>JANJGN010000649.1:0-340656 GCA_026770705.1 Isurus oxyrinchus
GTTTTTCGATGTTGAGGATGTTGTTGTTTTTCAATGTTGAGGTTGTTGTTGAATTTGTTGGTGTTTTTCAATGTCGAGGTTGTTGTTGAATTTGTTGTTGTTTTTCAATGTTGAAGTTGTTGTTGAATTTGTTGGTGTTTTTCAATGTTGAGGTTGTTGCTGTTTTTCAATGTTTAGGTTGTTGTTGAATTTGTTGGTGTTTTTCAATGTTGAGATTGTTGTTGTTTTTCAATGTTGAGGTTGTTGTTGAATTTGTTGGTGTTTTTTCAATGTTGAGGTTGTTGTTGAATTTGTTGGTGTTTTTCAATGTTGAAGTTGTTGTTGAATTTGTTGGTGTTTTTCAATGTTGAGGTTGTTGTTGTTTTTCAATGTTGAGGTTGTTGTTGAATTTGTTGGTGTTTTTCAATTTCGAGGTTGTTGGTGAATTTGTTGGTATTTTTCAATGTTGAAGTTGTTGTTGAATTTGTTGGTGTTTTACAATGTTGAGGTTTTTGTTGAATTTGTTGGTGTTTTTCACTGTTGAGGTTGTTGTTGTTTTTCAATGTTGAGGTTGTTGTTGAATTTGTTGGTGTTTTTCAATGTTGAGGTTGTTGTTGTTTTTCAATGTTGAGGTTGTTGTGGTTGTTTGTTGTGAATTTGTTGGTGTTGTGTTTTTCAATGTTGAGGTTCGTTGTTGAATTTGTTGGTGTTTTTTCAATGTTGAGGTTGTTGTTTGTTTTTCAATGTTGAGGTTGTTGTTGAATTTGTTGTGTTTTTCAATGTTGAGATTGTTGTTGTTTTTCAATGTTGAGGTTGTTGTTGAATTTGATGGGTGTTTTTAAATGTTGAGGTTGTTGTTGAATTTGTTGGTGTTTTTTCAATGTTTGATGTTTGTTGTTGTTTTTCAATGTTGAGGCTTGTTGTTTGGAATTTGTTGGTGTTTTTCAATGTTGAGGTTGATGTTGTTTTTCAATGTTGAGGTTGTTGTTGAATTTGCTTGGTGTTTTTCAATTTCGAGGTTGTTGTTGAATTTGTTGGTGTTTTTCAATGTTGAAAGTTAGTTGTTGAATTTGTTGGTGTTTTTCAATGTTGAGGTCTGTTGTTGTTTTTCAATGCTGAGGTTCGTTGTTGAGTTTGTTGGTGTTTTTCAATGTTGAGGTTGTTGTTGAATTTGTTGGTGTTTCTTCAATGTTGAGGTTGTGTTGTTGTTTTTCAATGTTGAGGTTGTTGTTGAATTTGTTGGTGTTTTTCAATCTTGAGGTTGTTGTTGTTGTTCAATGTTGAGGTTGTTGTTGAATTTGTTGGTGTTTTTTCAATGTTGAAGTTGTTGTTCCTATTTGTTGGTGTTTTTCAATGTTGAGGTTGTTGTTGTTTTTCAATGTTGAGGTTGTTGTTTGAATTTGTTGGTGTTTTTCAATGTTGAGTTTGTTGTTTGTTTTTCAATGTTGACGGTTGTTGTTGAATTTGTAGGTGTTTTTCAATGTTGAGGTTGTTGTTGAATTTGTTGGTTTTTTTTCAATGTTGAGGTTGTTGTTGTTTTTCAAATGTTGAGGTTGTTGTTGAATTTGTTGGTGTTTTTCAATGTTGAGGTTGTTGTTGTTGTTCAGTGTTGAGGTTGTTGTTGAATTTGTTGGTGTTTTTCAATGGTTGAGGTTGTTGTTCAATTTGTTGGTGTTTTTCAATGTTGAGGTTGTTGTTGTTTTTCAATGTTGAGGTTGTTGTTGAATTTGATTGGTGTTTTTTCAATGTTGAGTTTGTTGTTGTTTTTTCAATGTTGAGGTTGTTGTTGAATTTGTAGGTGTTTTTCAATGTTGAGGTTGTTGTTGAATTTGTTGGTGTTTTTCAATGTTGAGGTTGTTGTTGTTTTTCAATGTTGAGGTTGTTGTTGAATTTGTTGGTGCTTTTCAATGTTGAGGTTGTTGTTGAATTTGTTGGTGATTTTCAATGTTGAGGTTGTTGTTGTTTTTTCAATGTTGAGGTTGTTGTTGAATTTGTTGGTGTTTTTTCAATGTAGAGTTTGTTGTTGAATTTGTTGGCGTTTTTTCAATGTTGAGGTTGTTGTTGAATTTGTTGGTGTTTTTCAATGTTGAGGTTGTTGTTGTTTTTCAATGTTGAGGTTGTTGTTGAGTTTGTTGGTGTTGTTTCAATGTTGAGGTTGTTGTTGAATTTGTTGGTGTTTTTCAATGTTGAGGTTGTTGTTGAATTTGTTGGTGTTTTTCAATGTTGAAGTTTGTTGTTGATTTTCAATGTTGAGGTTGTTGTTGAATTTGTTGGTGATTTTCAATGTTGAGGTTGTTGTTGTTTTTCAATGTTGAGGTTGTTGTTGAATTTGTTGTGTGTTTTTCAATGTTGAGGTTGTTGTTTTTTTTCAATGTTGAGGTTGTTGTTGAATTTATTGGTTCTTTTCAATGTTGAGGTTGTTGTTGATTTGTTGGTGTTTTTCAATGTTGAGGTTGTTGTTGTTTTTCAATGTTGTGGTTGTTGTTGAATTTGTTGGTGTTTTTCAATGTTGAGGTTGTTGTTGTTTTTCAATGTTGAGGTTGTTGTTGAGTTTGTTGGTGTTTTTTCAATGTTGAGGTTCTTGTTGAATTTGTTGGTGTTTTCAATGTTGAGGTTGTTGTTGAATTTGTTGGTGTTTTTCAATGTTGAGGTTGTTGTTGTTTTTAAATGTTGAGGTCGTTGTTGAATTTTTTTGGTGTTTTTCAATTTTTAGGTTGTTGGTGTTTTTCAATGTTGAGGATGTTGTTTGAATTTGTTGCTGTTTTTTCAATTTCGAGGTTGTTGTTGAATTTGTTGGTGTTTTTCAATGTTGAAGTTTTTGTTGAATTTGTTGGTGTTTTTCAATGTTGAGGTTGTTGTTGTTTTTCAATGTTGAGGTTGTTGTTGAATTTGTTGGTATTTTTCAATGTTGAGGTTTTTGTTGAATTTGTTGGTGTTTTTCAATGTTGAGGTTGTTGTTGTTTTTCAATGTTGAGGTTGTTGTTGAATTTGTTGGTGTTTTTCAATGTTGAGGTTGTTGTTGTTTTTTCAATGTTGAGGTTGTTGTTGAATTTGTTGGTGTTTTTTCAATGCTGAGGTTGTTGTTGTTTTTTCAATGTTGAGGTTGTTGTTGAATTTGTTGGTGTTTTTCAATGTGATGTTGTTGTTCAATTCGTTGGTGTTTTTCGATGTTGAGGATGTTGTTGTTTTTCAATGTTGAGGTTGTTGTTGAATTTGTTGGTGTTTTTCAATGTCGAGGTTGTTGTTGAATTTGTTGTTGTTTTTCAATGTTGAAGTTGTTGTTGAATTTGTTGGTGTTTTTCAATGTTGAGGTTGTTTGCTGTTTTTCAATGTTTAGGTTGTTGTTGAATTTGTTGGTGTTTTTCAATGTTGAGATTGTTGTTGTTTTTCATGTTTGAGGTTGTTGTTGAATTTGTTGGTGTTTTTCAATGTTGAGGTTGTTGTTGAATTTGTTGGTGTTTTTCAATGTTGAAGTTGTTGTTGAATTTGTTGGTGTTTTTCAATGTTGAGGTTGTTGTTGTTTTTCAATGTTGAGGTTGTTGTTGATTTGTTGGTGTTTTTCAATTTCGAGGTTGTTGGTGAATTTGTTGGTATTTTTCAATGTTGAAGTTGTTGTTGAATTTGTTGGTGTTTTACAATGTTGAGGTTTTTGTTGAATTTGTTGGTGTTTTTTCACTGTTGTGGTTGTTGTTGTTTTTCAATGTTGAGGTTGTTGTTGAATTTGTTGGTGTTTTTCAATGTTGAGGTTGTTGTTGTTTTTCAATGTTGAGGTTGTTTGTTGAATTTGTTGGTGTTTTTCAAGTGTTGAGGTTGTTGTTGTTTTTTCAATGTTGAGGTTGTTGTTGAATTTGTTGGTGTTTTTCAATGTTGAGGTTGTTGTTGAATTTGTTGGTGTTTTTCAATGTTGAGGTTGTTGTTGTTTTTTCAATGTTGAGGTTGTTGTTGAATTTGTTGGTGTTTTTCAATGTTGAGATTGTTGTTGTTTTTCAATGTTGAGGTTGTTGTTGAATTTGATGGTGTTTTTTAAATGTTGAGGTTGTTGTTGAATTTGTTGGTGTTTTTCAATGTTGATGTTGTTGTTGTTTTTTCAATGTTTGAGGTTGTTGTTGAATTTGTTGGTGTTTTTCAATGTTGAGGTTGATGTTGTTTTTCAATGTTGAGGTTGTTGGTTGAATTTGTTGGTGTTTTTCAATTTCGAGGTTGTTGTTGAATTTGTTGGTGTTTTTCAATGTTGAAGTTGTTGTTGAATTTGTTGGTGTTTTTCAATGTTGAGGTTGTTGTTGTTTTTCAATGCTGAGGTTGTTGTTGAGTTTGTTGGTGTTTTTCAATGTTGAGGTTGTTGTTGAATTTGTTGGTGTTTTTCAATGTTGAGGTTGTTGTTGTTTTTCAATGTTGAGGTTGTTGTTGAATTTGTTGGTGTTTTTCAATCTTGAGGTTGTTGTTGTTGTTCAATGTTGAGGTTGTTGTTGAATTTGTTGGTGTTTTTCAATGTTGAGGTTGTTGTTCAATTTGTTGGTGTTTTTCAATGTTGAGGTCGTTGTTGTTTTTCAATGTTGAGGTTGTTGTTGAATTTGTTGGTGTTTTTCAATGTTGAGTTTGTTGTTGTTTTTCAATGTTGAGGTTGTTGTTGAATTTGTTGGTGTTTTTCAATGTTGAGGTTGTTGTTGTTTTTCAATGTTGAGGTTGTTGTTGAATTTGTTGGTGTTTTTCAATGTTGAGGTTGTTGTTGTTTTTCAATGTTGAGGTTGTTGTTGAATTTGTTGGTGTTTTGAAATGTTGAGGTTGTTGTTGAATTTGTTGGTGTTTTTCAATGTTGAAGTTGTTGTTGAATTTGTTGGTGTTTTTCAATGTTGAGGTTGTTGTTGTTTTTCAATGTTGAGGTTGTTGTTGAATTTGTTGGTGTTTTTCAATTTCGAGGTTGTTGGTGAATTTGTTGGTATTTTTCAATGTTGAAGTTGTTGTTGAATTTGTTGGTGTTTTTCAATGTTGAGGTTTTTGTTGAATTTGTTGGTGTTTTTCACTGTTGAGGTTGTTGTTGTTTTTCAATGTTGAGGTTGTTGTTGAATTTGTTGGTGTTTTTCAATGTTGAGGTTGTTGTTGTTTTTCAATGTTGAGGTTGTTGTTGAATTTGTTGGTGTTTTTCAATGTTGAGGTTGTTGTTGTTTTTCAATGTTGAGGTTGTTGTTGAATTTGTTGGTGTTTTTCAATGTTGAGGTTGTTGTTGAATTTGTTGTTGTTTTTCAATGTTGAGGTTGTTGTTGTTTTTCAATGTTGAGGTTGCTGTTGAATTTGTTGGTGTTTTTCAATGTTGAGATTGTTGTTGTTTTTCAATGTTGAGGTTGTTGTTGAATTTGATGGTGTTTTTAAATGTTGAGGTTGTTGTTGAATTTGTTGGTGTTTTTCAATGTTGATGTTGTTGTTGTTTTTCAATGTTGAGGTTGTTGTTGAATTTGTTGGTGTTTTTCAATGTTGAGGTTGATGTTGTTTTTCAATGTTGAGGTTGTTGTTGAATTTGTTGGTGTTTTTCAATTTCGAGGTTGTTGTTGAATTTGTTGGTGTTTTTCAATGTTGAAGTTGTTGTTGAATTTGTTGGTGTTTTTCAATGTTGAGGTTGTTGTTGTTTTTCAATGCTGAGGTTGTTGTTGAATTTGTTGGTGTTTTTCAATGTTGAGGTTGTTGTTGAATTTGTTGGTTTTTTTCAATGTTGAGGTTGTTGTTGTTTTTCAATGTTGAGGTTGTTGTTGAATTTGTTGGTGTTTTTCAATGTTGAGGTTGTTGTTGTTGTTCAGTGTTGAGGTTGTTGTTGAATTTGTTGGTGTTTTTCAATGTTGAGGTTGTTGTTCAATTTGTTGGTGTTTTTCAATGTTGAGGTTGTTGTTGTTTTTCAATGTTGAGGTTGTTGTTGAATTTGTTGGTGTTTTTCAATGTTGAGTTTGTTGTTGTTTTTCAATGTTGAGGTTGTTGTTGAATTTGTTGGTGTTTTTCAATGTTGAGGTTGTTGTTGAATTTGTTGGTGTTTTTCAATGTTGAGGTTGTTGTTGTTTTTCAATGTTGAGGTTGTTGTCGAATTTGTTGGTGCTTTTCAATGTTGAGGTTGTTGTTGAATTTGTTGGTGATTTTCAATGTTGAGGTTGTTGTTGTTTTTCAATGTTGAGGTTGTTGTTGAATTTGTTGGTGTTTTTCAATGTAGAGTTTGTTGTTGAATTTGTTGGCGTTTTTCAATGTTGAGGTTGTTGTTGAATTTGTTGGTGTTTTTCAATGTTGAGGTTGTTGTTGTTTTTCAATGTTGAGGTTGTTGTTGAGTTTGTTGGTGTTTTTCAATGTTGAGGTTGTTGTTGAATTTGTTGGTGTTTTTCAATGTTGAGGTTGTTGTTGAATTTGTTGGTGTTTTTCAATGTTGAGTTTGTTGTTGATTTTCAATGTTGAGGTTGTTGTTGAATTTGTTGGTGATTTTCAATGTTGAGGTTGTTGTTGTTTTTCAATGTTGAGGTTGTTGTTGAATTTGTTGTGTGTTTTTCAATGTTGAGGTTGTTGTTTTTTTTCAATGTTGAGGTTGTTGTTGAATTTATTGGTTCTTTTCAATGTTGAGGTTGTTGTTGAATTTGTTGGTGTTTTTCAATGTTGAGGTTGTTGTTGTTTTTCAATGTTGTGGTTGTTGTTGAATTTGTTGGTGTTTTTCAATGTTGAGGTTGTTGTTGTTTTTCAATGTTGAGGTTGTTGTTGAGTTTGTTGGTGTTTTTCAATGTTGAGGTTCTTGTTGAATTTGTTGGTGTTTTTCAATGTTGAGGTTGTTGTTGAATTTGTTGGTGTTTTTCAATGTTGAGGTTGTTGTTGTTTTTAAATGTTGAGGTCGTTGTTGAATTTTTTGGTGTTTTTCAATTTTTAGGTTGTTGGTGTTTTTCAATGTTGAGGATGTTGTTGAATTTGTTGCTGTTTTTCAATTTCGAGGTTGTTGTTGAATTTGTTGGTGTTTTTCAATGTTGAAGTTTTTGTTGAATTTGTTGGTGTTTTTCAATGTTGAGGTTGTTGTTGTTTTTCAATGTTGAGGTTGTTGTTGAATTTGTTGGTATTTTTCAATGTTGAGGTTTTTGTTGAATTTGTTGGTGTTTTTCAATGTTGAGGTTGTTGTTGTTTTTCAATGTTGAGGTTGTTGTTGAATTTGTTGGTGTTTTTCAATGTTGAGGTTGTTGTTGTTTTTCAATGTTGAGGTTGTTGTTGAATTTGTTGATGTTTTTCAATGCTGAGGTTGTTGTTGTTTTTCAATGTTGAGGTTGTTGTTGAATTTGTTGGTGTTTTTCAATGTTGATGTTGTTGTTCAATTCGTTGGTGTTTTTCGATGTTGAGGATGTTGTTGTTTTTCAATGTTGAGGGTCTTGTTGAATTTGTTGGTGTTTGTCAATGTTTGGTTTGTTGTTGTTTTTCAATGTTGAGGTTGTTGATGAATTTGTTGGTGTTTTTCAATTTCGAGGTTGTTGGTGAATTTTTTGGTATTTTTCAATGTTGAAGTTGTTGTTGAATTTGTTGGTGTTTTTCAATGTTGAGGTTTTTGTTGAATTTGTTGGTGTTTTTCACTGTTGAGGTTGTTGTTGTTTTTAAATGTTGAGGTTGTTGTTGAATTTGTTGGTGTTTTTCAATATTGAGGTTGTTGTTGTTTTTCAATGTTGAGGTTGTTGTTGAATTTGTTGGTTTTTTTCAATGTTGAGGTTGTTGTTGTTTTTCAATGTTGAGGTTGTTGTTGAATTTGTTGGTGTTTTTCAATGTTGAGGTTGTTGTTGAATTTGTTGCTGTTTTTCAATTTCGAGGTTGTTGTTGAATTTGTTGGTGTTTTTCAATGTTGAAGTTTTTGTTGAATTTGTTGGTGTTTTTCAATGTTGAGGTTGTTGTTGTTTTTCAATGTTGAGGTTGTTGTTGAATTTGTTGGTATTTTTCAATGTTGAGGTTTTTGTTGAATTTGTTGGTGTTTTTCAATGTTGAGGTTGTTGTTGTTTTTCAATGTTGAGGTTGTTGTTGAATTTGTTGGTGTTTTTCAATGTTGAGGTTGTTGTTGTTTTTCAATGTTGAGGTTGTTGTTGAATTTGTTGGTGTTTTTCAATGCTGAGGTTGTTGGTGTTTTTCAATGTTGAGGTTGTTGTTCAATTCGTTGGTGTTTTTCGATGTTGAGGATGTTGTTGTTTTTCAATGTTGAGGGTCTTGTTGAATTTGTTGGTGTTTGTCAATGTTTGGTTTGTTGTTGTTTTTCAATGTTGAGGTTGTTGATGAATTTGTTGGTGTTTTTCAATTTCGAGGTTGTTGGTGAATTTGTTGGTATTTTTCAATGTTGAAGTTGTTGTTGAATTTGTTGGTGTTTTTCAATGTTGAGGTTTTTGTTGAATTTGTTGGTGTTTTTCACTGTTGAGGTTGTTGTTGTTTTTCAATGTTGAGGTTGTTGTTGAATTTGTTGGTGTTTTTCAATGTTGAGGTTGTTGTTGTTTTTCAATGTTGAGGTTGTTGTTGAATTTGTTGGTTTTTTTCAATGTTGAGGTTGTTGTTGTTTTTCAATGTTGAGGTTGTTGTTGAATTTGTTGGTGTTTTTCAATGTTGAGGTTGTTGTTGAATTTGTTGGTGTTTTTCAATGTTGAGGTTGTTGTTGTTTTTCAATGTTGAGGTTGTTGTTGAGTTTGTTGGTGTTTTTCAATGTTGAGGTTCTTGTTGAATTTGTTGGTGTTTTTCAATGTTGAGGTTGTTGTTGAATTTGTTGGTGTTTTTCAATGTTGAGGTTGTTGTTGTTTTTAAATGTTGAGGTCGTTCTTGAATTTTTTGGTGTTTTTCAATTTTTAGGTTGTTGGTGTTTTTCAATGTTGAGGATGTTGTTGAATTTGTTGCTGTTTTTCAATTTCGAGGTTGTTGTTGAATTTGTTGGTGTTTTTCAATGTTGAAGTTTTTGTTGAATTTGTTGGTGTTTTTCAATGTTGAGGTTGTTGTTGTTTTTCAATGTTGAGGTTGTTGTTGAATTTGTTGGTATTTTTCAATGTTGAGGTTTTTGTTGAATTTGTTGGTGTTTTTCAATGTTGAGGTTGTTGTTGTTTTTCAATGTTGAGGTTGTTGTTGAATTTGTTGGTGTTTTTCAATGTTGAGGTTGTTGTTGTTTTCCAATGTTGAGGTTGTTGTTGAATTTGTTGGTGTTTTTCAATGCTGAGGTTGTTGTTGTTTTTCAATGTTGAGGTTGTTGTTGAATTTGTTGGTGTTTTTCAATGTTGAGGTTGTTGTTCAATTCGTTGGTGTTTTTCGATGTTGAGGATGTTGTTGTTTTTCAATGTTGAGGGTCTTGTTGAATTTGTTGGTGTTTTTCAATGTTGAGGTTGTTGTTGTTTTTCAATGTTGAGGTTTTTGTTGAATTTGTTGGTGTTTTTCAATGCTGAGGTTGTTGTTGTTTTTCAATGTTGAGGTTGTTGTTGAATTTGTTGGTGTTTTTCAATGTTGAGGTTGTTGTTCAATTCGTTGGTGTTTTTCGATGTTAAGGATGTTGTTGTTTTTCAATGTTGAGGGTTTGTTGAATTTGTTGGTGTTTGTCAATGTTTGGTTTGTTGTTGTTTTTCAATGTTGAGGTTGTTGATGAATTTGTTGGTGTTTTTCAATTTCGAGGTTGTTGGTGAATTTGTTGGTATTTTTCAATGTTGAAGTTGTTGTTGAATTTGTTGGTGTTTTTCAATGTTGAGGTTTTTGTTGAATTTGTTGGTGTTTTTCACTGTTGAGGTTGTTGTTGTTTTTCAATGTTGAGGTTGTGTTGAATTTGTTGGTGTTTTTCAATGTTGAGGTTGTTGTTGTTTTTCAATGTTGAGGTTGTTGTTGAATTTGTTGGTTTTTTTCAATGTTGAGGTTGTTGTTGTTTTTCAATGTTGAGGTTGTTGTTGAATTTGTTGGTGTTTTTCAATGTTGAGGTTGTTGTTGAATTTGTTGCTGTTTTTCAATTTCGAGGTTGTTGTTGAATTTGTTGGTGTTTTTCAATGTTGAAGTTTTTGTTGAATTTGTTGGTGTTTTTCAATGTTGAGGTTGTTGTTGTTTTTCAATGTTGAGGTTGTTGTTGAATTTGTTGGTATTTTTCAATGTTGAGGTTTTTGTTGAATTTGTTGGTGTTTTTCAATGTTGAGGTTGTTGTTGTTTTTCAATGTTGAGGTTGTTGTTGAATTTGTTGGTGTTTTTCAATCTTGAGGTTGTTGTTGTTTTTCAATGTTGAGGTTGTTGTTGAATTTGTTGGTGTTTTTCAATGTTGAGGTTGTTGTTCAATTCGTTGGTGTTTTTCGATGTTGAGGATGTTGTTGTTTTTCAATGTTGAGGGTCTTGTTGAATTTGTTGGTGTTTGTCAATGTTTGGTTTGTTGTTGTTTTTCAATGTTGAGGTTGTTGATGAATTTGTTGGTGTTTTTCAATTTCGAGGTTGTTGGTGAATTTGTTGGTATTTTTCAATGTTGAAGTTGTTGTTGAATTTGTTGGTGTTTTTCAATGTTGAGGTTTTTGTTGAATTTGTTGGTGTTTTTCACTGTTGAGGTTGTTGTTGTTTTTCAATGTTGAGGTTGTTGTTGAATTTGTTGGTGTTTTTCAATGTTGAGGTTGTTGTTGTTTTTCAATGTTGAGGTTGTTGTTGAATTTGTTGGTTTTTTTCAATGTTGAGGTTGTTGTTGTTTTTCAATGTTGAGGTTGTTGTTGAATTTGTTGGTGTTTTTCAATGTTGAGGTTGTTGTTGAATTTGTTGGTGTTTTTCAATGTTGAGGTTGTTGTTGTTTTTCAATGTTGAGGTTGTTGTTGAATTTGTTGGTGTTTTTCAATGTTGAGATTGTTGTTGTTTTTCAATGTTGAGGTTGTTGTTGAATTTGATGGTGTTTTTAAATGCTGAGGTTATTGTTGAATTTGTTGGTGTTTTTCAATGTTGTTGTTGTTGTTGTTTTTCAATGTTGAGGTTGTGGTTGAATTTGTTGGCGTTTTTCAATGTTGAGGTTGATGTTGTTTTTCAATGTTGAGGTTGTTGTTGAATTTGTTGGTGTTTTTCAATTTCGAGGTTGTTGTTGAATTTGTTGGTGTTTTTCATTGTTGAAGTTGTTGTTGAATTTGTTGGTGTTTTTCAATGTTGAGGTTGTTGTTGTTTTTCAATGCTGAGGTTGTTGTTGAATTTGTTGGTGTTTTTCAATGTTGAGGTTGTTGTTGAATTTGTTGGTGTTTTTCAATGTTGAGGTTGTTGTTGTTTTTCAATGTTGAGGTTGTTGTTGAATTTGTTGGTGTTTTTCAATGCTGAGGTTGTTGTTTTTTTTCAATGTTGAGGTTGTTGTTGAATTTGTTGGTGTTTTTCAATGTTGAGGTTGCTGTTCAATTCGTTGGTGTTTTTCGATGTTGAGGATGTTGTTGTTTTTCAATGTTGAGGGTCTTGTTGAATTTGTTGGTGTTTTTCAATGTTGAGTTTGTTGTTGTTTTTCAATGTTGAGGTTGTTGATGAATTTGTTGGTGTTTTTCAATGTTGAGGTTGTTGTTGTTTTTCAATGTTGAGGTTGTTGTTGAATTTGTTGGTGTTTTTCAATTTCGAGGTTGTTGGTGAATTTGTTGGTATTTTTCAATGTTGAAGTTGTTGTTGAATTTGTTGGTGTTTTTCAATGTTGAGGTTTTTGTTGAATTTGTTGGTGTTTTTCACTGTTGAGGTTGTTGTTGTTTTTCAATGTTGAGGTTGTTGTTGAATTTGTTGGTGTTTTTCAATGTTGAGGTTGTTGTTGTTTTTCAATGTTGAGGTTGTTGTTGAATTTGTTGGTGTTTTTCAATGTTGAGGTTGTTGTTGTTTTTCAATGTTGAGGTTGTTGTTGAATTTGTTGGTGTTTTTCAATGTTGAGGTTGTTGTTGAATTTGTTGGTGTTTTTCAATGTTGAGGTTGTTGTTGTTTTTCAATGTTGAGGTTGTTGTTGAATTTGTTGGTGTTTTTCAATGTTGAGATTGTTGTTGTTTTTCAATGTTGAGGTTGTTGTTGAATTTGATGGTGTTTTTAAATGTTGAGGTTGTTGTTGAATTTGTTGGTGTTTTTCAATGTTGATGTTGTTGTTGTTTTTCAATGTTGAGGTTGTTGTTGAATTTGTTGGTGTTTTTCAATGTTGAGGTTGATGTTGTTTTTCAATGTTGAGGTTGTTGTTGAATTTGTTGGTGTTTTTCAATGTTGAGGTTGTTGTTGAATTTGTTGGTGTTTTTCAATGTTGTGGTTGTTGTTGTTTTTCAATGTTGAGGTTGTTGTTGAGTTTGTTGGTGTTTTTCAATGTTGAGGTTCTTGTTGAATTTGTTGGTGTTTTTCAATGTTGAGGTTGTTGTTGAATTTGTTGGTGTTTTTCAATGTTGAGGTTGTTGTTGTTTTTAAATGTTGAGGTCGTTGTTGAATTTTTTGGTGTTTTTCAATTTTTAGGTTGTTGGTGTTTTTCAATGTTGAGGATGTTGTTGAATTTGTTGCTGTTTTTCAATTTCGAGGTTGTTGTTGAATTTGTTGGTGTTTTTCAATGTTGAAGTTTTTGTTGAATTTGTTGGTGTTTTTCAATGTTGAGGTTGTTGTTGTTTTTCAATGTTGAGGTTGTTGTTGAATTTGTTGGTATTTTTCAATGTTGAGGTTTTTGTTGAATTTGTTGGTGTTTTTCAATGTTGAGGTTGTTGTTGTTTTTCAATGTTGAGGTTGTTGTTGAATTTGTTGGTGTTTTTCAATGTTGAGGTTGTTGTTGTTTTTCAATGTTGAGGTTGTTGTTGAATTTGTTGGTGTTTTTCAATGCTGAGGTTGTTGTTGTTTTTCAATGTTGAGGTTGTTGTTGAATTTGTTGGTGTTTTTCAATGTTGAGGTTGTTGTTCAATTCGTTGGTGTTTTTCGATGTTGAGGATGTTGTTGTTTTTCAATGTTGAGGGTCTTGTTGAATTTGTTGGTGTTTTTCAATGTTGAGGTTGTTGTTGTTTTTCAATGTTGAGGTTGTTGTTGAATTTGTTGGTGTTTTTCAATGCTGAGGTTGTTGTTGTTTTTCAATGTTGAGGTTGTTGTTGAATTTGTTGGTGTTTTTCAATGTTGAGGTTGTTGTTCAATTCGTTGGTGTTTTTCGATGTTAAGGATGTTGTTGTTTTTCAATGTTGAGGGTCTTGTTGAATTTGTTGGTGTTTGTCAATGTTTGGTTTGTTGTTGTTTTTCAATGTTGAGGTTGTTGATGAATTTGTTGGTGTTTTTCAATTTCGAGGTTGTTGGTGAATTTGTTGGTATTTTTCAATGTTGAAGTTGTTGTTGAATTTGTTGGTGTTTTTCAATGTTGAGGTTTTTGTTGAATTTGTTGGTGTTTTTCACTGTTGAGGTTGTTGTTGTTTTTCAATGTTGAGGTTGTGTTGAATTTGTTGGTGTTTTTCAATGTTGAGGTTGTTGTTGTTTTTCAATGTTGAGGTTGTTGTTGAATTTGTTGGTTTTTTTCAATGTTGAGGTTGTTGTTGTTTTTCAATGTTGAGGTTGTTGTTGAATTTGTTGGTGTTTTTCAATGTTGAGGTTGTTGTTGAATTTGTTGCTGTTTTTCAATTTCGAGGTTGTTGTTGAATTTGTTGGTGTTTTTCAATGTTGAAGTTTTTGTTGAATTTGTTGGTGTTTTTCAATGTTGAGGTTGTTGTTGTTTTTCAATGTTGAGGTTGTTGTTGAATTTGTTGGTATTTTTCAATGTTGAGGTTTTTGTTGAATTTGTTGGTGTTTTTCAATGTTGAGGTTGTTGTTGTTTTTCAATGTTGAGGTTGTTGTTGAATTTGTTGGTGTTTTTCAATGTTGAGGTTGTTGTTGTTTTTCAATGTTGAGGTTGTTGTTGAATTTGTTGGTGTTTTTCAATGCTGAGGTTGTTGTTGTTTTTCAATGTTGAGGTTGTTGTTGAATTTGTTGGTGTTTTTCAATGTTGAGGTTGTTGTTCAATTCGTTGGTGTTTTTCGATGTTGAGGATGTTGTTGTTTTTCAATGTTGAGGGTCTTGTTGAATTTGTTGGTGTTTGTCAATGTTTGGTTTGTTGTTGTTTTTCAATGTTGAGGTTGTTGATGAATTTGTTGGTGTTTTTCAATTTCGAGGTTGTTGGTGAATTTGTTGGTATTTTTCAATGTTGAAGTTGTTGTTGAATTTGTTGGTGTTTTTCAATGTTGAGGTTTTTGTTGAATTTGTTGGTGTTTTTCACTGTTGAGGTTGTTGTTGTTTTTCAATGTTGAGGTTGTTGTTGAATTTGTTGGTGTTTTTCAATGTTGAGGTTGTTGTTGTTTTTCAATGTTGAGGTTGTTGTTGAATTTGTTGGTTTTTTTCAATGTTGAGGTTGTTGTTTTTCAATGTTGAGGTTGTTGTTGAATTTGTTGGTGTTTTTCAATGTTGAGGTTGTTGTTGAATTTGTTGGTGTTTTTCAATGTTGAGGTTGTTGTTGTTTTTCAATGTTGAGGTTGTTGTTGAATTTGTTGGTGTTTTTCAATGTTGAGATTGTTGTTGTTTTTCAATGTTGAGGTTGTTGTTGAATTTGATCGTGTTTTTAAATGCTGAGGTTATTGTTGAATTTGTTGGTGTTTTTCAATGTTGTTGTTGTTGTTGTTTTTCAATGTTGAGGTTGTGGTTGAATTTGTTGGCGTTTTTCAATGTTGAGGTTGATGTTGTTTTTCAATGTTGAGGTTGTTGTTGAATTTGTTGGTGTTTTTCAATTTCGAGGTTGTTGTTGAATTTGTTGGTGTTTTTCAATGTTGAAGTTGTTGTTGAATTTGTTGGTGTTTTTCAATGTTGAGGTTGTTGTTGTTTTTCAATGCTGAGGTTGTTGTTGAATTTGTTGGTGTTTTTCAATGTTGAGGTTGTTGTTGAATTTGTTGGTGTTTTTCAATGTTGAGGTTGTTGTTGTTTTTCAATGTTGAGGTTGTTGTTGAATTTGTTGGTGTTTTTCAATGCTGAGGTTGTTGTTTTTTTTCAATGTTGAGGTTGTTGTTGAATTTGTTGGTGTTTTTCAATGTTGAGGTTGCTGTTCAATTCGTTGGTGTTTTTCGATGTTGAGGATGTTGTTGTTTTTCAATGTTGAGGGTCTTGTTGAATTTGTTGGTGTTTTTCAATGTTGAGTTTGTTGTTGTTTTTCAATGTTGAGGTTGTTGATGAATTTGTTGGTGTTTTTCAATGTTGAGGTTGTTGTTGTTTTTCAATGTTGAGCTTGTTGTTGAATTTGTTGGTGTTTTTCAATTTCGAGGTTGTTGGTGAATTTGTTGGTATTTTTCAATGTTGAAGTTGTTGTTGAATTTGTTGGTGTTTTTCAATGTTGAGGTTTTTGTTGAATTTGTTGGTGTTTTTCACTGTTGAGGTTGTTGTTGTTTTTCAATGTTGAGGTTGTTGTTGAATTTGTTGGTGTTTTTCAATGTTGAGGTTGTTGTTGTTTTTCAATGTTGAGGTTGTTGTTGAATTTGTTGGTGTTTTTCAATGTTGAGGTTGTTGTTGTTTTTCAATGTTGAGGTTGTTGTTGAATTTGTTGGTGTTTTTCAATGTTGAGGTTGTTGTTGAATTTGTTGGTGTTTTTCAATGTTGAGGTTGTTGTTGTTTTTCAATGTTGAGGTTGTTGTTGAATTTGTTGGTGTTTTTCAATGTTGAGATTGTTGTTGTTTTTCAATGTTGAGGTTGTTGTTGAATTTGATGGTGTTTTTAAATGTTGAGGTTGTTGTTGAATTTGTTGGTGTTTTTCAATGTTGATGTTGTTGTTGTTTTTCAATGTTGAGGTTGTTGTTGAATTTGTTGGTGTTTTTCAATGTTGAGGTTGATGTTGTTTTTCAATGTTGAGGTTGTTGTTGAATTTGTTGGTGTTTTTCAATGTTGAGGTTGTTGTTGAATTTGTTGGTGTTTTTCAATGTTGTGGTTGTTGTTGTTTTTCAATGTTGAGGTTGTTGTTGAGTTTGTTGGTGTTTTTCAATGTTGAGGTTCTTGTTGAATTTGTTGGTGTTTTTCAATGTTGAGGTTGTTGTTGAATTTGTTGGTGTTTTTCAATGTTGAGGTTGTTGTTGTTTTTAAATGTTGAGGTCGTTGTTGAATTTTTTGGTGTTTTTCAATTTTTAGGTTGTTGGTGTTTTTCAATGTTGAGGATGTTGTTGAATTTGTTGCTGTTTTTCAATTTCGAGGTTGTTGTTGAATTTGTTGGTGTTTTTCAATGTTGAAGTTTTTGTTGAATTTGTTGGTGTTTTTCAATGTTGAGGTTGTTGTTGTTTTTCAATGTTGAGGTTGTTGTTGAATTTGTTGGTATTTTTCAATGTTGAGGTTTTTGTTGAATTTGTTGGTGTTTTTCAATGTTGAGGTTGTTGTTGTTTTTCAATGTTGAGGTTGTTGTTGAATTTGTTGGTGTTTTTCAATGTTGAGGTTGTTGTTGTTTTTCAATGTTGAGGTTGTTGTTGAATTTGTTGGTGTTTTTCAATGCTGAGGTTGTTGTTGTTTTTCAATGTTGAGGTTGTTGTTGAATTTGTTGGTGTTTTTCAATGTTGAGGTTGTTGTTCAATTCGTTGGTGTTTTTCGATGTTGAGGATGTTGTTGTTTTTCAATGTTGAGGGTCTTGTTGAATTTGTTGGTGTTTTTCAATGTTGAGGTTGTTGTTGTTTTTCAATGTTGAGGTTGTTGTTGAATTTGTTGGTGTTTTTCAATGCTGAGGTTGTTGTTGTTTTTCAATGTTGAGGTTGTTGTTGAATTTGTTGGTGTTTTTCAATGTTGAGGTTGTTGTTCAATTCGTTGGTGTTTTTCGATGTTAAGGATGTTGTTGTTTTTCAATGTTGAGGGTCTTGTTGAATTTGTTGGTGTTTGTCAATGTTTGGTTTGTTGTTGTTTTTCAATGTTGAGGTTGTTGATGAATTTGTTGGTGTTTTTCAATTTCGAGGTTGTTGGTGAATTTGTTGGTATTTTTCAATGTTGAAGTTGTTGTTGAATTTGTTGGTGTTTTTCAATGTTGAGGTTTTTGTTGAATTTGTTGGCGTTTTTCACTGTTGAGGTTGTTGTTGTTTTTCAATGTTGAGAGGTTGTGTTGAATTTGTTGGTGTTTTTCAATGTTGAGGTTGTTGTTGTTTTTCAATGTTGAGGTTGTTGTTGAATTTGTTGGTTTTTTTCAATGTTGAGGTTGTTGTTGTTTTTCAATGTTGAGGTTGTTGTTGAATTTGTTGGTGTTTTTCAATGTTGAGGTTGTTGTTGAATTTGTTGCTGTTTTTCAATTTCGAGGTTGTTGTTGAAATTGTTGGTGTTTTTCAATGTTGAAGTTTTTGTTGAATTTGTTGGTGTTTTTCGATGTTGAGGTTGTTGTTGTTTTTCAATGTTGAGGTTGTTGTTGAATTTGTTGGTATTTTTCAATGTTGAGGTTTTTGTTGAATTTGTTGGTGTTTTTCAATGTTGAGGTTGTTGTTGTTTTTCAATGTTGAGGTTGTTGTTGAATTTGTTGGTGTTTTTCAATGTTGAGGTTGTTGTTGTTTTTCAATGTTGAGGTTGTTGTTGAATTTGTTGGTGTTTTTCAATGCAGAGGTTGTTGTTGTTTTTCAATGTTGAGGTTGTTGTTGAATTTGTTGGTGTTTTTCAATGTTGAGGTTGTTGTTCAATTCGTTGGTGTTTTTCGATGTTGAGGATGTTGTTGTTTTTCAATGTTGAGGGTCTTGTTGAATTTGTTGGTGTTTGTCAAAGTTTGGTTTGTTGTTGTTTTTCAATGTTGAGGTTGTTGATGAATTTGTTGGTGTTTTTCAATTTCGAGGTTGTTGGTGAATTTGTTGGTATTTTTCAATGTTGAAGTTGTTGTTGAATTTGTTGGTGTTTTTCAATGTTGAGGTTTTTGTTGAATTTGTTGGTGTTTTTCACTGTTGAGGTTGTTGTTGTTTTTCAATGTTGAGGTTGTTGTTGAATTTGTTGGTGTTTTTCAATGTTGAGGTTGTTGTTGTTTTTCAATGTTGAGGTTGTTGTTGAATTTGTTGGTTTTTTTCAATGTTGAGGTTGTTGTTGTTTTTCAATGTTGAGGTTGTTGTTGAATTTGTTGGTGTTTTTCAATGTTGAGGTTGTTGTTGAATTTGTTGGTGTTTTTCAATGTTGAGGTTGTTGTTGTTTTTCAATGTTGAGGTTGTTGTTGAATTTGTTGGTGTTTTTCAATGTTGAGATTGTTGTTGTTTTTCAATGTTGAGGTTGTTGTTGAATTTGATGGTGTTTTTAAATGCTGAGGTTATTGTTGAATTTGTTGGTGTTTTTCAATGTTGTTGTTGTTGTTGTTTTTCAATGTTGAGGTTGTGGTTGAATTTGTTGGCGTTTTTCAATGTTGAGGTTGATGTTGTTTTTCAATGTTGAGGTTGTTGTTGAATTTGTTGGTGTTTTTCAATTTCGAGGTTGTTGTTGAATTTGTTGGTGTTTTTCAATGTTGAAGTTGTTGTTGAATTTGTTGGTGTTTTTCAATGTTGAGGTTCTTGTTGTTTTTCAATGCTGAGCTTGTTGTTGAATTTGTTGGTGTTTTTCAATGTTGAGGTTGTTGTTGAATTTGTTGGTGTTTTTCAATGTTGAGGTTGTTGTTGTTTTTCAATGTTGAGGTTGTTGTTGAATTTGTTGGTGTTTTTCAATGCTGAGGTTGTTGTTGTTTTTCAATGTTGAGGTTGTTGTTGAATTTGTTGGTGTTTTTCAATGTTGAGGTTGCTGTTCAATTCGTTGGTGTTTTTCGATGTTGAGGATGTTGCTGTTTTTCAATGTTGAGGGTCTTGTTGAATTTGTTGGTGTTTTTCAATGTTGAGTTTGTTGTTGTTTTTCAATGTTGAGGTTGTTGATGAATTTGTTGGTGTTTTTCAATGTTGAGGTTGTTGTTGTTTTTCAATGTTGAGGTTGTTGTTGAATTTGTTGGTGTTTTTCAATTTCGAGGTTGTTGGTGAATTTGTTGGTATTTTTCAATGTTGAAGTTGTTGTTGAATTTGTTGGTGTTTTTCAATGTTGAGGTTTTTGTTGAATTTGTTGGTGTTTTTCACTGTTGAGGTTGTTGTTGTTTTTCAATGTTGAGGTTGTTGTTGAATTTGTTGGTGTTTTTCAATGTTGAGGTTGTTGTTGTTTTTCAATGTTGAGGTTGTTGTTGAATTTGTTGGTGTTTTTCAATGTTGAGGTTGTTGTTGTTTTTCAATGTTGAGGTTGTTGTTGAATTTGTTGGTGTTTTTCAATGTTGAGGTTGTTGTTGAATTTGTTGGTGTTTTTCAATGTTGAGGTTGTTGTTGTTTTTCAATGTTGAGGTTGTTGTTGAATTTGTTGGTGTTTTTCAATGTTGAGATTGTTGTTGTTTTTCAATGTTGAGGTTGTTGTTGAATTTGATGGTGTTTTTAAATGTTGAGGTTGTTGTTGAATTTGTTGGTGTTTTTCAATGTTGATGTTGTTGTTGTTTTTCAATGTTGAGGTTGTTGTTGAATTTGTTGGTGTTTTTCAATGTTGAGGTTGATGTTGTTTTTCAATGTTGAGGTTGTTGTTGAATTTGTTGGTGTTTTTCAATTTCGAGGTTGTTGTTGAATTTGTTGGTGTTTTTCAATGTTGAAGTTGTTGTTGAATTTGTTGGTGTTTTTCAATGTTGAGGTTGTTGTTGTTTTTCAATGCTGAGGTTGTTGTTGAATTTGTTGGTGTTTTTCAATGTTGAGGTTGTTGTTGAATTTGTTGGTGTTTTTCAACGTTAAGGTTGTTGTTGTTTTTCAATGTTGAGGTTGGTGTTGAATTTGTTGGTGTTTTTCAATGTAGAGTTTGTTGTTGTTTTTCAATGTTGAGGTTGTTGTTGAATTTGTTGGTGTTTTTCAATGTTGAGGTTGTTGTTGTTTTTCAAAGTTGAGGTTGTTGTTGAATTTGTTGGTGCTTTTCAATGTTGAGGTTGTTTTTGAATTTGTTGGTGATTTTCAATGTTGAGGTTGTTGTTGTTTTTCAATGTTGAGGTTGTTGTTGAATTTGTTGGTGTTTTTCAATGTTGTGTTTGTTGTTGAATTTGTTGGCGTTTTTCAATGTTGAGGTTGTTGTTGAATTTGTTGGTGTTTTTCAATGTTGAGGTTGTTGTTGTTTTTCAATGTTGAGGTTGCTGTTGAGTTTGTTGGTGTTTTTCAATGTTGAGGTTGTTGTTGAATTTGTTGGTGTTTTTCAATGTTGAGGTTGTTGTTGAATTTGTTGGTGTTTTTCAATGTTGAGTTTGTTGTTGATTTTCAATGTTGAGGTTGTTGTTGAATTTGTTGGTGATTTTCAATGTTGAGGTTGTTGTTGTTTTTCAATGTTGAGGTTGTTGTTGAATTTGTTGTGTGTTTTTCAATGTTGAGGTTGTTGTTTTTTTTCAATGTTGAGGTTGTTGTTGAATTTATTGGTGCTTTTCAATGTTGAGGTTGTTGTTGAATTTGTTGGTGTTTTTCAATGTTGAGTTTGTTGTTGTTTTTCAATGTTGTGGTTGTTGTTGAATTTGTTGGTGTTTTTCAATGTTGAGGTTGTTGTTGTTTTTCAATGTTGAGGTTGTTGTTGAGTTTGTTGGTGTTTTTCAATGTTGAGGTTGTTGTTGAATTTGTTGGTGTTTTTCAATGTTGAGGTTGTTGTTGAATTTGTTGGTGTTTTTCAATGTTGAGGTTGTTGTTGTTTTTAAATGTTGAGGTTGTTGTTGAATTTTTGGTGTTTTTCAATTTTGAGGTTGTTGGTGTTTTTCAATGTTGAGGATCTTGTTGAATTTGTTGCTGTTTTTCAATGTCGAGGTTGTTGTTGAATTTGATGGTGTTTTGCAATGTTGAAGTTGTTGTTGAATTTGTTGGTGTTTTTCAATTTCGAGGTTGTTGTTGAATTTGTTGGTGTTTTTCAATGTTGAAGTTTTTGTTGAATTTGTTGGTGCTTTTCAATGTTGAGGTTGCTGTTGTTTTTCAATGTTGAGGTTGTTGTTGAATTTGTTTTTATTTTTCAATGTTGAGGTTTTTGTTGAATTTGCTGGTGTTTTTCAATGTTCAGGTTGTTGTTGTTTTTCAATGTTGAGGTTGTTGTTGAATTTGTTGGTGTTTTTCAATGTTGAGGTTGTTGTTGTTTTTCAATGTTGAGGTTGTTGTTGAATTTGTTGGTGTTTTTCAATGCTGAGTTTGTTGTTGTTTTTCAATGGTGAGGTTGTTGTTGAATTTGTTGGTGTTTTTCAATGTTGAGGTTGTTGTTCAATTCGTTGGTGTTTTTCGATGTTGAGGATGTTGTTGTTTTTCAATGTTGAGGGTCTTGTTGAATTTGTTGGTGTTTGTCAATGTTGAGTTTGTTGTTGTTTTTCAATGTTGAGGTTGTTGATGAATTTGTTGGTGTTTTTCAATGTTGAGGTTGTTGTTGTTTTTCAATGTTGAGGTTGTTGTTGAATTTGTTGCTGTTTTTCAATGTTGAGGTTGTTGTTGAATTTGTTGGTGTTTTTCAATTTCGAGGTTGTTGTTGAATTTGTTGGTGTTTTTCAATGTTGAAGTTTGTGTTGAATTTGTTGGTGTTTTTCAATGTTGAGGTTGTTGTTGTTTTTCAATGCTGAGGTTGTTGTTGAATTTGTTGGTGTTTTTCAATGTTGAGGTTGTTGTTGAATTTGTTGGTGTTTTTCAATGTTGAGGTTGTTGTTGTTTTTCAATGTTGAGGTTGTTGTTGAATTTGTTGGTGCTTTTCAATGTTGAGGTTGTTGTTGTTTTTCAATGTTGAGGTTCTTGTTGAATTTGCTGGTGTTTTTCCATGTTGAGGTTGTTGTTGAATTTGTTGGTGTTTTTCAATGTTGAGGTTGTTGTTGTTTTTCAATGTTGAGGTTGTTGTTGAATTTGTTGGTGTTTTTCAATGTTGAGTTTGTTGTTGTTTTTCAATGTTGAGGTTGTTGTTGAATTTGTTGGTGTTTTTCAATGTTGATCTTGTTGTTGTTTTTCAATGTTGAGGTTGTTGTTGAATTTGTTGGTGTTTTTCAATGTTGAGGTTGTTGGTGTTTTTCAATGTTGAGGTTGTTGTTGAATTTGTTGGTGTTTTTCAATGTTGAGGTTGTTGTTGAATTTGTTGGTGTTTTTCAATGTTGAGGTTGTTGTTGTTTTTCAAAGTTGAGGTTGTTGTTGAATTTGTTGGTGCTTTTCAATGTTGAGGTTGTTTTTGAATTTGTTGGTGATTTTCAATGTTGAGGTTGTTGTTGTTTTTCAATGTTGAGGTTGTTGTTGAATTTGTTGGTGTTTTTCAATGTTGTGTTTGTTGTTGAATTTGTTGGCGTTTTTCAATGTTGAGGTTGTTGTTGAATTTGTTGGTGTTTTTCAATGTTGAGGTTGTTGTTGTTTTTCAATGTTGAGGTTGCTGTTGAGTTTGTTGGTGTTTTTCAATGTTGAGGTTGTTGTTGAATTTGTTGGTGTTTTTCAATGTTGAGGTTGTTGTTGAATTTGTTGGTGTTTTTCAATGTTGAGTTTGTTGTTGATTTTCAATGTTGAGGTTGTTGTTGAATTTGTTGGTGATTTTCAATGTTGAGGTTGTTGTTGTTTTTCAATGTTGAGGTTGTTGTTGAATTTGTTGTGTGTTTTTCAATGTTGAGGTTGTTGTTTTTTTTCAATGTTGAGGTTGTTGTTGAATTTATTGGTGCTTTTCAATGTTGAGGTTGTTGTTGAATTTGTTGGTGTTTTTCAATGTTGAGTTTGTTGTTGTTTTTCAATGTTGTGGTTGTTGTTGAATTTGTTGGTGTTTTTCAATGTTGAGGTTGTTGTTGTTTTTCAATGTTGAGGTTGTTGTTGAGTTTGTTGGTGTTTTTCAATGTTGAGGTTGTTGTTGAATTTGTTGGTGTTTTTCAATGTTGAGGTTGTTGTTGAATTTGTTGGTGTTTTTCAATGTTGAGGTTGTTGTTGTTTTTAAATGTTGAGGTTGTTGTTGAATTTTTGGTGTTTTTCAATTTTGAGGTTGTTGGTGTTTTTCAATGTTGAGGATCTTGTTGAATTTGTTGCTGTTTTTCAATGTCGAGGTTGTTGTTGAATTTGATGGTGTTTTGCAATGTTGAAGTTGTTGTTGAATTTGTTGGTGTTTTTCAATTTCGAGGTTGTTGTTGAATTTGTTGGTGTTTTTCAATGTTGAAGTTTTTGTTGAATTTGTTGGTGCTTTTCAATGTTGAGGTTGCTGTTGTTTTTCAATGTTGAGGTTGTTGTTGAATTTGTTTTTATTTTTCAATGTTGAGGTTTTTGTTGAATTTGCTGGTGTTTTTCAATGTTCAGGTTGTTGTTGTTTTTCAATGTTGAGGTTGTTGTTGAATTTGTTGGTGTTTTTCAATGTTGAGGTTGTTGTTGTTTTTCAATGTTGAGGTTGTTGTTGAATTTGTTGGTGTTTTTCAATGCTGAGTTTGTTGTTGTTTTTCAATGGTGAGGTTGTTGTTGAATTTGTTGGTGTTTTTCAATGTTGAGGTTGTTGTTCAATTCGTTGGTGTTTTTCGATGTTGAGGATGTTGTTGTTTTTCAATGTTGAGGGTCTTGTTGAATTTGTTGGTGTTTGTCAATGTTGAGTTTGTTGTTGTTTTTCAATGTTGAGGTTGTTGATGAATTTGTTGGTGTTTTTCAATGTTGAGGTTGTTGTTGTTTTTCAATGTTGAGGTTGTTGTTGAATTTGTTGCTGTTTTTCAATGTTGAGGTTGTTGTTGAATTTGTTGGTGTTTTTCAATTTCGAGGTTGTTGTTGAATTTGTTGGTGTTTTTCAATGTTGAAGTTTGTGTTGAATTTGTTGGTGTTTTTCAATGTTGAGGTTGTTGTTGTTTTTCAATGCTGAGGTTGTTGTTGAATTTGTTGGTGTTTTTCAATGTTGAGGTTGTTGTTGAATTTGTTGGTGTTTTTCAATGTTGAGGTTGTTGTTGTTTTTCAATGTTGAGGTTGTTGTTGAATTTGTTGGTGCTTTTCAATGTTGAGGTTGTTGTTGTTTTTCAATGTTGAGGTTCTTGTTGAATTTGCTGGTGTTTTTCCATGTTGAGGTTGTTGTTGAATTTGTTGGTGTTTTTCAATGTTGAGGTTGTTGTTGTTTTTCAATGTTGAGGTTGTTGTTGAATTTGTTGGTGTTTTTCAATGTTGAGTTTGTTGTTGTTTTTCAATGTTGAGGTTGTTGTTGAATTTGTTGGTGTTTTTCAATGTTGATCTTGTTGTTGTTTTTCAATGTTGAGGTTGTTGTTGAATTTGTTGGTGTTTTTCAATGTTGAGGTTGTTGGTGTTTTTCAATGTTGAGGTTGTTGTTGAATTTGTTGGTGTTTTTCAATGTTGAGGTTGTTGTTGAATTTGTTGGTGTTTTTCAATGTTGAGGTTGTTGTTGAATTTGTTGGTGTTTTTCAATGTTGAGGTTGTTGTTGTTTTTAAATGTTGGGGTTGTTGTTGAATTGGTGGTCTTTTTCAATTTTGAGGATGTTGTTGTTTTTCAATGTTGAGGTTGTTGTTGTTTTTAAATGTTGAGGTTGTTGTTGAATTTTTGGTGTTTTTCAATTTTGAGGTTGTTGGTGTTTTTCAATGTTGAGGATCTTGTTGAATTTGTTGCTGTTTTTCAATGTCGAGGTTGTTGTTGAATTTGATGGTGTTTTGCAATGTTGAAGTTGTTGTTGAATTTGTTGGTGTTTTTCAATTTCGAGGTTGTTGTTGAATTTGTTGGTGTTTTTCAATGTTGAAGTTTTTGTTGAATTTGTTGGTGCTTTTCAATGTTGAGGTTGCTGTTGTTTTTCAATGTTGAGGTTGTTGTTGAATTTGTTTTTATTTTTCAATGTTGAGGTTTTTGTTGAATTTGCTGGTGTTTTTCAATGTTCAGGTTGTTGTTGTTTTTCAATGTTGAGGTTGTTGTTGAATTTGTTGGTGTTTTTCAATGTTGAGGTTGTTGTTGTTTTTCAATGTTGAGGTGGTTGTTGAATTTGTTGGTGTTTTTCAATGCTGAGTTTGTTGTTGTTTTTCAATGGTGAGGTTGTTGTTGAATTTGTTGGTGTTTTTCAATGTTGAGGTTGTTGTTCAATTCGTTGGTGTTTTTCGATGTTGAGGATGTTGTTGTTTTTCAATGTTGAGGGTCTTGTTGAATTTGTTGGTGTTTGTCAATGTTGAGTTTGTTGTTGTTTTTCAATGTTGAGGTTGTTGATGAATTTGTTGGTGTTTTTCAATGTTGAGGTTGTTGTTGTTTTTCAATGTTGAGGTTGTTGTTGAATTTGTTGCTGTTTTTCAATGTTGAGGTTGTTGTTGAATTTGTTGGTGTTTTTCAATTTCGAGGTTGTTGTTGAATTTGTTGGTGTTTTTCAATGTTGAAGTTTGTGTTGAATTTGTTGGTGTTTTTCAATGTTGAGGTTGTTGTTGTTTTTCAATGCTGAGGTTGTTGTTGAATTTGTTGGTGTTTTTCAATGTTGAGGTTGTTGTTGAATTTGTTGGTGTTTTTCAATGTTGAGGTTGTTGTTGTTTTTCAATGTTGAGGTTGTTGTTGAATTTGTTGGTGCTTTTCAATGTTGAGGTTGTTGTTGTTTTTCAATGTTGAGGTTCTTGTTGAATTTGCTGGTGTTTTTCCATGTTGAGGTTGTTGTTGAATTTGTTGGTGTTTTTCAATGTTGAGGTTGTTGTTGTTTTTCAATGTTGAGGTTGTTGTTGAATTTGTTGGTGTTTTTCAATGTTGAGTTTGATGTTGTTTTTCAATGTTGAGGTTGTTGTTGAATTTGTTGGTGTTTTTCAATGTTGATCTTGTTGTTGTTTTTCAATGTTGAGGTTGTTGTTGAATTTGTTGGTGTTTTTCAATGTTGAGGTTGTTGGTGTTTTTCAATGTTGAGGTTGTTGTTGAATTTGTTGGTGTTTTTCAATGTTGAGGTTGTTGTTGAATTTGTTGGTGTTTTTCAATGTTGAGGTTGTTGTTGAATTTGTTGGTGTTTTTCAATGTTGAGGTTGTTGTTGTTTTTAAATGTTGGGGTTGTTGTTGAATTGGTGGTCTTTTTCAATTTTGAGGATGTTGTTGTTTTTCAATGTTGAGGTTGTTGTTGAATTTGTTGGTGTTTTTCCATGATGAGGTTGTTGTTGTTTTTCAAACTTGAGGTTGTTGTTGAATTTGTTGGTGTTTTTCAATGTTGAATTTTTTGTTGAATTTGTTGTTGTTTTTCAATGTTGAGGATGTTGTTGAATTTGTTGGCGTTTTTAAATGTTGAGGTTGTTGTTGAATTTGTTGGTGTTTGCTATGTTGAGGTTTTTGTTGAATTTGTTGGTGTTTTTCAATGTTGAGGTTGTTGTTGTTTTTCAATGTTGAGGTTGTTGTTGAATTTGATGGTGTTTTTCAATGTCGAGGTTGTTGTTGAATTTGCTGTTGTTTTTCAATGTTGAAGTTGTTGTTGAATTTGTTGGTCTTTTTCAATGTTGAGGTTGTTGCTGTTTTTCAATGTTTAGGTTGTTGTTGAATTTGTTGGTGTTTTTCAATGTTGAGATTGTTGTTGTTTTTCAATGTTGAGGTTGTTGTTGAATTTGTTGGTGTTTTGAAATGTTGAGGTTGTTGTTGAATTTATTGGTTTTTTTCAATGTTGAGGTTGTTGTTGAATTTGTTGGTGTTTTTCAATGTTGAGGTTGTTGTTGTTTTTCAATGTTGAGGTTGTTGTTGAATTTGTTGGTGTTTTTCAATTTCGAGGTTGTGGTGAATTTGTTGGTGTTTTTCAATGTTGAAGTTGTTGTTGAATTTGTTGGTGTTTTTCAATGTTGAGGTTTTTGTTGAATTTGTTGGTGTTTTTCAATGTTGAGGTTGTTGTTGTTTTTCAATGTTGAGGTTGTTGTTGAATTTGTTGGTGTTTTTCAATGTTGAGGTTGTTGTTGTTTTTCAATGTTGAGGTTGTTGTTGAATTTGTTGGTGTTTTTCAATGTTGAGGTTGTTGTTGTTTTTCAATGTTGAGGTTGTTGTTGAATTTGTTGGTGTTTTTCAATGTTGAGGTTGTTGTTCAATTTGTTGGTGTTTTTCAATGTTGAGGTTGTTGTTGTTTATCAATGTTGAGGGTGTTGTTGAAATTGTTGATGTTTTTCAATGTTGAGTTTGTTGTTATTTTTCAATGTTGAGGTTGTTGTTGAATTTGTTGGTGTTTTTCAATGTTGAGGTTGTTGTTGTTTTTCAATGTTGAGGTTGTTGTTGAATTTGTTGGTGTTTTTCAATGTTGAGGTTGTTGTTGTTTTTCAATGTTGAGGTTGTTGTTGAATTTGTTGGTGTTTTTCAATGTTGAGTTTGTTGTTGAATTTGTTGTTGTTTTTCATTGTTGAGGTTGTTGTTGAATTTGTTGGTGTTTTTCAACGTTGAGTTTGTTGTTGTTTTCCAATGTTGAGGTTGTTGTTGAATTTGTTGGTGTTTTTCAATGTTGAGGTTGTTGTTGTTTTTCAATGTTGAGGTTGTTGTTGAATTTGTTGGTGTTTTTCACTGTTGAGGTTGTTGCTGTTTTTCAATGTTGAGGTTGTTGTTGAATTTGTTGGTGTTTTTCAATGTTGAGGTTGTTGTTGAATTTGTTGTTGTTTTTCAATGTTGAGGTTGTTGTTGTTTTTCAATGTTGAGGTTGTTGTTGAATTTGTTGGTGTTTTTGAATGTTGAGATTGTTGTTGTATTTCAATGTTGAGGTTGTTGTTGAATTTGTTGGTGTTTCTCAATGTTGAGGTTGTTGTTGAATTTGTTGGTGTTTTTCAATGATGAGGTTGTTGTTGTTTTTCAATGTTGAGGTTGTTGTTGAGTTTGTTGGTGTTTTTCAATGTTGAGGTGGTTGTTGAATTTGTTGGTGTTTTTCAATATTGAGGTTGTTGTTGAATTTGTTGGTGTTTTTCAATGTTGAGGTTGTTGTTGTTTTTAAATGTTGAGGTTGTTGTTGAATTTGTTGGTGTTTTTCAATGTTGAGGTTGTTGTTGTTTTTCAATGTTGAGGTTGTTGAATTTGTTGGTGTTTTTCAATCTTGAGTTTGTTGTTGAATTTTTTGCTGTTTTTCAATGTTGAGGTTGTTGTTGAATTTGTTGGTGTTTTTCAATGTTGAGGTTGTTGTTGTTTTTCAATGTTGAGGTTGTTGTTGAGTTGGTTGGTGTTTTTCAATGTTGAGGTTGTTGTTGTTTTTAAATGTTGAGGTTGTTGTTGAATTTGTTGGTGTTTTTTCAATTTTGAGGTTGTTCGTGTTTTTCAATGTTGAGGTTGATGTTGAATTTGATGGTGTTTTTCAATGTCGAGGTTGTTGTTGAATTTGTTTGTGTTTTTCAATGTTGAGGTTGTTGAAGAATTTGTTGGTGATTTTCAATGTTGAGGTTGTTGCTGTTTTTCAATGTTGAGGTTGTTGTTGAATTTGTTGGTGTTTTTCAATGTTGAGGTTGTTGTTGAATTTGTTGTTGTTTTTCAATGTTGAGGTTGTTGTTGAATTTGTTGGTGTTTTTCAATGTTGAGGTTGTTGTTGTTTTTCAATGTTGAGGTTGTTGTTGAATTTGTTGGTGTTTTTCAATGTTGAGGTTGTTGTTGAATTTGTTGGTGTTTTTCAATGATGAGGTTGTTGTTGTTTCTAAATGTTGAGGTTGTTGAATTTGTTGGTGTTTTTCAATCTTGAGTTTGTTGTTGAATTTTTTAGTGTTTTTCAATGTTGAGGTTGTTGTTGAATTTGTTGGTGTTTTTCAATGTTGAGGTTGTTGTTGTTTTTCAATGTTGAGGTTGTTGTTGAGTTTGTTGGTGTTTTTCAATGTTGAGGTGGTTTTTGAATTTGTTGGTGTTTTTCAATGTTGAGGTTGTTGTTGAATTTGTTGGTGTTTTTCAATGTTGAGGTTGTTGTTGTTTTTAAATGTTGAGGTTGTTGTTGAATTTGTTGGTGTTTTTTTCAATTTTGAGGTTGTTGGTGTTTTTCAATGTTGAGGTTGATGTTGAATTTGATGGTTTTTTTCAATGTCGAGGTTGTTGTTGAATTTGTTTGTGTTTTTCAATGTTGAAGTTCTTGTTGAATTTGTTGGTGTTTTTCAATGTTGAGGTTGTTGTTGTTTTTCAATGTTGTGGTTGTTGTTGAATTTGTTGGTGTTTTTCAATGTAGAGATTGTTGTTGTTTTTCAATGCTGAGGTTGTTGTTGAATTTGTTGGTGCTTTTCAATGTTGAGGTTCTTGTTGTTTTTCAATGTTGAGGTTGCTGTTGAATTTGTTGGTGTTTTTCAATGTTGAGGTTGTTGTTGTTTTTCAGTGTTGAGGTTGTTGTTGAATTTGTTGGTGTTTTTCAATGTTGAGGTTGTTGTTCAATTTGTTGGTGTTTTTCAATGTTGAGGTTGTTGTTGTTTTTCAATGTTGAGGTTGTTGTTTAACTTGTTGGTGTTTTTCAATGTTGAGTTTGTTGTTGTTTTTCAATGTTGAGGTTGTTGTTGAATTTGTTGGTGTTTTTCAATGTTGAGGTTGTTGTTGTTTCTCAATGTTGAGTTTGTTGTTGAATTTGTTGGTGTTTTTCAATGTTGAGGTTGTTGTTGTTTTTCAATTTTGAGGTTGTTGTTGAATTTGTTGGTGCTTTTCAATGTTGAGGTTGTTGTTGAATTTGTTGGTGATTTTCAATGTTGAGGTTGTTGTTGTTTTTCGATGTTGAGGTTGTTGTTGAATTTGTTGGTGTTTTTCAATGTTGAGTTTGTTGTTGAATTTGTTGGTGTTTTTCAATGTTGAGGTTGTTGTTGAATTTGTTGGTGTTTTTCAATGTTGAGGTTGTTGTTGTTTTTCAATGTTGAGGTTGTTGTTGAGTTTGTTGGTATTTTTCAATGTTGAGGTTGTTGTTGAATTTGTTGGTGTTTTTCAATGTTGAGGTTGTTGTTGAATTTGTTGGTGTTTTTCAATTTTGAGGTTGTTGTTGTTTTTCAATGTTGAGGTTGTTGTTGAATTTTTTGGTGTTCTTCAATGTTGAGGTTGTTGTTGTTTTTCAATGTTGAGGTTGTTTTTGAATTTGTTGGTGTTTTTCAATGTTGAGGTTGTTGTTGTTTTTCAATATTGAGGTTGTTGTTGAATTTGTTGGTGCTTTTCAATGTTGAGGTTGTTGTTGAATTTGTTGGTGTTTTTCAATGTTGAGCTTGTTGTTGTTTTTCAATGTTGTGGTTGTTGTTGAATTTGTTGGTGTTTTTCAATGTTGAGGTTGTTGTTGTATTTCAATGTTGAGGTTGTTATTGAGTTTGTTGGTGTTTTTCAATGTTGAGGTTGTTGTTGAATTTGTTGGTGTTTTTCAATGTTGAGGTTGTTGTTGAATTTGTTGGTGTTTTTCAATGTTGAGGTTGTTGTTGAATTTGTTGGTGTTTTTCAATTTTGAGGTTGTTGTTGTTTTTCAATGTTGAGGTTGTTGTTGAATTTGTTGGTGTTTTTCAATGTTGAGGTTGTTGTTGTTTTTCAATGTTGAGGTTGTTTTTGAATTTGTTGGTGTTTTTCAATGTTGAGGTTGTTGTTGTTTTTCAATATTGAGGTTGTTGTTGAATTTGTTGGTGCTTTTCAATGTTGAGGTTGTTGTTGAATTTGTTGGTGTTTTTCAATGTTGAGCTTGTTGTTGTTTTTCAATGTTGTGGTTGTTGTTGAATTTGTTGGTGTTTTCCAATGTTGAGGTTTTTGTTGAATTTGTTGGTGTTTTTCAATGTTGAGGTTGTTGTTGTTTTTCAATGTTGAGGTTGTTGTTGAATTTGTTGGTGTTTTTCAATGTTGAGGTTGTTGTTGTTTTTCAATGTTGAGGTTGTTGTTGAATTTGTTGGTGTTTTTCAATGTTGAGGTTGTTGTTGTTTTTCAATGTTGAGGTTGTTGTTGAATTTGTTGGTGTTTTTCAATGTTGAGGTTGTTGTTCAATTTGTTGGTGTTTTTCAATGTTGAGGTTGTTGTTGTTTATCAATGTTGAGGGTGTTGTTGAATTTGTTGATGTTTTTCAATGTTGAGTTTGTTGTTATTTTTCAATGTTGAGGTTGTTGTTGAATTTGTTGGTGTTTTTCAATGTTGAGGTTGTTGTTGTTTTTCAATGTTGAGGTTGTTGTTGAATTTGTTGGTGTTTTTCAATGTTGAGGTTGTTGTTGTTTTTCAATGTTGAGGTTGTTGTTGAATTTGTTGGTGTTTTTCAATGTTGAGTTTGTTGTTGAATTTGTTGTTGTTTTTCATTGTTGAGGTTGTTGTTGAATTTGTTGGTGTTTTTCAACGTTGAGTTTGTTGTTGTTTTCCAATGTTGAGGTTGTTGTTGAATTTGTTGGTGTTTTTCAATGTTGAGGTTGTTGTTGTTTTTCAATGTTGAGGTTGTTGTTGAATTTGTTGGTGTTTTTCACTGTTGAGGTTGTTGCTGTTTTTCAATGTTGAAGTTGTTGTTGAATTTGTTGGTGTTTTTCAATGTTGAGGTTGTTGTTGAATTTGTTGTTGTTTTTCAATGTTGAGGTTGTTGTTGTTTTTCAATGTTGAGGTTGTTGTTGAATTTGTTGGTGTTTTTGAATGTTGAGATTGTTGTTGTATTTCAATGTTGAGGTTGTTGTTGAATTTGTTGGTGTTTCTCAATGTTGAGGTTGTTGTTGAATTTGTTGGTGTTTTTCAATGATGAGGTTGTTGTTGTTTTTCAATGTTGAGGTTGTTGTTGAGTTTGTTGGTGTTTTTCAATGTTGAGGTGGTTGTTGAATTTGTTGGTGTTTTTCAATATTGAGGTTGTTGTTGAATTTGTTGGTGTTTTTCAATGTTGAGGTTGTTGTTGTTTTTAAATGTTGAGGTTGTTGTTGAATTTGTTGGTGTTTTTCAATGTTGAGGTTGTTGTTGTTTTTCAATGTTGAGGTTGTTGAATTTGTTGGTGTTTTTCAATCTTGAGTTTGTTGTTGAATTTTTTGCTGTTTTTCAATGTTGAGGTTGTTGTTGAATTTGTTGGTGTTTTTCAATGTTGAGGTTGTTGTTGTTTTTCAATGTTGAGGTTGTTGTTGAGTTGGTTGGTGTTTTTCAATGTTGAGGTTGTTGTTGTTTTTAAATGTTGAGGTTGTTGTTGAATTTGTTGGTGTTTTTTCAATTTTGAGGTTGTTGGTGTTTTTCAATGTTGAGGTTGATGTTGAATTTGATGGTGTTTTTCAATGTCGAGGTTGTTGTTGAATTTGTTTGTGTTTTTCAATGTTGAGGTTGTTGAAGAATTTGTTGGTGATTTTCAATGTTGAGGTTGTTGCTGTTTTTCAATGTTGAGGTTGTTGTTGAATTTGTTGGTGTTTTTCAATGTTGAGGTTGTTGTTGAATTTGTTGTTGTTTTTCAATGTTGAGGTTGTTGTTGAATTTGTTGGTGTTTTTCAATGTTGAGGTTGTTGTTGTTTTTCAATGTTGAGGTTGTTGTTGAATTTGTTGGTGTTTTTCAATGTTGAGGTTGTTGTTGAATTTGTTGGTGTTTTTCAATGATGAGGTTGTTGTTGTTTCTAAATGTTGAGGTTGTTGAATTTGTTGGTGTTTTTCAATCTTGAGTTTGTTGTTGAATTTTTTAGTGTTTTTCAATGTTGAGGTTGTTGTTGAATTTGTTGGTGTTTTTCAATGTTGAGGTTGTTGTTGTTTTTCAATGTTGAGGTTGTTGTTGAGTTTGTTGGTGTTTTTCAATGTTGAGGTGGTTTTTGAATTTGTTGGTGTTTTTCAATGTTGAGGTTGTTGTTGAATTTGTTGGTGTTTTTCAATGTTGAGGTTGTTGTTGTTTTTAAATGTTGAGGTTGTTGTTGAATTTGTTGGTGTTTTTTTCAATTTTGAGGTTGTTGGTGTTTTTCAATGTTGAGGTTGATGTTGAATTTGATGGTTTTTTTCAATGTCGAGGTTGTTGTTGAATTTGTTTGTGTTTTTCAATGTTGAAGTTCTTGTTGAATTTGTTGGTGTTTTTCAATGTTGAGGTTGTTGTTGTTTTTCAATGTTGTGGTTGTTGTTGAATTTGTTGGTGTTTTTCAATGTAGAGATTGTTGTTGTTTTTCAATGCTGAGGTTGTTGTTGAATTTGTTGGTGCTTTTCAATGTTGAGGTTCTTGTTGTTTTTCAATGTTGAGGTTGCTGTTGAATTTGTTGGTGTTTTTCAATGTTGAGGTTGTTGTTGTTTTTCAGTGTTGAGGTTGTTGTTGAATTTGTTGGTGTTTTTCAATGTTGAGGTTGTTGTTCAATTTGTTGGTGTTTTTCAATGTTGAGGTTGTTGTTGTTTTTCAATGTTGAGGTTGTTGTTTAACTTGTTGGTGTTTTTCAATGTTGAGTTTGTTGTTGTTTTTCAATGTTGAGGTTGTTGTTGAATTTGTTGGTGTTTTTCAATGTTGAGGTTGTTGTTGTTTCTCAATGTTGAGTTTGTTGTTGAATTTGTTGGTGTTTTTCAATGTTGAGGTTGTTGTTGTTTTTCAATTTTGAGGTTGTTGTTGAATTTGTTGGTGCTTTTCAATGTTGAGGTTGTTGTTGAATTTGTTGGTGATTTTCAATGTTGAGGTTGTTGTTGTTTTTCGATGTTGAGGTTGTTGTTGAATTTGTTGGTGTTTTTCAATGTTGAGTTTGTTGTTGAATTTGTTGGTGTTTTTCAATGTTGAGGTTGTTGTTGAATTTGTTGGTGTTTTTCAATGTTGAGGTTGTTGTTGTTTTTCAATGTTGAGGTTGTTGTTGAGTTTGTTGGTATTTTTCAATGTTGAGGTTGTTGTTGAATTTGTTGGTGTTTTTCAATGTTGAGGTTGTTGTTGAATTTGTTGGTGTTTTTCAATTTTGAGGTTGTTGTTGTTTTTCAATGTTGAGGTTGTTGTTGAATTTTTTGGTGTTCTTCAATGTTGAGGTTGTTGTTGTTTTTCAATGTTGAGGTTGTTTTTGAATTTGTTGGTGTTTTTCAATGTTGAGGTTGTTGTTGTTTTTCAATATTGAGGTTGTTGTTGAATTTGTTGGTGCTTTTCAATGTTGAGGTTGTTGTTGAATTTGTTGGTGTTTTTCAATGTTGAGCTTGTTGTTGTTTTTCAATGTTGTGGTTGTTGTTGAATTTGTTGGTGTTTTTCAATGTTGAGGTTGTTGTTGTATTTCAATGTTGAGGTTGTTATTGAGTTTGTTGGTGTTTTTCAATGTTGAGGTTGTTGTTGAATTTGTTGGTGTTTTTCAATGTTGAGGTTGTTGTTGAATTTGTTGGTGTTTTTCAATGTTGAGGTTGTTGTTGAATTTGTTGGTGTTTTTCAATTTTGAGGTTGTTGTTGTTTTTCAATGTTGAGGTTGTTGTTGAATTTGTTGGTGTTTTTCAATGTTGAGGTTGTTGTTGTTTTCAATGTTGAGGTTGTTTTTGAATTTGTTGGTGTTTTTCAATGTTGAGGTTGTTGTTGTTTTTCAATATTGAGGTTGTTGTTGAATTTGTTGGTGCTTTTCAATGTTGAGGTTGTTGTTGAATTTGTTGGTGTTTTTCAATGTTGAGCTTGTTGTTGTTTTTCAATGTTGTGGTTGTTGTTGAATTTGTTGGTGTTTTCCAATGTTGAGGTTGTTGTTGTTTTTCAATGTTGAGGTTGTTATTGAGTTTGTTGGTGTTTTTCAATGTTGAGGTTGTTGTTGAATTTGTTGGTGTTTTTCAATGTTGAGGTTGTTGTTGAATTTGTTGGTGTTTTTCAATGTTGAGGTTGTTGTTGTTTTTAAATGTTGAGGTTGTTGTTGAATTTTTTGGTGTTTTTCAATTTTGAGGTTGTTGGTGTTTTTCAATGTTGAGGTTGTTGTTGAATTTGTTGCTGTTTTTCAATGTCGAGGTTGTTGTTGAATTTGTTGGTGTTTTGCATTGTTGAAGTTGTTGTTGAATTTGTTGGTGTTTTTCAATTTCGAGGTTGTTGTTGAATTTGTTGGTCTTTTGTTGAAGTTTTTGTTGAATTTGTTGGTGTTTTTCAATGTTGAGGTTGTTGTTGTTTTTCAATGTTGAGGTTGTGGTTGAATTTGTTGGTGTTTTTCAATGTTGAGGTTTTTGTTGTTTTTCAATGCTGAGGTTGTTGTTGAATTTGCTGGTGTTTTTCAATGTTGAGGTTGTTGTTGAATTTGTTGGTGTTTTTCAATGTTGAGGTTGTTGTTGTTTTTCAATGTTGAGGTTGTTGTTGAATTTGTTGGTGTTTTTCAATGTTGAGGTTGTTGTTGTTTTTCAATGTTGAGGTTGTTGTTGAATTTGTTGGTGTTTTTCAATGTTGAGGTTGTTGTTGTTTTTCAATGTTGAGGTTGTTGTTGAATTTGTTGGTCTTTTTCAATGTTGAGGTTGTTGTTCAATTTGTAGGTGTTTTTCAATGTTGAGGTTGTTGTTGTTTTTCAATGTTGAGGGTGTTGTTGAATTTGTTGGTGTTTTTCAATGTTGAGTTTGTTGTTGTTTTTCAATGTTGAGGTTGTTGTTGAATTTGTTGGTGTTTTTTCAATGTTGAGGTTGTTGTTGTTTTTCAATGTTGAGGTTGTTGTTGAATTTGTTGGTGTTTTTCAATGTTGAGGGTGTTGTTGTTTTTCAATGTTGAGGTTGTTGTTGAATTTGTTCGTGCTTTTCAATGTTGAGGTTGTTGTTGAATTTGTTGGTGATTTTCAATGTTGAGGTTGCTGTTGTTTTTCAATGTTGAGGTTGTTGTTGAATTTGTTGGTGTTTTTCAATGTTGAGTTTGTTGTTGAATTTGTTGGTGTTTTTCAATGTTGAGGTTGTTGTTGAATTTGTTGGTGTTTTTCAATGTTGAGGTTGTTGTTGTTTTTCAATGTTGAGGTTGTTGTTGAGTTTGTTGGTGTTTTTCAATGTTGAGGTTGTTTTTGAATTTGTTGGTGTTTTTCAATGTTGAGGTTGTTGTTGAATTTGTTGGTGTTTTTCAATGTTGAGGTTGTTGTTTTTAAATGTTGAGGTTGTTGTTGAATTTTTTGGTGTTTTTCAATGTTGAGTTTGTTGTTGTTTTTCAATGTTGAGGTTGTTGTTGAATTTGTTCGTGTTTTTCAATGTTGAGGTTGTTGTTGTTTTTCAATGCTGAGGTTGTTGTTGAATTTGTTGGTGCTTTTCAATGTTGAGGTTGTTGTCGAATTTGTTGTTGTTTTTCAATGTTGAGGTGTTGTTGTTTTTCAATGTTGTGGTTGTTGTTGAATTTGTTGGTGTTTTTCAATGTTGAGGTTGTTGTTGTTTTTCAATGTTGAGGTTGTTGTTGAGTTTGTTGGTGTTTTTCAATGTTGAGGTTGTTGTTGAATTTGTTGGTGTTTTTCAATGTTGAGGTTGTTGTTGAATTTGTTGGTGTTTTTCAATGTTGAGGTTGTTGTTTTTAAATGTTGAGGTTGTTGTTGAATTTTTTGGTGTTTTTCAATTTTGAGGTTGTTGGTGTTTTTCAATGTTGAAGTTGTTGTTGAATTTGTTGCTGTTTTTCAATGTCGAGGTTGTTGTTGAATTTGTTGGTGTTTTGCAATGTTGAAGTTGTTGTTGAATTTGTTGGTGTTTTTCAATTTCGAGGTTGTTGTTGAATTTGTTGGTGTTTTTCAATGTTGAAGTTTTTGTTGAATTTGTTGGTGTTTTTCAATGTTGATGTTGTTGTTGTTTTTCAATGTTGAGGTTGCTGTTGAATTTGTTGGTGTTTTTCAATGTTGAGGTTTTTGTTGTTTTTCAATGCTGAGGTTGTTGTTGAATTTGTTGGTGTTTTTCAATGTTGAGGTTGTTGTTGAATTTGTTGGTGTTTTTCAATGTTGAGGTTGTTGTTGAATTTGTTGGTGTTTTTCAATTTTGAGGTTGTTGTTGTTTTTCAATGTTGAGGTTGTTGTTGAATTTGTTGGTGTTTTTCAATGTTGAGGTTGTTGTTGTTTTTCAATGTTGAGGTTGTTTTTGAATTTGTTGGTGTTTTTCAATGTTGAGGTTGTTGTTGTTTTTCAATATTGAGGTTGTTGTTGAATTTGTTGGTGCTTTTCAATGTTGAGGTTGTTGTTGAATTTGTTGGTGTTTTTCAATGTTGAGCTTGTTGTTGTTTTTCAATGTTGTGGTTGTTGTTGAATTTGTTGGTGTTTTCCAATGTTGAGGTTGTTGTTGTTTTTCAATGTTGAGGTTGTTATTGAGTTTGTTGGTGTTTTTCAATGTTGAGGTTGTTGTTGAATTTGTTGGTGTTTTTCAATGTTGAGGTTGTTGTTGAATTTGTTGGTGTTTTTCAATGTTGAGGTTGTTGTTGTTTTTAAATGTTGAGGTTGTTGTTGAATTTTTTGGTGTTTTTCAATTTTGAGGTTGTTGGTGTTTTTCAATGTTGAGGTTGTTGTTGAATTTGTTGCTGTTTTTCAATGTCGAGGTTGTTGTTGAATTTGTTGGTTTTTTGCATTGTTGAAGTTGTTGTTGAATTTGTTGGTGTTTTTCAATTTCGAGGTTGTTGTTGAATTTGTTGGTCTTTTTCAATGTTGAAGTTTTTGTTGAATTTGTTGGTGTTTTTCAATGTTGAGGTTGTTGTTGTTTTTCAATGTTGAGGTTGTGGTTGAATTTGTTGGTGTTTTTCAATGTTGAGGTTTTTGTTGTTTTTCAATGCTGAGGTTGTTGTTGAATTTGCTGGTGTTTTTCAATGTTGAGGTTGTTGTTGAATTTGTTGGTGTTTTTCAATGTTGAGGTTGTTGTTGTTTTTCAATGTTGAGGTTGTTGTTGAATTTGTTGGTGTTTTTCAATGTTGAAGTTGTTGTTGTTTTTCAATGTTGAGGTTGTTGTTGAATTTGTTGGTGTTTTTCAATGTTGAGGTTGTTGTTGTTTTTCAATGTTGAGGTTGTTGTTGAATTTGTTGGTCTTTTTCAATGTTGAGGTTGTTGTTCAATTTGTAGGTGTTTTTCAATGTTGAGGTTGTTGTTGTTTTTCAATGTTGAGGGTGTTGTTGAATTTGTTGGTGTTTTTCAATGTTGAGTTTGTTGTTGTTTTTCAATGTTGAGGTTGTTGTTGAATTTGTTGGTGTTTTTCAATGTTGAGGTTGTTGTTGTTTTTCAATGTTGAGGTTGTTGTTGAATTTGTTGGTGTTTTTCAATGTTGAGGGTGTTGTTGTTTTTCAATGTTGAGGTTGTTGTTGAATTTGTTCGTGCTTTTCAATGTTGAGGTTGTTGTTGAATTTGTTGGTGATTTTCAATGTTGAGGTTGCTGTTGTTTTTCAATGTTGAGGTTGTTGTTGAATTTGTTGGTGTTTTTCAATGTTGAGTTTGTTGTTGAATTTGTTGGTGTTTTTCAATGTTGAGGTTGTTGTTGAATTTGTTGGTGTTTTTCAATGTTGAGGTTGTTGTTGTTTTTCAATGTTGAGGTTGTTGTTGAGTTTGTTGGTGTTTTTCAATGTTGAGGTTGTTTTTGAATTTGTTGGTGTTTTTCAATGTTGAGGTTGTTGTTGAATTTGTTGGTGTTTTTCAATGTTGAGGTTGTTGTTTTTAAATGTTGAGGTTGTTGTTGAATTTTTTGGTGTTTTTCAATGTTGAGTTTGTTGTTGTTTTTCAATGTTGAGGTTGTTGTTGAATTTGTTCGTGTTTTTCAATGTTGAGGTTGTTGTTGTTTTTCAATGCTGAGGTTGTTGTTGAATTTGTTGGTGCTTTTCAATGTTGAGGTTGTTGTCGAATTTGTTGTTGTTTTTCAATGTTGAGGTGTTGTTGTTTTTCAATGTTGTGGTTGTTGTTGAATTTGTTGGTGTTTTTCAATGTTGAGGTTGTTGTTGTTTTTCAATGTTGAGGTTGTTGTTGAGGTTGTTGGTGTTTTTCAATGTTGAGGTTGTTGTTGAATTTGTTGGTGTTTTTCAATGTTGAGGTTGTTGTTGAATTTGTTGGTGTTTTTCAATGTTGAGGTTGTTGTTGTTTTTAAATGTTGAGGTTGTTGTTGAATTTTTTGGTGTTTTTCAATTTTGAGGTTGTTGGTGTTTTTCAATGTTGAGGTTGTTGTTGAATTTGTTGCTGTTTTTCAATGTCGAGGTTGTTGTTGAATTTGTTGGTGTTTTGCAATGTTGAAGTTGTTGTTGAATTTGTTGGTGTTTTTCAATTTCGAGGTTGTTGTTGAATTTGTTGGTGTTTTTCAATGTTGAAGTTTTTGTTGAATTTGTTGGTGTTTTTCAATGTTGATGTTGTTGTTGTTTTTCAATGTTGAGGTTGTTGTTGAATTTGTTGGTGTTTTTCAATGTTGAGGTTTTTGTTGTTTTTCAATGCTGAGGTTGTTGTTGAATTTGTTGGTGTTTTTCAATGTTGAGGTTGTTGTTGAATTTGTTGGTGTTTTTCAATGTTGAGGTTGTTGTTTTTCACTGTTGAGCTTGTTGTTGAATTTGTTGGTTTTTTTCAAATTTGAGGTTGTTGTTGAATTTGTTGGTGTTTTTCAATGTTGATGTTGTTGTTGTTTTTCAATGTTGAGGTTATTGTTGAATTTGTTGGTGTTTTTCAATGTTGAGTTTGTTGTTGAATTTGTTGGTGTTTTGCATTGTTGAGGTTGTTGTTGAATTTGTTGGTGTTTTTCAATGTTGAGTTTGTTTTTGTTTTTCAATGTTGAGGTTGTTGTTGAATTTGTTGGTGTTTTTCAATGTTGAGGTTGATGGTGTTTTTCAATGTTGAGGTTGTTGTTGAATTTGTTGGTGTTTTTCAATGTTGAGGTTGTTGTTGAATTTGTTGGTGTTTTTCAATGTTGAGGTTGTTGTTGTTTTTCAATGTTCAGGTTGTTGTTGGGTTTGTTGGTGTTTTTCAATGTTGAGGTTGTTGTTGAATTTGTTGGTGTTTTTCAATGTTGAGGTTGTTGTTGAATTTGTTGGTGTTTTTCAATGTTGAGGTTGTTGTTGTTTTTCAATGTTGATGTTGTTGTTGAATTTGTTGGTGTTTTTCCATGATGAGGTTGTTGTTGAATTTGTTGGTGTTTTTTCAATTTTGAGGTTGTTGGTGTTTTTCAATTTTGAGGTTGATGTTGAATTTGATGGTGTTTTTCAATGTCGAGGTTTTTGTTGTATTTGTTGGTGTTTTTCAATGTTGAAGTTGTGGTTGAATTTGTTGGTGTTTTTCAATGTTGAGGTTGTTGTTGTTTTTCAATGTTGAGGTTGTTGTTGAATTTGTTGGTGTTTTTCAATGTTGAGATTGTTGTTGTTTTTCAATGTTGAGGTTGTTGTTCAATTTGTTGGTGTTTTTAAATGTTGAGGTTGTTGCTGAATTTGTTGGTGTTTTTCAATGTTGAGGTTGTTGTTGTTTTTCAATGTTGAGGTTGTTGTTGAATTTGTTGGTGTTTTTCAATGTTGAGGTTGTTGTTGTTTTTCAATGTTGAGGTTGTTGTTGAATTTGTTGGTGTTTTTCAATTTTGAGGATGTTGTTGTTTTTCAATGTTGAGGTTGTTGTTGAATTTGTTGGTGTTTTTCCATGATGAGGTTGTTGTTGTTTTTCAAAGTTGAGGTTGTTGTTGAATTTGTTGGTGTTTTTTTCCATTTTGAGGTTGTTGGTATTTTTCAATGTTGAGGTTGATGTTGAATTTGATGGTGTTTTTCAAAGTCGAGGTTGTTGTTGAATTTGTTGGTGTTTTTCAATGTTGAGGTTGTTGTTGTTTTTCAATCCTGAGGTTGTTGTTGAATTGTTGGTGTTTTTCAATGTTGAGATTGTTGTTGTTTTTCAATGTTGAGGTTGTTGTTGAATTTGTTGGTGTTTTTCAATTTCGAGGTTGTTGTTGAATTTGTTGGTGTTTTTCAATGTTGAAGTTGTTGTTGAATTTGTTGGTGTTTTTCAATGTTGAGGTTGTTGTTGTTTTTCAATGCTGAGGTTGTTGTTGAATTTGTTGGTGTTTTTCAATGTTGAGGTTGTTGTTGAATTTGTTGTTGTTTTTCAATGTTGAGGTTGTTGCTGAATTTGTTGATGTTTTTCAATGTTGAGTTTGTTGTTGTTTTTCAATGTTGAGGTTGTTGTTGAATTTGTTGGTGTTTTTCAATGTTGAGGTTGTTGTTGTTTTTCAATGTTGAGGTTGTTGTTGAATTTGTTGGTGTTTTTCAATGTTGAGGTTGTTGTTGTTTTTCGATGTTGAGGTTGTTGTTGAATTGGTTGGTGTTTTTCAATGTTGAGGTTGTTGTTGAATTTGTTGGTATTTTTCAATGATGAGGTTGTTGTTGTTTTTCAATGTTGAGGTTGTTGAATTTGTTGGTGTTTTTCAATCTTGAGTTTGTTGTTGAATTTGTTGGTGTTTTTCAATGTTGAGGTTGTTGTTGAATTTGTTGGTGTTTTTCAATGTTGAGGTTGTTGGTGTTTTTCAATGTTGAGGTTGTTGTTGAATTTGTTGGTGTTTTTCAATGTTGAGTTTGTTGTTGAATTTGTTGGTGTTTTTCATTGTTGAGGTTGTTGTTGTTTTTAAATGTTTAGGTTGTTGTTGAATTTTTTGGTGTTTTTCAATTTTGAGGTTGCTGGTGTTTTTCAAAGTTGAGGTTGTTGTTGAATTTGTTGCTGTTTTTCAATGTCGAGGTTGTTGTTGAATTTGTTGGTGTTTTGCAATGTTGAAGTTGTTGTTCAATTTGTTGGTGTTTTTCAATTTCGAGGTTGTTTTTGAATTTGTTGGTGTTTTTCAATGTTGAAGTTTTTGTTGAATTTGTTGGTGTTTTTCAAAGTTGAGGTTGTTGTTGTTTTTCAATGCTGAGGTTGTTGTTGAATTTGTTGGTGTTTTTCAATGTTGAGGTAGTTGTTGAATTTGTTGGTGTTTTTCAATGTTGAGGTTGTTGTTGTTTTTCAATGTTGAGGTTGTTGTTGAATTTGTTGGTGTTTTTCAATGTTGAGGTTGTTGTTGTTTTTCAATGTTGAGGTTGTTGTTGAATTTGTTGGTGTTTTTCAATGTTGAGGTTGTTGTTGAATTTGTTGGTGTTTTTCAATGTTGAGGTTGTTGTTGTTTTTCAATGTTGAGGTTGTTGTTGAATTTGTTCGTGTTTTTCAATGTTGAGTTTGTTGTTGTTTTTCAATGTTGAGGTTGTTGTTGAATTTGTTGGTGTTTTTCAATGTTGAGGTTGTTGTTGTTTTTCAATGCTGAGGTTGTTGTTGAATTTGTTGGTGTTTTTCAATGTTGAGGTTGTTGGTGTTTTTCAATGTTGAGGTTGTTGTTGAATCTGTTGGTGTTTTTCAATGTTGAGGTTGTTGTTGAATTTGTTGGTGTTTTTCAATGTTGAGGTTGTTGTTGAATTTGTTGGTGTTTTTCAATGTTGAGGTTGTTGTTGTTTTTAAATGTTGGGGTTGTTGTTGAATTGGTGGTCTTTTTCAATTTTGAGGATGTTGTTGTTTTTCAATGTTGAGGTTGTTGTTGAATTTGTTGGTGTTTTTCCATGATGAGGTTGTTGTTGTTTTTCAAACTTGAGGTTGTTGTTGAATTTGTTGGTGTTTTTCAATGTTTAATTTTTTGTTGAATTTGTTGGTGTTTTTCAATGTTGAGGTTGTTGTTGAATTTGTTGGTGTTTTTCAATGTTGAGGTTCTTGTTGTTTTTCAATGTTGAGGTTGCTGTTGAATTTGTTGGTGTTTTTCAATGTTGAGGTTGTTGTTGTTTTTCAGTGTTGAGGTTGTTGTTGAATTTGTTGGTGTTTTTCAATGTTGAGGTTGTTGTTCAATTTGTTGGTGTTTTTCAATGTTGAGGTTGTTGTTGTTTTTCAATGTTGAGGTTGTTGTTTAACTTGTTGGTGTTTTTCAATGTTGAGTTTGTTGTTGTTTTTCAATGTTGAGGTTGTTGTTGAATTTGTTGGTGTTTTTCAATGTTGAGGTTGTTGTTGTTTTTCAATGTTGAGTTTGTTGTTCAATTTGTTGGTGTTTTTCAATGTTGAGGTTGTTGTTGTTTTTCAATTTTGAGGTTGTTGTTGAATTTGTTGGTGCTTTTCAATGTTGAGGTTGTTGTTGAATTTGTTGGTGATTTTCAATGTTGAGGTTGTTGTTGTTTTTCGATTTTGAGGTTGTTGTTGAATTTGTTGGTGTTTTTCAATGTTGAGTTTGTTGTTGAATTTGTTGGTGTTTTTCAATGTTGAGGTTGTTGTTGAATTTGTTGGTGTTTTTCAATGTTGAGGTTGTTGTTGTTTTTCAATGTTGAGGTTGTTGTTGAGTTTGTTGGTGTTTTTCAATGTTGAGGTTGTTGTTGAATTTGTTGGTGTTTTTCAATGTTGAGGTTGTTGTTGAATTTGTTGGTGTTTTTCAATTTTGAGGTTGTTGTTGTTTTTCAATGTTGAGGTTGTTGTTGAATTTGTTGGTGTTTTTCAATGTTGAGGTTGTTGTTGTTTTTCAATGTTGAGGTTGTTTTTGAATTTGTTGGTGTTTTTCAATGTTGAGGTTGTTGTTGTTTTTCAATATTGACGTTGTTGTTGAATTTGTTGGTGCTTTTCAATGTTGAGGTTGTTGTTGAATTTGTTGGTGTTTTTCAATGTTGAGCTTGTTGTTGTTTTTCAATGTTGTGGTTGTTGTTGAATTTGTTGGTGTTTTTCAATGTTGAGGTTGTTGTTGTTTTTCAATGTTGAGGTTGTTATTGAGTTTGTTGGTGTTTTTCAATGTTGAGGTTGTTGTTGAATTTGTTGGTGTTTTTCAATGTTGAGGTTGTTGTTGAATTTGTTGGTGTTTTTCAATGTTGAGGTTGTTGTTGTTTTTAAATGTTGAGGATGTTGTTGAATTTGTTGGTGTTTTTCAATGTTGAGGTTGTTGGTGTTTTTCAATGTTGAGGTTGTTGTTGAATTTGTTGGTGTTTTTCAATGTTGAGGTTGTTGTTGAATTTGTTGGTGTTTTTCAATTTTGAGGTTGTTGTTGTTTTTCAATGTTCAGGTTGTTGTTGAATTTGTTGGTGTTTTTCAATGTTGAGGTTGTTGTTGTTTTTCAATGTTGAGGTTGTTTTTGAATTTGTTGGTGTTTTTCAATGTTGAGGTTGTTGTTGTTTTTCAATATTGAGGCTGTTGTTGAATTTGTTGGTGCTTTTCAATGTTGAGGTTGTTGTTGAATTTGTTGGTGTTTTTCAATGTTGAGCTTGTTGTTGTTTTTCAATGTTGTGGTTGTTGTTGAATTTGTTGGTGTTTTTCAATGTTGAGGTTGTTGTTGTTTTTCAATGTTGAGGTTGTTATTGAGTTTGCTGGTGTTTTTCAATGTTGAGGTTGTTGTTGAATTTGTTGGTGTTTTTCAATGTTGAGGTTGTTGTTGTTTTTCAATGTTGAGGTTGTTGTTGAATTTGTTGGTGTTTTTCAATGTTGAGGTTGTTGTTGTTTTTCAATGTTGAGGTTGTTGTTGAATTTGTTGGTGTTTTTCAATGTTGAGGTTGTTGTTGAATTTGTTGGTGTTTTTCAATGTTGAGGTTGTTGTTGTTTTTCAATGTTGAGGTTGTTGTTGAATTTGTTCGTGTTTTTCAATGTTGAGTTTGTTGTTGTTTTTCAATGTTGAGGTTGTTGTTGAATTTGTTGGTGTTTTTCAATGTTGAGGTTGTTGTTGTTTTTCAATGCTGAGGTTGTTGTTGAATTTGTTGGTGTTTTTCAATGTTGAGGTTGTTGGTGTTTTTCAATGTTGAGGTTGTTGTTGAATTTGTTGGTGTTTTTCAATGTTGAGGTTGTTGTTGAATTTGTTGGTGTTTTTCAATGTTGAGGTTGTTGTTGAATTTGTTGGTGTTTTTCAATGTTGAGGTTGTTGTTGTTTTTAAATGTTGGGGTTGTTGTTGAATTGGTGGTCTTTTTCAATTTTGAGGATGTGGTTGTTTTTCAATGTTGAGGTTGTTGTTGAATTTGTTGGTGTTTTTCCATGATGAGGTTGTTGTTGTTTTTCAAACTTGAGGTTGTTGTTGAATTTGTTGGTGTTTTTCAATGTTTAATTTTTTGTTGAATTTGTTGGTGTTTTTCAATGTTGAGGTTGTTGTTGAATTTGTTGGTGTTTTTCAATGTTGAGGTTCTTGTTGTTGTTCAATGTTGAGGTTGCTGTTGAATTTGTTGGTGTTTTTCAATGTTGAGGTTGTTGTTGTTTTTCAGTGTTGAGGTTGTTGTTGAATTTGTTGGTGTTTTTCAATGTTGAGGTTGTTGTTCAATTTGTTGGTGTTTTTCAATGTTGAGGTTGTTGTTGTTTTTCAATGTTGAGGTTGTTGTTTAACTTGTTGGTGTTTTTCAATGTTGAGTTTGTTGTTGTTTTTCAATGTTGAGGTTGTTGTTGAATTTGTTGGTGTTTTTCAATGTTGAGGTTGTTGTTGTTTTTCAATGTTGAGTTTGTTGTTCAATTTGTTGGTGTTTTTCAATGTTGAGGTTGTTGTTGTTTTTCAATTTTGAGGTTGTTGTTGAATTTGTTGCTGCTTTTCAATGTTGAGGTTGTTGTTGAATTTGTTGGTGATTTTCAATGTTGAGGTTGTTGTTGTTTTTCGATTTTGAGGTTGTTGTTGAATTTGTTGGTGTTTTTCAATGTTGAGTTTGTTGTTGAATTTGTTGGTGTTTTTCAATGTTGAGGTTGTTGTTGAATTTGTTGGTGTTTTTCAATGTTGAGGTTGTTGTTGTTTTTCAATGTTGAGGTTGTTGTTGAGTTTGTTGGTGTTTTTCAATGTTGAGGTTGTTGTTGAATTTGTTGGTGTTTTTCAATGTTGAGGTTGTTGTTGAATTTGTTGGTGTTTTTCAATTTTGAGGTTGTTGTTGTTTTTCAATGTTGAGGTTGTTGTTGAATTTGTTGGTGTTTTTCAATGTTGAGGTTGTTGTTGTTTTTCAATGTTGAGGTTGTTTTTGAATTTGTTGGTGTTTTTCAATGTTGAGGTTGTTGTTGTTTTTCAATATTGACGTTGTTGTTGAATTTGTTGGTGCTTTTCAATGTTGAGGTTGTTGTTGAATTTGTTGGTGTTTTTCAATGTTGAGCTTGTTGTTGTTTTTCAATGTTGTGGTTGTTGTTGAATTTGTTGGTGTTTTTCAATGTTGAGGTTGTTGTTGTTTTTCAATGTTGAGGTTGTTATTGAGTTTGTTGGTGTTTTTCAATGTTGAGGTTGTTGTTGAATTTGTTGGTGTTTTTCAATGTTGAGGTTGTTGTTGAATTTGTTGGTGTTTTTCAATGTTGAGGTTGTTGTTGTTTTTAAATGTTGAGGATGTTGTTGAATTTGTTGGTGTTTTTCAATGTTGAGGTTGTTGGTGTTTTTCAATGTTGAGGTTGTTGTTGAATTTGTTGGTGTTTTTCAATGTTGAGGTTGTTGTTGAATTTGTTGGTGTTTTTCAATTTTGAGGTTGTTGTTGTTTTTCAATGTTCAGGTTGTTGTTGAATTTGTTGGTGTTTTTCAATGTTGAGGTTGTTGTTGTTTTTCAATGTTGAGGTTGTTTTTGAATTTGTTGGTGTTTTTCAATGTTGAGGTTGTTGTTGTTTTTCAATATTGAGGTTGTTGTTGAATTTGTTGGTGCTTTTCAATGTTGAGGTTGTTGTTGAATTTGTTGGTGTTTTTCAATGTTGAGCTTGTTGTTGTTTTTCAATGTTGTGGTTGTTGTTGAATTTGTTGGTGTTTTTCAATGTTGAGGTTGTTGTTGTTTTTCAATGTTGAGGTTGTTATTGAGTTTGCTGGTGTTTTTCAATGTTGAGGTTGTTGTTGAATTTGTTGGTGTTTTTCAATGTTGAGGTTGTTGTTGTTTTTCAATGTTGAGGTTGTTGTTGAATTTGTTGGTGTTTTTCAATGTTGAGGTTGTTGTTGTTTTTCAATGTTGAGGTTGTTGTTGAATTTGTTGGTGTTTTTCAATGTTGAGGTTGTTGTTGAATTTGTTGGTGTTTTTCAATGTTGAGGTTGTTGTTGTTTTTCAATGTTGAGGTTGTTGTTGAATTTGTTCGTGTTTTTCAATGTTGAGTTTGTTGTTGTTTTTCAATGTTGAGGTTGTTGTTGAATTTGTTGGTGTTTTTCAATGTTGAGGTTGTTGTTGTTTTTCAATGCTGAGGTTGTTGTTGAATTTGTTGGTGTTTTTCGATGTTGAGGTTGTTGGTGTTTTTCAATGTTGAGGTTGTTGTTGAATTTGTTGGTGTTTTTCAATGTTGAGGTTGTTGTTGAATTTGTTGGTGTTTTTCAATGTTGAGGTTGTTGTTGAATTTGTTGGTGTTTTTCAATGTTGAGGTTGTTGTTGTTTTTAAATGTTGGGGTTGTTGTTGAATTGGTGGTCTTTTTCAATTTTGAGGATGTTGTTGTTTTTCAATGTTGAGGTTGTTGTTGAATTTGTTGGTGTTTTTCCATGATGAGGTTGTTGTTGTTTTTCAAACTTGAGGTTGTTGTTGAATTTGTTGGTGTTTTTCAATGTTTAATTTTTTGTTGAATTTGTTGGTGTTTTTCAATGTTGAGGTTGTTGTTGAATTTGTTGGTGTTTTTCAATGTTGAGGTTCTTGTTGTTGTTCAATGTTGAGGTTGCTGTTGAATTTGTTGGTGTTTTTCAATGTTGAGGTTGTTGTTGTTTTTCAGTGTTGAGGTTGTTGTTGAATTTGTTGGTGTTTTTCAATGTTGAGGTTGTTGTTCAATTTGTTGGTGTTTTTCAATGTTGAGGTTGTTGTTGTTTTTCAATGTTGAGGTTGTTGTTTAACTTGTTGGTGTTTTTCAATGTTGAGTTTGTTGTTGTTTTTCAATGTTGAGGTTGTTGTTGAATTTGTTGGTGTTTTTCAATGTTGAGGTTGTTGTTGTTTTTCAATGTTGAGTTTGTTGTTCAATTTGTTGGTGTTTTTCAATGTTGAGGTTGTTGTTGTTTTTCAATTTTGAGGTTGTTGTTGAATTTGTTGCTGCTTTTCAATGTTGAGGTTGTTGTTGAATTTGTTGGTGATTTTCAATGTTGAGCTTGTTGTTGTTTTTCGATTTTGAGGTTGTTGTTGAATTTGTTGGTGTTTTTCAATGTTGAGTTTGTTGTTGAATTTGTTGGTGTTTTTCAATGTTGAGGTTGTTGTTGAATTTGTTGGTGTTTTTCAATGTTGAGGTTGTTGTTGTTTTTCAATGTTGAGGTTGTTGTTGAGTTTGTTGGTGTTTTTCAATGTTGAGGTTGTTGTTGAATTTGTTGGTGTTTTTCAATGTTGAGGTTGTTGTTGAATTTGTTGGTGTTTTTCAATTTTGAGGTTGTTGTTGTTTTTCAATGTTGAGGTTGTTGTTGAATTTGTTGGTGTTTTTCAATGTTGAGGTTGTTGTTGTTTTTCAATGTTGAGGTTGTTTTTGAATTTGTTGGTGTTTTTCAATGTTGAGGTTGTTGTTGTTTTTCAATATTGACGTTGTTGTTGAATTTGTTGGTGCTTTTCAATGTTGAGGTTGTTGTTGAATTTGTTGGTGTTTTTCAATGTTGAGCTTGTTGTTGTTTTTCAATGTTGTGGTTGTTGTTGAATTTGTTGGTGTTTTTCAATGTTGAGGTTGTTGTTGTTTTTCAATGTTGATTTTGTTATTGAGTTTGTTGGTGTTTTTCAATGTTGAGGTTGTTGTTGAATTTGTTGGTGTTTTTCAATGTTGAGGTTGTTGTTGAATTTGTTGGTGTTTTTCAATGTTGAGGTTGTTGTTGTTTTTAAATGTTGAGGATGTTGTTGAATTTGTTGGTGTTTTTCAATGTTGAGGTTGTTGGTGTTTTTCAATGTTGAGGTTGTTGTTGAATTTGTTGGTGTTTTTCAATGTTGAGGTTGTTGTTGAATTTGTTGGTGTTTTTCAATTTTGAGGTTGTTGTTGTTTTTAAATGTTGAGGTTGTTGTTGAATTTGTTGGTGTTTTTCAATGTTGAGGTTGTTGTTGTTTTTCAATGTTGAGGTTGTTTTTGAATTTGTTGGTGTTTTTCAATGTTGAGGTCGTTGTTGTTTTTCAATATTGAGGTTGTTGTTGAATATGTTGGTGCTTTTCAATGTTGAGGTTGTTGTTGAATTTGTTGGTGTTTTTCAATGTTGAGCTTGTTGTTGTTTTTCAATGTTGTGGTTGTTGTTGAATTTGTTGGTGTTTTTCAATGTTGAGGTTGTTGTTGTTTTTCAATGTTGAGGTTGTTATTGAGTTTGTTGGTGTTTTTCAATGTTGAGGTTGTTGTTGAATTTGTTGGTGTTTTTCAATGTTGAGGTTGTTGTTGAATTTGTTGGTGTTTTTCAATGTTGAGGTTGTTGTTGTTTTTCAATGTTGAGGTTGTTGTTGAATTTTTTGGTGTTTTTCAATTTTGAGGTTGTTGGTGTTTTTCAATGTTGAGGTTGTTGTTGAATTTGTTGCTGTTTTTCAATGTCGAGGTTGTTGTTGAATTTGTTGGTGTTTTGCATTGTTGAAGTTGTTGTTGAATTTGTTGGTGTTTTACAATGTTGAAGTTTTTGTTGAATTTGATGGTGTTTTTCAATGTTGAGGTTGTTGTTGTTTTTCAATGTTGAGGTTGTTGTTGAATTTGTTGGTGTTTTTCAATGTTGAGGTTTTTGTTATTTTTCAATGCTGAGGTTGTTGTTGAATTTGCTGGTGTTTTTCAATGTTGAGGTTGTTGTTGAATTTGTTGGTGTTTTTCAATGTTGAGGTTGTTGTTGTTTTTCAATGTTGAGGTTGTTGTTGAATTTGTTGGTGTTTTTCAATGTTGAGGTTGTTGTTGTTTTTCAATGTTGAGGTTGTTGTTGAATTTGTTGGTGTTTTTCAATGTTGAGGTTGTTGTTGTTTTTCAATGTTGAGGTTGTTGTTGAATTTGTTGGTGTTTTTCAATGTTGAGGTTGTTGTTCAATTTGTTGGTGTTTTTCAATGTTGAGGTTGTTGTTGTTTTTCAATGTTGAGGGTGTTGTTGAATTTGTTGGTGTTTTTCCATGTTGAGTTTGTTGTTGTTTTTCAATGTTGAGGTTGTTGTTGAATTTGTTGGTGTTTTTCAATGTTGAGGTTGTTGTTGTTTTTCAATGTTGAGGTTGTTGTTGAATTTGTTGGTGATTTTCAATGTTGAGGTTGCTGTTGTTTTTCAATGTTGAGGTTGTTGTTGAATTTGTTGGTGTTTTTCAATGTTGAGTTTGTTGTTGAATTTGTTGGTGTTTTTCAATGTTGAGGTTGTTGTTGAATTTGTTGGTGTTTTTCAATGTTGAGGTTGTTGTTGTTTTTCAATGTTGAGGTTGTTGTTGAGTTTGTTGGTGTTTTTCAATGTTGAGGTTGTTTTTGAATTTGTTGGTGTTTTTCAATGTTGAGGTTGTTGTTGAATTTGTTGGTGTTTTTCAATGTTGAGGTTGTTGTTTTTAAATGTTGAGGTTGTTTTTGAATTTTTTGGTGTTTTTCAATGTTGAGTTTGTTGTTGTTTTTCAATGTTGAGGTTGTTGTTGAATTTGTTCGTGTTTTTCAATGTTGAGGTTGTTGTTGTTTTTCAATGCTGAGGTTGTTGTTGAATTTGTTGGTGCTTTTCAATGTTGAGGTTGTTGTTGAATTTGTTGTTGTTTTTCAATGTTGAGGTGTTGTTGTTTTTCAATGTTGTGGTTGTTGTTGAATTTGTTGGTGTTTTTCAATGTTGAGGTTGTTGTTGTTTTTCAATGTTGAGGTTGTTGTTGAGTTTGTTGGTGTTTTTCAATGTTGAGGTTGTTGTTGAATTTGTTGGTGTTTTTCAATGTTGAGGTTGTTGTTGAATTTGTTGGTGTTTTTCAATGTTGAGGTTGTTGTTGTTTTTAAATGTTGAGGTTGTTGTTGAATTTTTTGGTGTTTTTCAATTTTGAGGTTGTTGGTGTTTTTCAATGTTGAGGTTGTTGTTGAATTTGTTGCTGTTTTTCAATGTCGAGGTTGTTGTTGAATTTGTTGGTGTTTTGCAATGTTGAAGTTGTTGTTGAATTTGTTGGTGTTTTTCAATTTCGAGGTTGTTGTTGAATTTGTTGGTGTTTTTCAATGTTGAAGTTTTTGTTGAATTTGTTGGTGTTTTTCAATGTTGATGTTGTTGTTGTTTTTCAATGTTGAGGTTGTTGTTGAATTTGTTGGTGTTTTTCAATGTTGAGGTTTTTGTTGTTTTTCAATGCTGAGGTTGCTGTTGAATTTGTTGGTGTTTTTCAATGTTGAGGTTGTTGTTGAATTTGTTGGTGTTTTTCAATTTTGAGGTTGTTGTTTTTCACTGTTGAGCTTGTTGTTGAATTTGTTGGTTTTTTTCAATGTTGAGGTTGTTGTTGAATTTGTTGGTGTTTTTCAATGTTGATGTTGTTGTTATTTTTCAATGTTGAGGTTATTGTTGAATTTGTTGGTGTTTTTCAATGTTGAGTTTGTTGTTGAATTTGTTGGTGTTTTGCATTGTTGAGGTTGTTGTTGAATTTGTTGGTGTTTTTCAATGTTGAGTTTGTTTTTGTTTTTCAATGTTGAGGTTGTTGTTGAATTTGTTGGTGTTTTTCAATGTTGAGGTTGATGGTGTTTTTCAATGTTGATGTTGTTGTTGAATTTGTTGGTGTTTTTCAATGTTGAGGTTGTTGTTGAATTTGTTGGTGTTTTTCAATGTTGAGGTTGTTGTTGTTTTTCAATGTTCAGGTTGTTGTTGAGTTTGTTGGTGTTTTTCAATGTTGAGGTTGTTGTTGAATTTGTTGGTGTTTTTCAATGTTGAGGTTGTTGTTGAATTTGTTGGTGTTTTTCAATGTTGAGGTTGTTGTTGTTTTTAACTGTTGGGGTTGTTGTTGAATTTGTTGGTGTTTTTCAATTTTGAGGATGTTGTTGTTTTTCAATGTTGATGTTGTTGTTGAATTTGTTGGTGTTTTTCCATGATGAGGTTGTTGTTGAATTTGTTGGTGTTTTTTCAATTTTGATGTTGTTGGTGTTTTTCAATTTTGAGGTTGATGTTGAATTTGATGGTGTTTTTCAATGTCGAGGTTGATGTTGAATTTGTTGGTGTTTTTCAATGTTGAAGTTGTGGTTGAATTTGTTGGTGTTTTTCAATGTTGAGGTTGTTGTTGTTTTTCAATGTTGAGGTTGTTGTTGAATTTGTTGGTGTTTTTCAATGTTGAGATTGCTGTTGTTTTTCAATGTTGAGGTTGTTGTTCAATTTGTTGGTGTTTTTAAATGTTGAGGTTGTTGCTGAATTTGTTGGTGTTTTTCAATGTTGAGGTTGTTGTTGTTTTTCAATGTTGAGGTTGTTGTTGAATTTGTTGGTGTTTTTCAATGTTGAGGTTGTTGTTGTTTTTCAATGTTGAGGTTGTTGTTGAATTTGTTGTTGTTTTTCAATTTTGAGGATGTTGTTGTTTTTCAATGTTGAGGTTGTTGTTGAATTTGTTGGTGTTTTTCCATGATGAGGTTGTTGTTCTTTTTCAAAGTTGAGGTTGTTGTTGAATTTGTTGGTGTTTTTTCAATTTTGAGGTTGTTGGTATTTTTCAATGTTGAGGTTGATGTTGAATTTGATGGTGTTTTTCAAAGTCGAGGTTGTTGTTGAATTTGTTGGTGTTTTTCAATGTTGAGGTTGTTGTTGTTTTTCAATCTTGAGGTTGTTGTTGAATTTGTTGGTGTTTTTCAATGTTGAGATTGTTGTTGTTTTTCAATGTTGAGGTTGTTGTTGAATTTGTTGGTGTTTTTCATTTTCGAGGTTGTTTTTGAATTTGTTGGTGTTTTTCAATGTTGAAGTTGTTGTTGAATTTGTTGGTGTTTTTCAATGTTGAGGTTGTTGTTGTTTTTCAATGCTGAGGTTGTTGTTGAATTTGTTGGTGTTTTTCAATGTTGAGGTTGTTGTTGAATTTGTTGTTGTTTTTCAATGTTGAGGTTGTTGCTGAATTTGTTGGTGTTTTTCAATGTTGAGTTTGTTGTTGTTTTTCAATGTTGAGGTTGTTGTTGAATTTGTTGGTGTTTTTCAATGTTGAGGTTGTTGTTGTTTTTCAATGTTGAGGTTGTTGTTGAATTTGTTGGTGTTTTTCAATGTTGAGGTTGTTGTTGTTTTTCAATGTTGAGGTTGTTGTTGAATTGGTTGGTGTTTTTCAATGTTGAGTTTGTTGTTGAATTTGTTGGTGTTTTGCATTGTTGAGGTTGTTGTTGAATTTGTTGGTGTTTTTCAATGTTGAGTTTGTTTTTGTTTTTCAATGTTGAGGTTGTTGTTGAATTTGTTGGTGTTTTTCAATGTTGAGGTTGATGGTGTTTTTCAATGTTGATGTTGTTGTTGAATTTGTTGGTGTTTTTCAATGTTGAGGTTGTTGTTGAATTTGTTGGTGTTTTTCAATGTTGAGGTTGTTGTTGTTTTTCAATGTTCAGGTTGTTGTTGAGTTTGTTGGTGTTTTTCAATGTTGAGGTTGTTGTTGAATTTGTTGGTGTTTTTCAATGTTGAGGTTGTTGTTGAATTTGTTGGTGTTTTTCAATGTTGAGGTTGTTGTTGTTTTTAACTGTTGGGGTTGTTGTTGAATTTGTTGGTGTTTTTCAATTTTGAGGATGTTGTTGTTTTTCAATGTTGATGTTGTTGTTGAATTTGTTGGTGTTTTTCCATGATGAGGTTGTTGTTGAATTTGTTGGTGTTTTTTCAATTTTGATGTTGTTGGTGTTTTTCAATTTTGAGGTTGATGTTGAATTTGATGGTGTTTTTCAATGTCGAGGTTGATGTTGAATTTGTTGGTGTTTTTCAATGTTGAAGTTGTGGTTGAATTTGTTGGTGTTTTTCAATGTTGAGGTTGTTGTTGTTTTTCAATGTTGAGGTTGTTGTTGAATTTGTTGGTGTTTTTCAATGTTGAGATTGTTGTTGTTTTTCAATGTTGAGGTTGTTGTTCAATTTGTTGGTGTTTTTAAATGTTGAGGTTGTTGCTGAATTTGTTGGTGTTTTTCAATGTTGAGGTTGTTGTTGTTTTTCAATGTTGAGGTTGTTGTTGAATTTGTTGGTGTTTTTCAATGTTGAGGTTGTTGTTGTTTTTCAATGTTGAGGTTGTTGTTGAATTTGTTGTTGTTTTTCAATTTTGAGGATGTTGTTGTTTTTCAATGTTGAGGTTGTTGTTGAATTTGTTGGTGTTTTTCCATGATGAGGTTGTTGTTCTTTTTCAAAGTTGAGGTTGTTGTTGAATTTGTTGGTGTTTTTTCAATTTTGAGGTTGTTGGTATTTTTCAATGTTGAGGTTGATGTTGAATTTGATGGTGTTTTTCAAAGTCGAGGTTGTTGTTGAATTTGTTGGTGTTTTTCAATGTTGAGGTTGTTGTTGTTTTTCAATCTTGAGGTTGTTGTTGAATTTGTTGGTGTTTTTCAATGTTGAGATTGTTGTTGTTTTTCAATGTTGAGGTTGTTGTTGAATTTGTTGGTGTTTTTCATTTTCGAGGTTGTTTTTGAATTTGTTGGTGTTTTTCAATGTTGAAGTTGTTGTTGAATTTGTTGGTGTTTTTCAATGTTGAGGTTGTTGTTGTTTTTCAATGCTGAGGTTGTTGTTGAATTTGTTGGTGTTTTTCAATGTTGAGGTTGTTGTTGAATTTGTTGTTGTTTTTCAATGTTGAGGTTGTTGCTGAATTTGTTGGTGTTTTTCAATGTTGAGTTTGTTGTTGTTTTTCAATGTTGAGGTTGTTGTTGAATTTGTTGGTGTTTTTCAATGTTGAGGTTGTTGTTGTTTTTCAATGTTGAGGTTGTTGTTGAATTTGTTGGTGTTTTTCAATGTTGAGGTTGTTGTTGTTTTTCAATGTTGAGGTTGTTGTTGAATTGGTTGGTGTTTTTCAATGTTGAGGTTGTTGTTGAATTTGTTGGTATTTTTCAATGATGAGGTTGTTGTTGTTTTTCAATGTTGAGGTTGTTGAATTTGTTGGTGTTTTTCAATCTTGAGTTTGTTGTTGAATTTGTTGGTGTTTTTCAATGTTGAGGTTGTTGTTGAATTTGTTGGTGTTTTTCAATGTTGAGGTTGTTGGTGTTTTTCAATGTTGAGGTTGTTGTTGAATTTGTTGGTGTTTTTCAATGTTGAGGTTGTTGTTGAATTTGTTGGTGTTTTTCATTGTTGAGGTTGTTGTTGTTTTTAAATGTTGAGGTTGTTGTTGAATTTGTTCGTGTTTTTCAATGTTGAGTTTGTTGTTGTTTTTCAATGTTGAGGTTGTTGTTGAATTTGTTGGTGTTTTTCAATGTTGAGGTTGTTGTTGTTTTTCAATGCTGAGGTTGTTGTTGAATTTGTTGGAGTTTTTCAATGTTGAGGTTGTTGGTGTTTTTCAATGTTGAGGTTGTTGTTGAATTTGTTGGTGTTTTTCAATGTTGAGGTTGTTGTTGAATTTGTTGTTGTTTTTCAATGTCGAGGTTGTTGTTGAATTTGTTGGTGTTTTGCAATGTTGAAGTTGTTGTTGAATTTGTTGGTGTTTTTCAATTGCGAGGTTGTTTTTGAATTTGTTGGTGTTTTTCAATGTTGAAGTTTTTGTTGAATTTGTTGGTGTTTTTCAATGTTGAGGTTGTTGTTGTTTTTCAATGCTGAGGTTGTTGTTGAATTTGTTGGTGTTTTTCAATGTTGAGGTTGTTGTTGAATTTGTTGGTGTTTTTCAATGTTGAGTTTGTTGTTGTTTTTCAATGTTGAGGTTGTTGTTGAATTTGTTGGTGTTTTTCAATGTTGAGGTTGTTGTTGTTTTTCAATGTTGAGGTTGTTGTTGAATTTGTTGGTGTTTTTCAATGTTGAGGTTGTTGTTGAATTTGTTGGTGTTTTTCAATGTTGAGGTTGTTGTTGTTTTTCAATGTTGAGGTTGTTGTTGAATTTGTTCGTGTTTTTCAATGTTGAGTTTGTTGTTGTTTTTCAATGTTGAGGTTGTTGTTGAATTTGTTGGTGTTTTTCAATGTTGAGGTTGTTGTTGTTTTTCAATGCTGAGGTTGTTGTTGAATTTGTTGGAGTTTTTCAATGTTGAGGTTGTTGGTGTTTTTCAATGTTGAGGTTGTTGTTGAATTTGTTGGTGTTTTTCAATGTTGAGGTTGTTGTTGAATTTGTTGGTGTTTTTCAATGTTGAGGTTGTTGTTGAATTTGTTGGTGTTTTTCAATGTTGAGTTTGTTGTTGAATTTGTTGGTGTTTTTCAATGTTGAGGTTGTTGTTGAATTTGTTGGTGTTTTTCAATGTTGAGGTTGTTGTTGTTTTTCAATGTTGAGGTTGTTGTTGAGTTTGTTGGTGTTTTTCAATGTTGAGGTTGTTTTTGAATTTGTTGGTGTTTTTCAATGTTGAGGTTGTTGTTGAATTTGTTGGTGTTTTTCAATGTTGAGGTTGTTGTTTTTAAATGTTGAGGTTGTTGTTGAATTTTTTGTTGTTTTTCAATGTTGAGTTTGTTGTTGTTTTTCAATGTTGAGGTTGTTGTTGAATTTGTTCGTGTTTTTCAATGTTGAGGTTGTTGTTGTTTTTCAATGCTGAGGTTGTTGTTGAATTTGTTGGTGCTTTTCAATGTTGAGGTTGTTGTTGAATTTGTTGTTGTTTTTCAATGTTGAGGTGTTGTTGTTTTTCAATGTTGTGGTTGTTGTTGAATTTGTTGGTGTTTTTCAATGTTGAGGTTGTTGTTGAATTTGTTGGTGTTTTTCAATGTTGAGGTTTTTGTTGAATTTGTTGGTGTTTTTCAATGTTGAGGTTGTTGTTTTTCACTGTTGAGCTTGTTGTTGAATTTGTTGGTTTTTTTCAATGTTGAGGTTGTTGTTGAATTTGTTGGTGTTTTGCAATGTTGAAGTTGTTGTTGAATTTGTTGGTGTTTTTCAATTTCGAGGTTGTTGTTGAATTTGTTGGTGTTTTTCAATGTTGAAGTTTTTGTTGAATTTGTTGGTGTTTTTCAATGTTGATGTTGTTGTTGTTTTTCAATGCTGAGGTTGCTGTTGAATTTGTTGGTGTTTTTCAATGTTGAGGTTGATGGTGTTTTTCAATGTTGAGGTTGTTGTTGAATTTGTTGGTGTTTTTCAATGTTGAGGTTGTTGTTGAATTTGTTGGTGTTTTTCAATGTTGAGGTTGTTGTTGTTTTTCAATGTTCAGGTTGTTGTTGAGTTTGTTGGTGTTTTTCAATGTTGAGGTTGTTGTTGAATTTGTTGGTGTTTTTCAATGTTGAGGTTGTTGTTGAATTTGTTGGTGTTTTTCAATGTTGAGGTTGTTGTTGTTTTTAACTGTTGGGGTTGTTGTTGAATTTGTTGGTGTTTTTCAATTTTGAGGATGTTGTTGTTTTTCAATGTTGATGTTGTTGTTGAATTTGTTGGTGTTTTTCCATGATGAGGTTGTTGTTGAATTTGTTGGTGTTTTTTCAATTTTGATGTTGTTGTTGTTTTTCAATGTTGAGGTTATTGTTGAATTTGTTGGTGTTTTTCAATGTTGAGTTTGTTGTTGAATTTGTTGGTGTTTTGCATTGTTGAGGTTGTTGTTGAATTTGTTGGTGTTTTTCAATGTTGAGTTTGTTTTTGTTTTTCAATGTTGAGGTTGTTGTTGAATTTGTTGGTGTTTTTCAATGTTGAGGTTGATGGTGTTTTTCAATGTTGAGGTTGTTGTTGAATTTGTTGGTGTTTTTCAATGTTGAGGTTGTTGTTGAATTTGTTGGTGTTTTTCAATGTTGAGGTTGTTGTTGTTTTTCAATGTTCAGGTTGTTGTTGAGTTTGTTGGTGTTTTTCAATGTTGAGGTTGTTGTTGAATTTGTTGGTGTTTTTCAATGTTGAGGTTGTTGTTGAATTTGTTGGTGTTTTTCAATGTTGAGGTTGTTGTTGTTTTTAACTGTTGGGGTTGTTGTTGAATTTGTTGGTGTTTTTCAATTTTGAGGATGTTGTTGTTTTTCAATGTTGATGTTGTTGTTGAATTTGTTGGTGTTTTTCCATGATGAGGTTGTTGTTGAATTTGTTGGTGTTTTTTCAATTTTGATGTTGTTGGTGTTTTTCAATTTTGAGGTTGATGTTGAATTTGATGGTGTTTTTCAATGTCGAGGTTGATGTTGAATTTGTTGGTGTTTTTCAATGTTGAAGTTGTGGTTGAATTTGTTGGTGTTTTTCAATGTTGAGGTTGTTGTTGTTTTTCAATGTTGAGGTTGTTGTTGAATTTGTTGGTGTTTTTCAATGTTGAGATTGTTGTTGTTTTTCAATGTTGAGGTTGTTGTTCAATTTGTTGGTGTTTTTAAATGTTGAGGTTGTTGCTGAATTTGTTGGTGTTTTTCAATGTTGAGGTTGTTGTTGTTTTTCAATGTTGAGGTTGTTGTTGAATTTGTTGGTGTTTTTCAATATTGAGGTTGTTGTTGTTTTTCAATGTTGAGGTTGTTGTTGAATTTGTTGTTGTTTTTCAATTTTGAGGATGTTGTTGTTTTTCAATGTTGAGGTTGTTGTTGAATTTGTTGGTGTTTTTCCATGATGAGGTTGTTGTTGTTTTTCAAAGTTGAGGTTGTTGTTGAATTTGTTGGTGTTTTTTCAATTTTGAGGTTGTTGGTATTTTTCAATGTTGAGGTTGATGTTGAATTTGATGGTGTTTTTCAAAGTCGAGGTTGTTGTTGAATTTGTTGGTGTTTTTCAATGTTGAGGTTGTTGTTGTTTTTCAATCTTGAGGTTGTTGTTGAATTTGTTGGTGTTTTTCAATGTTGAGATTGTTGTTGTTTTTCAATGTTGAGGTTGTTGTTGAATTTGTTGGTGTTTTTCAATTTCGAGGTTGTTTTTGAATTTGTTGGTGTTTTTCAATGTTGAAGTTGTTGTTGAATTTGTTGGTGTTTTTCAATGTTGAGGTTGTTGTTGTTTTTCAATGCTGAGGTTGTTGTTGAATTTGTTGGTGTTTTTCAATGTTGAGGTTGTTGTTGAATTTGTTGTTGTTTTTCAATGTTGAGGTTGTTGCTGAATTTGTTGGTGTTTTTCAATGTTGAGTTTGTTGTTGTTTTTCAATGTTGAGGTTGTTGTTGAATTTGTTGGTGTTTTTCAATGTTGAGGTTGTTGTTGTTTTTCAATGTTGAGGTTGTTGTTGAATTTGTTGGTGTTTTTCAATGTTGAGGTTGTTGTTGTTTTTCAATGTTGAGGTTGTTGTTGAATTGGTTGGTGTTTTTCAATGTTGAGGTTGTTGTTGAATTTGTTGGTATTTTTCAATGATGAGGTTGTTGTTGTTTTTCAATGTTGAGGTTGTTGAATTTGTTGGTGTTTTTCAATCTTGAGTTTGTTGTTGAATTTGTTGGTGTTTTTCAATGTTGAGGTTGTTGTTGAATTTGTTGGTGTTTTTCAATGTTGAGGTTGTTGGTGTTTTTCAATGTTGAGGTTGTTGTTGAATTTGTTGGTGTTTTTCAATGTTGAGGTTGTTGTTGAATTTGTTGGTGTTTTTCATTGTTGAGGTTGTTGTTGTTTTTAAATGTTTAGGTTGTTGTTGAATTTTTTGGTGTTTTTCAATTTTGAGGTTGTTGGTGTTTTTCAAAGTTGAGGTTGTTGTTGAATTTGTTGTTGTTTTTCAATGTCGAGGTTGTTGTTGAATTTGTTGTTGTTTTGCAATGTTGAAGTTGTTGTTGAATTTGTTGGTGTTTTTCCATTTCGAGGTTGTTTTTGAATTTGTTGGTGTTTTTCAATGTTGAAGTTTTTGTTGAATTTGTTGGTGTTTTTCAATGTTGAGGTTGTTGTTGTTTTTCAATGCTGAGGTTGTTGTTGAATTTGTTGGTGTTTTTCAATGTTGAGGTTGTTGTTGAATTTGTTGGTGTTTTTCAATGTTGAGTTTGTTGTTGTTTTTCAATGTTGAGGTTGTTGTTGAATTTGTTGGTGTTTTTCAATGTTGAGGTTGTTGTTGTTTTTCAATGTTGAGGTTGTTGTTGAATTTGTTGGTGTTTTTCAATGTTGAGGTTGTTGTTGAATTTGTTGGTGTTTTTCAATGTTGAGGTTGTTGTTGTTTTTCAATGTTGAGGTTGTTGTTGAATTTGTTCGTGTTTTTCAATGTTGAGTTTGTTGTTGTTTTTCAATGTTGAGGTTGTTGTTGAATTTGTTGGTGTTTTTCAATGTTGAGGTTGTTGTTGTTTTTCAATGCTGAGGTTGTTGTTGAATTTGTTGGTGTTTTTCAATGTTGAGGTTGTTGGTGTTTTTCAATGTTGAGGTTGTTGTTGAATTTGTTGGTGTTTTTCAATGTTGAGGTTGTTGTTGAATTTGTTGGTGTTTTTCAATGTTGAGGTTGTTGTTGAATTTGTTGGTGTTTTTCAATGTTGAGGTTGTTGTTGTTTTTAAATGTTGGGGTTGTTGTTGAATTGGTGGTCTTTTACAATTTTGAGGATGTTGTTGTTTTTCAATGTTGAGGTTGTTGTTGAATTTGTTGGTGTTTTTCCATGATGAGGTTGTTGTTGTTTTTCAAACTTGAGGTTGTTGTTTAATTTGTTGGTGTTTTTCAATGTTTAATTTTTTGTTGAATTTCTTGGTGTTTTTCAATGTTGAGGTTGTTGTTTTTCAATGTTGAGGTTGTTGTTGAATTTGCTGGCGTTTTTAAATTTTGAGGTTGTTGTTGAATTTGTTGGTGTTTGCTATGTTGAGGTTTTTGTTGAATTTGTTGGTGTTTTTCAATGTTCAGGTTGTTGTTGTTTTTCAATGTTGAGGTTGTTGTTGAATTTGATGGTGTTTTTCAATGTCGAGGTTGTTGTGGAATTTGTTGTTGTTTTTCAATGTTGAAGTTGTTGTTGAATTTGTTGGTGTTTCTCAACGTTGAGGTTGTTGCTGTTTTTCAATGTTTAGGTTGTTGTTGAATTTGTTGGTGTTTTTCAATCTTGAGATTGTTGTTGTTTTTCAATGTTGAGGTTGTTGTTGAATTTGTTGGTGTTTTTCAATGTTCAGGTTGTTGTTGTTTTTCAATGTTGAGGTTGTTGTTGAATTTGTTGGTGTTTTTCAATGTTGAGGTTGTTGTTCAATTTGTTGGTGTTTTTCAATGTTGAGGTTGTTGTTGTTTTTCAATGTTGAGGTTGTTGTTGAATTTGTTGGTGTTTCTTTCAATTTTGAGGTTGTTGGTGTTTTTCAATGTTGAGGTTGTTGTTGAATTTGTTGGTGTTTTTCAATGTTGAGGTTGTTGTTGTTTTTCAATGTTGAGGTTGTTGTTGAATTTGTTGGTGTTTTTCAATGTTTAGGTTGTTGTTGAATTTGTTGTTGTTTTTCAATGTTGAGGTTGGTGTTGAATTTGTTGGTGTTTTTCAATGTTGAGTTTGTTGTTGTTTTTCAATGTTGAGGTTGTTGTTGAATTTGTTGGTGTTTTTCAATGTTGAGGTTGTTGTTGTTTTTCAATGTTGAGGTTGTTGTTGAATTTGTTGGTGTTTTTCAATGTTGAGGTTGTTGCTGTTTTTCAATGTTGAGGTTGTTGTTGAATTTGTTGGTGTTTTTCAATGTTGAGGTTGTTGTTGAATTTGTTGTTGTTTTTCAATGTTGAGGTTGTTGTTGAATTTGTTGGTGTTTTTCAATGTTGAGTTTGTTGTTGTTTTTCAATGTTGAGGTTGTTGTTGAATTTGTTGGTGTTTTTCAATGTTGAGGTTGTTGTTGTTTTACAATGTTGAGGTTGTTGTTGAATTTGTTGGTGTTTTTCAATGTTGAGGTTGTTGTTGTTTTTCAATGTTCAGGTTGTTGTTGAATTTGTTGGTGTTTTTCAATGTTGAGGTTGTTGTTGAATTTGTTGGTGTTTTTCAATGATGAGGTTGTTGTTGTTTTTCAATGTTGAGGTTGTTGAATTTGTTGGTGTTTTTCAATCTTGAGTTTGTTGTTGAATTTTTTGGTGTTTTTCAATGTTGAGGTTGTTGTTGAATTTGTTGGTGTTTTTCAATGTTGAGGTTGTTGTTGTTTTTCAATGTTGAGGTTGTTGTTGAGTTTGTTGGTGTTTTTCAATGTTGAGGTGGTTGTTGAATTTGTTGGTGTTTTTCAATGTTGAGGTTGTTGTTGAATTTGTTGGTGTTTTTCAATGTTGAGGTTGTTGTTGTTTTTAAATGTTGAGGTTGTTGTTGAATTTGTTGGTGTTTTTCAATGTTGAGGTTGTTGTTGTTTTTCAATGTTGAGGTTGTTGAATTTGTTGGTGTTTTTCAATCTTGAGTTTGTAGTTGAATTTTTTGCTGTTTTTCAATGTTGAGGTTGTTGTTGAATTTGTTGGTGTTTTTCAATGTTGAGGTTGTTGGTGTTTTTCAATGTTGAGGTTGTTGTTGAGTTTGTTGGTGTTTTTCAATGTTGAGGTTGTTGAATTTGTTGGTGTTTTTCAATCTTGAGTTTGTTGTTGAATTTTTTAGTGTTTTTCAATGTTGAGGTTGTTGTTGAATTTGTTGGTGTTTTTCAATGTTGAGGTTGTTGTTGTTTTTCAATGTTGAGGTTGTTGTTGAATTTGTTGGTGTTTTTCAATGTTGAGGTTGTTGTTCAATTTGTTGGTGTTTTTCAATGTTGAGGTTGTTGTTGTTTTTCAATGTTGAGGGTGTTGTTGAATTTGTTGCTGTTTTTCAATGTTGAGTTTGTTGTTGTTTTTCAATGTTGAGGTTGTTGTTGAATTTGTTGGTGTTTTTCAATGTTGAGGTTGTTGTTGTTTTTCAATGTTGAGGTTGTTGTTGAATTTGTTGGTGTTTTTCAATGTTGAGGTTGTTGTTGTTTTTCAATGTTGAGGTTGTTGTTGAATTTGTTGGTGTTTTTCAATGTTGAGGTTGTTGTTGAATTTGTTGTTGTTTTTCAATGTTGAGGTTGTTGTTGAATTTGTTGGTGTTTTTCAATGTTGAGTTTGTTGTTGTTTTTCAATGTTGAGGTTGTTGTTGAATTTGTTGGTGTTTTTCAATGTTGAGGTTGTTGTTGTTTTTCAATGTTGAGGTTGTTGTTGAATTTGTTGGTGTTTTTCAATGTTGAGGTTTTGCTGTTTTTCAATGTTGAGGTTGTTGTTGAATTTGTTGGTGTTTTTCAATGTTGAGGTTGTTGTTGAATTTGTTGTTGTTTTTCAATGTTGAGGTTGTTGTTCAATTTGTTGGTGTTTTTCAATGTTGAGTTTGTTGTTGTTTTTCAATGTTGAGGTTGTTGTTGAATTTGTTGGTGCTTTTCAATGTTGAGGTTGTTGTTGTTTTTCAATGTTGAGGTTGTTGTTGAATTTGTTGGTGTTTTTCAATGTTGAGGTTGTTGTTGTTTTTCAATGTTGAGGTTGTTGTTGAATTTGTTGGTGTTTTTCAATGTTGAGGTTGTTGTTGAATTTGTTGGTGTTTTTCAATGATGAGGTTGTTCTTGTTTTTCAATGTTGAGGTTGTTGAATTTGTTGGTGTTTTTCAATCTTGAGTTTGTTGTTGAATTTTTTGGTCTTTTTCAATGTTGAGGTTGTTGTTGAATTTGTTGGTGTTTTTCAATGTTGAGGTTGTTGTTGTTTTTCAATGTTGAGGTTGTTGTTGAGTTTGTTGGTGTTTTTCAATGTTGAGGTGGTTGTTGAATTTGTTGGTGTTTTTCAATGTTGAGGTTGTTGTTGAATTTGTTGGTGTTTTTCAATGTTGAGGTTGTTGTTGTTTTTAAATGTTGAGGTTGTTGTTGAATTTGTTGGTGTTTTTCAATGTTGAGGTTGTTGTTGTTTTTCAATGTTGAGGTTGTTGAATTTGTTGGTGTTTTTCAATCTTGAGTTTGTTGTTGAGTTTGTTGGTGTTTTTCAATGTTGAGGTTGTTGTTGAATTTGTTGGTGTTTTTCAATGTTGAGGTTGTTGTTGAATTTGTTGGTGTTTTTCAATGTTGAGGTTGTTGTTGTTTTTAAATGTTGAGGTTGTTGTTGAATTTGTTGGTGTTTTTTCAATTTTGAGGTTGTTGGTGTTTTTCAATGTTGAGGTTGATGTTGAATTTGATTATGTTTTTCAATGTCGAGGTTGTTGTTGAATTTGTTTGTGTTTTTCAATGTTGAGGTTGTTGTTGAATTTGTTGGTGTTTTTCAATGTTGAGGTTGTTGTTGTTTTTCAATGTTGAGGTTGTTGTTGAATTTGTTGGTGTTTTTCAATGTTGAGGTTGTTGTTGAATTTGTTGGTGTTTTTCAATGATGAGGTTGTTGTTGTTTTTCAATGTTGAGGTTGTTGAATTTGTTGGTGTTTTTCAATCTTGAGTTTGTTGTTGAATTTTTTAGTGTTTTTCAATGTTGAGGTTGTTGTTGAATTTGTTGGTGTTTTTCAATGTTGAGGTTGTTGTTGTTTTTCAATGTTGAGGTTGTTGTTGAGTTTGTTGGTGTTTTTCAATGTTGAGGTGGTTGTTGAATTTGTTGGTGTTTTTCAATGTTGAGGTTGTTGTTGAATTTGTTTGTGTTTTTCAATGTAGAGGTTGTTGTTGTTTTTAAATGTTGAGGTTGTTGTTGAATTTGTTGGTGTTTTTTTCAATTTTGAGGTTGTTGGTGTTTTTCAATGTTGAGGTTGATGCTGTTTTTCAATGTTGAGGTTGTTGTTGAATTTGTTGGTGTTTTTCAATGTTGAGGTTGTTGTTGAATTTGTTGGTGTTTTTCAATGATGAGGTTGTTGTTGTTTTTCAATGTTGAGGTTGTTGAATTTGTTGTTGTTTTTCAATCTTGAGTTTGTTGTTGAATTTTTTGGTTTTTTTCAATGTTGAGGTTGTTGTTGAATTTGTTGGTGTTTTTCAATGTTGAGGTTGTTGTTGTTTTTCAATGTTGAGGTTGTTGTTGAGTTTGTTGGTGTTTTTCAATGTTGAGGTGGTTGTTGAATTTGTTGGTGTTTTTCAATGTTGAGGTTGTTGTTGAATTTGTTGGTGTTTTTCAATGTTGAGGTTGTTGTTGTTTTTAAATGTTGAGGTTGTTGTTGAATTTGTTGGTGTTTTTCAATGTTGAGTTTGTTGTTGTTTTTCAATGTTGAGGTTGTTGAATTTGTTGGTGTTTTTCAATCTTGAGTTTGTTGTTGAATTTTTTGCTGTTTTTCAATGTTGAGGTTGTTGTTGAATTTGTTGTTGTTTTTCAATGTTGAGGTTGTTGTTGTTTTTCAATGTTGAGGTTGTTGTTGAAGTTGTTGGTGTTTTTCAATGTTGAGGTTGTTGTTAAATTTGTTGGTTTTTTTCAATGATGAGGTTGTTGTTGTTTTTCAATGTTGAGGTTGTTGAATTTGTTGGTGTTTTTCAATCTTGAGTTTGTTGTTGAATTTTTTAGTGTTTTTCAATGTTGAGGTTGTTGTTGAATTTGTTGGTGTTTTTCAATGTTGAGGTTGTTGTTGTTTTTCAATGTTGAGGTTGTTGTTGAATTTGTTGGTGTTTTTCAATGTTGAGGTTGTTGTTCAATTTGTTTGTGTTTTTCAATGTTGAGGTTGTTGTTTTTCAATGTTGAGGGTGTTGTTGAATTTGTTGCTGTTTTTCAATGTTGAGTTTGTTGTTGTTTTTCAATGTTGAGGTTGTTGTTGAATTTGTTGGTGTTTTTCAATGTTGAGGTTTTTGTTGTTTTTCAATGTTGAGCTAGTTGTTGAATTTGTTGGTGTTTTTCAATGTTGAGGTTGTTGTTGTTTTTCAATGTTGAGGTTGTTGTTGAATTTGTTGGTGTTTTTCAATGTTGAGGTTGTTGTTGAATTTGTTGTTGTTTTTCAATGTTGAGGTTGTTGTTGAATTTGTTGGTGTTTTTCAATGTTGAGTTTGTTGTTGTTTTTCAATGTTGAGGTTGTTGTTGAATTTGTTGGTGTTTTTCAATGTTGAGGTTGTTGTTGTTTTTCAATGTTGAGGTTGTTGTTGAATTTGTTGGTGTTTTTCAATGTTGAGGTTGTTGCTGTTTTTCAATGTTGAGGTTGTTGTTGAATTTGTTGGTGTTTTTCAATGTTCAGGTTGTTGTTGAATTTGTTGTTGTTTTTCATTGTTGAGGTTGTTGTTGAATTTGTTGGTGTTTTTCAATGTTGAGTTTGTTGTTGTTTTTCAATGTTGAGGTTGTTGTTGAATTTGTTGGTGTTTTTCAGTGTTGACGTTGTTGTTGTTTTTCAATGTTGAGGTTGTTGTTGAATTTGTTGGTGTTTTTCAATGTTGAGGTTGTTGTTGTTTTTCAATGTTGAGGTTGTTGTTGAATTTGTTGGTGTTTTTCAATGTTGAGGTTGTTGTTGAATTTGTTGGTGTTTTTCAATGATGAGGTTGTTGTTGTTTTTCAATGTTGAGGTTGTTGAATTTGTTGGTGTTTTTCAATGTTGAGTTTGTTGTTGAATTTGTTGGTGTTTTTCAATGTTGAGGTTGTTGTTGAATTTGTTGGTGTTTTTCAATGTTGAGGTTGTTGTTGTTTTTCAATGTTGAGGTTGTTGTTGAGTTTGTTGGTGTTTTTCAATGTTGAGGTGGTTGTTGAATTTGTTGGTGTTTTTCAATGTTGAGGTTGTTGTTGTTTTTCAATGTTGAGGTTGTTGTTGAATTTTTTGCTGTTTTTCAATGTTGAGGTTGTTGTTGAATTTGTTGGTGTTTTTCAATGTTGAGGTTGTTGTTGTTTTTCAATGTTGAGGTTGTTGTTGAGTTTGTTGGTGTTTTTCAATGTTGAGGTGGTTCTTGAATTTGTTGGTGTTTTTCAATGTTGAGGTTGTTGTTGAATTTGTTGGTGTTTTTCAATGTTGAGGTTGTTGTTGTTTTTAAATGTTGAGGTTGTTGTTGAATTTGTTGGTGTATTTTCAATTTTGAGGTTGTTGGTGTTTTTCAATGTTCAGGTTGATGTTGAATTTGATGGTGTTTTTCAATGTCGAGGTTGTTGTTGAATTTGTTTGTGTTTTTCAATGTTGAGGTTGTTGTTGAATTTGTTGGTGTTTTTCAATGTTGAGGTTGTTGCTGTTTTTCAATGTTGAGGTTGTTGTTGAATTTGTTGGTGTTTTTCAATGTTGAGGTTGTTGTTTAATTTATTGTTGTTTTTCAATGTTGAGGTTGTTGTTGAATTTGTTGGTGTTTTTCAATGTTGAGGTTGTTGTTGTTTTTCAATGTTGAGGTTGTTGTTGAATTTGTTGCTGTTTTTCAATGTTGAGGTTGTTGTTGAATTTGTTGGTGTTTTTCAATGATGAGGTTGTTGTTATTTTTCAATGTTGAGGTTGTTGAATTTGTTGGTGCTTTTCAATCTTGAGATTGTTGTTGAATTTTTTAGTGTTTTTCAATGTTGAGGTTGTTGTTGAATTTGTTGGTGTTTTTCAATGTTGAGGTTGTTGTTGTTTTTCAATGTTGAGGATGTTGTTGAGTTTGTTGGTGTTTTTCAATGTTGAGGTGGTTGTTGAATTTGTTGGTGTTTTTCAATGTTGAGGTTGTTGTTGAATTTGTTTGTGTTTTTCAATGTTGAGGTTGTTGTTGTTTTTAAATGTTGAGGTTGTTGTTGAATTTGTTGGTGTTTTTTTCAATTTTGAGGTTGTTGGTCTTTTTCAATGTTGAGGTTGATGTTGTTTTTCAATGTTGAGGTTGTTGTTGAATTTGTTGGTGTTTTTCAATGTTGAGGTTGTTGTTGAATTTGTTGGTGTTTTTCAATGATGAGGTTGTTGTTGTTTTTCAATGTTGAGGTTGTTGAATTTGTTGGTGTTTTTCAATCTTGAGTTTGTTGTTGAATTTTTTGGTGTTTTTCAATGTTGAGGTTGTTGTTGAATTTGTTGGTGTTTTTCAATGTTGAGGTTGTTGTTGTTTTTCAATGTTGAGGTTGTTGTTGAGTTTGTTGGTGTTTTTCAATGTTGAGGTGGTTCTTGAATTTGTTGGTGTTTTTCAATGTTGAGGTTGTTGTTGAATTTGTTGGTGTTTTTCAATGTTGAGGTTGTTGTTGTTTTTAAATGTTGAGGTTGTTGTTGAATTTGTTGGTGTATTTTCAATTTTGAGGTTGTTGGTGTTTTTCAATGTTGAGGTTGTTGTTGAATTTGTTGGTGTTTTTCAATGTTGAGGTTGTTGTTGTTTTTCAATGTTGAGGTTGTTGTTGAATTTGTTGGTGTTTTTCAATGTTGAGGTTGTTGTTGAATTTGTTGGTGTTTTTCAATGATGAGGTTGTTCTTGTTTTTCAATGTTGAGGTTGTTGAATTTGTTGGTGTTTTTCAATCTTGAGTTTGTTGTTGAATTTTTTGGTCTTTTTCAATGTTGAGGTTGTTGTTGAATTTGTTGGTGTTTTTCAATGTTGAGGTTGTTGTTGTTTTTCAATGTTGAGGTTGTTGTTGAGTTTGTTGGTGTTTTTCAATGTTGAGGTGGTTGTTGAATTTGTTGGTGTTTTTCAATGTTGAGGTTGTTGTTGAATTTGTTGGTGTTTTTCAATGTTGAGGTTGTTGTTGTTTTTAAATGTTGAGGTTGTTGTTGAATTTGTTGGTGTTTTTCAATGTTGAGGTTGTTGTTGTTTTTCAATGTTGAGGTTGTTGAATTTGTTGGTGTTTTTCAATCTTGAGTTTGTTGTTGAGTTTGTTGGTGTTTTTCAATGTTGAGGTTGTTGTTGAATTTGTTGGTGTTTTTCAATGTTGAGGTTGTTGTTGAATTTGTTGGTGTTTTTCAATGTTGAGGTTGTTGTTGTTTTTAAATGTTGAGGTTGTTGTTGAATTTGTTGGTGTTTTTTCAATTTTGAGGTTGTTGGTGTTTTTCAATGTTGAGGTTGATGTTGAATTTGATTATGTTTTTCAATGTCGAGGTTGTTGTTGAATTTGTTTGTGTTTTTCAATGTTGAGGTTGTTGTTGAATTTGTTGGTGTTTTTCAATGTTGAGGTTGTTGTTGTTTTTCAATGTTGAGGTTGTTGTTGAATTTGTTGGTGTTTTTCAATGTTGAGGTTGTTGTTGAATTTGTTGGTGTTTTTCAATGATGAGGTTGTTGTTGTTTTTCAATGTTGAGGTTGTTGAATTTGTTGGTGTTTTTCAATCTTGAGTTTGTTGTTGAATTTTTTAGTGTTTTTCAATGTTGAGGTTGTTGTTGAATTTGTTGGTGTTTTTCAATGTTGAGGTTGTTGTTGTTTTTCAATGTTGAGGTTGTTGTTGAGTTTGTTGGTGTTTTTCAATGTTGAGGTGGTTGTTGAATTTGTTGGTGTTTTTCAATGTTGAGGTTGTTGTTGAATTTGTTTGTGTTTTTCAATGTAGAGGTTGTTGTTGTTTTTAAATGTTGAGGTTGTTGTTGAATTTGTTGGTGTTTTTTTCAATTTTGAGGTTGTTGGTGTTTTTCAATGTTGAGGTTGATGCTGTTTTTCAATGTTGAGGTTGTTGTTGAATTTGTTGGTGTTTTTCAATGTTGAGGTTGTTGTTGAATTTGTTGGTGTTTTTCAATGATGAGGTTGTTGTTGTTTTTCAATGTTGAGGTTGTTGAATTTGTTGTTGTTTTTCAATCTTGAGTTTGTTGTTGAATTTTTTGGTTTTTTTCAATGTTGAGGTTGTTGTTGAATTTGTTGGTGTTTTTCAATGTTGAGGTTGTTGTTGTTTTTCAATGTTGAGGTTGTTGTTGAGTTTGTTGGTGTTTTTCAATGTTGAGGTGGTTGTTGAATTTGTTGGTGTTTTTCAATGTTGAGGTTGTTGTTGAATTTGTTGGTGTTTTTCAATGTTGAGGTTGTTGTTGTTTTTAAATGTTGAGGTTGTTGTTGAATTTGTTGGTGTTTTTCAATGTTGAGTTTGTTGTTGTTTTTCAATGTTGAGGTTGTTGAATTTGTTGGTGTTTTTCAATCTTGAGTTTGTTGTTGAATTTTTTGCTGTTTTTCAATGTTGAGGTTGTTGTTGAATTTGTTGTTGTTTTTCAATGTTGAGGTTGTTGTTGTTTTTCAATGTTGAGGTTGTTGTTGAAGTTGTTGGTGTTTTTCAATGTTGAGGTTGTTGTTAAATTTGTTGGTTTTTTTCAATGATGAGGTTGTTGTTGTTTTTCAATGTTGAGGTTGTTGAATTTGTTGGTGTTTTTCAATCTTGAGTTTGTTGTTGAATTTTTTAGTGTTTTTCAATGTTGAGGTTGTTGTTGAATTTGTTGGTGTTTTTCAATGTTGAGGTTGTTGTTGTTTTTCAATGTTGAGGTTGTTGTTGAATTTGTTGGTGTTTTTCAATGTTGAGGTTGTTGTTCAATTTGTTTGTGTTTTTCAATGTTGAGGTTGTTGTTTTTCAATGTTGAGGGTGTTGTTGAATTTGTTGCTGTTTTTCAATGTTGAGTTTGTTGTTGTTTTTCAATGTTGAGGTTGTTGTTGAATTTGTTGGTGTTTTTCAATGTTGAGGTTTTTGTTGTTTTTCAATGTTGAGCTAGTTGTTGAATTTGTTGGTGTTTTTCAATGTTGAGGTTGTTGTTGTTTTTCAATGTTGAGGTTGTTGTTGAATTTGTTGGTGTTTTTCAATGTTGAGGTTGTTGTTGAATTTGTTGTTGTTTTTCAATGTTGAGGTTGTTGTTGAATTTGTTGGTGTTTTTCAATGTTGAGTTTGTTGTTGTTTTTCAATGTTGAGGTTGTTGTTGAATTTGTTGGTGTTTTTCAATGTTGAGGTTGTTGTTGTTTTTCAATGTTGAGGTTGTTGTTGAATTTGTTGGTGTTTTTCAATGTTGAGGTTGTTGCTGTTTTTCAATGTTGAGGTTGTTGTTGAATTTGTTGGTGTTTTTCAATGTTCAGGTTGTTGTTGAATTTGTTGTTGTTTTTCATTGTTGAGGTTGTTGTTGAATTTGTTGGTGTTTTTCAATGTTGAGTTTGTTGTTGTTTTTCAATGTTGAGGTTGTTGTTGAATTTGTTGGTGTTTTTCAGTGTTGACGTTGTTGTTGTTTTTCAATGTTGAGGTTGTTGTTGAATTTGTTGGTGTTTTTCAATGTTGAGGTTGTTGTTGTTTTTCAATGTTGAGGTTGTTGTTGAATTTGTTGGTGTTTTTCAATGTTGAGGTTGTTGTTGAATTTGTTGGTGTTTTTCAATGATGAGGTTGTTGTTGTTTTTCAATGTTGAGGTTGTTGAATTTGTTGGTGTTTTTCAATGTTGAGGTTGTTGTTGTTTTTCAATGTTGAGGTTGTTGTTGAGTTTGTTGGTGTTTTTCAATGTTGAGGTGGTTGTTGAATTTGTTGGTGTTTTTCAATGTTGAGGTTGTTGTTGTTTTTCAATGTTGAGGTTGTTGTTGAATTTTTTGCTGTTTTTCAATGTTGAGGTTGTTGTTGAATTTGTTGGTGTTTTTCAATGTTGAGGTTGTTGTTGTTTTTCAATGTTGAGGTTGTTGTTGAGTTTGTTGGTGTTTTTCAATGTTGAGGTGGTTCTTGAATTTGTTGGTGTTTTTCAATGTTGAGGTTGTTGTTGAATTTGTTGGTGTTTTTCAATGTTGAGGTTGTTGTTGTTTTTAAATGTTGAGGTTGTTGTTGAATTTGTTGGTGTATTTTCAATTTTGAGGTTGTTGGTGTTTTTCAATGTTCAGGTTGATGTTGAATTTGATGGTGTTTTTCAATGTCGAGGTTGTTGTTGAATTTGTTTGTGTTTTTCAATGTTGAGGTTGTTGTTGAATTTGTTGGTGTTTTTCAATGTTGAGGTTGTTGCTGTTTTTCAATGTTGAGGTTGTTGTTGAATTTGTTGGTGTTTTTCAATGTTGAGGTTGTTGTTTAATTTATTGTTGTTTTTCAATGTTGAGGTTGTTGTTGAATTTGTTGGTGTTTTTCAATGTTGAGGTTGTTGTTGTTTTTCAATGTTGAGGTTGTTGTTGAATTTGTTGCTGTTTTTCAATGTTGAGGTTGTTGTTGAATTTGTTGGTGTTTTTCAATGATGAGGTTGTTGTTATTTTTCAATGTTGAGGTTGTTGAATTTGTTGGTGCTTTTCAATCTTGAGATTGTTGTTGAATTTTTTAGTGTTTTTCAATGTTGAGGTTGTTGTTGAATTTGTTGGTGTTTTTCAATGTTGAGGTTGTTGTTGTTTTTCAATGTTGAGGATGTTGTTGAGTTTGTTGGTGTTTTTCAATGTTGAGGTGGTTGTTGAATTTGTTGGTGTTTTTCAATGTTGAGGTTGTTGTTGAATTTGTTTGTGTTTTTCAATGTTGAGGTTGTTGTTGTTTTTAAATGTTGAGGTTGTTGTTGAATTTGTTGGTGTTTTTTTCAATTTTGAGGTTGTTGGTCTTTTTCAATGTTGAGGTTGATGTTGTTTTTCAATGTTGAGGTTGTTGTTGAATTTGTTGGTGTTTTTCAATGTTGAGGTTGTTGTTGAATTTGTTGGTGTTTTTCAATGATGAGGTTGTTGTTGTTTTTCAATGTTGAGGTTGTTGAATTTGTTGGTGTTTTTCAATCTTGAGTTTGTTGTTGAATTTTTTGGTGTTTTTCAATGTTGAGGTTGTTGTTGAATTTGTTGGTGTTTTTCAATGTTGAGGTTGTTGTTGTTTTTCAATGTTGAGGTTGTTGTTGAGTTTGTTGGTGTTTTTCAATGTTGAGGTGGTTCTTGAATTTGTTGGTGTTTTTCAATGTTGAGGTTGTTGTTGAATTTGTTGGTGTTTTTCAATGTTGAGGTTGTTGTTGTTTTTAAATGTTGAGGTTGTTGTTGAATTTGTTGGTGTATTTTCAATTTTGAGGTTGTTGGTGTTTTTCAATGTTCAGGTTGATGTTGAATTTGATGGTGTTTTTCAATGTCGAGGTTGTTGTTGAATTTGTTTGTGTTTTTCAATGTTGAGGTTGTTGTTGAATTTGTTGGTGTTTTTCAATGTTGAGGTTGTTGCTGTTTTTCAATGTTGAGGTTGTTGTTGAGTTTGTTGGTGTTTTTCAATGTTGAGGTTGTTGAATTTGTTGGTGTTTTTCAATCTTGAGTTTGTTGTTGAATTTTTTAGTGTTTTTCAATGTTGAGGTTGTTGTTGAATTTGTTGGTGTTTTTCAATGTTGAGGTTGTTGTTGTTTTTCAATGTTGAGGTTGTTGTTGAATTTGTTGGTGTTTTTCAATGTTGAGGTTGTTGTTCAATTTGTTGGTGTTTTTCAATGTTGAGGTTGTTGTTGTTTTTCAATGTTGAGGGTGTTGTTGAATTTGTTGCTGTTTTTCAATGTTGAGTTTGTTGTTGTTTTTCAATGTTGAGGTTGTTGTTGAATTTGTTGGTGTTTTTCAATGTTGAGGTTGTTGTTGTTTTTCAATGTTGAGGTTGTTGTTGAATTTGTTGGTGTTTTTCAATGTTGAGGTTGTTGTTGTTTTTCAATGTTGAGGTTGTTGTTGAATTTGTTGGTGTTTTTCAATGTTGAGGTTGTTGTTGAATTTGTTGTTGTTTTTCAATGTTGAGGTTGTTGTTGAATTTGTTGGTGTTTTTCAATGTTGAGTTTGTTGTTGTTTTTCAATGTTGAGGTTGTTGTTGAATTTGTTGGTGTTTTTCAATGTTGAGGTTGTTGTTGTTTTTCAATGTTGAGGTTGTTGTTGAATTTGTTGGTGTTTTTCAATGTTGAGGTTGTTGCTGTTTTTCAATGTTGAGGTTGTTGTTGAATTTGTTGGTGTTTTTCAATGTTGCGGTTGTTGTTGAATTTGTTGTTGTTTTTCAATGTTGAGGTTGTTGTTCAATTTGTTGGTGTTTTTCAATGTTGAGTTTGTTGTTGTTTTTCAATGTTGAGGTTGTTGTTGAATTTGTTGGTGCTTTTCAATGTTGAGGTTGTTGTTGTTTTTCAATGTTGAGGTTGTTGTTGAATTTGTTGGTGTTTTTCAATGTTGAGGTTGTTGTTGTTTTTCAATGTTGAGGTTGTTGTTGAATTTGTTGGTGTTTTTCAATGTTGAGGTTGTTGTTGAATTTGTTGGTGTTTTTCAATGATGAGGTTGTTCTTGTTTTTCAATGTTGAGGTTGTTGAATTTGTTGGTGTTTTTCAATCTTGAGTTTGTTGTTGAATTTTTTGGTCTTTTTCAATGTTGAGGTTGTTGTTGAATTTGTTGGTGTTTTTCAATGTTGAGGTTGTTGTTGTTTTTCAATGTTGAGGTTGTTGTTGAGTTTGTTGGTGTTTTTCAATGTTGAGGTGGTTGTTGAATTTGTTGGTGTTTTTCAATGTTGAGGTTGTTGTTGAATTTGTTGGTGTTTTTCAATGTTGAGGTTGTTGTTGTTTTTAAATGTTGAGGTTGTTGTTGAATTTGTTGGTGTTTTTCAATGTTGAGGTTGTTGTTGTTTTTCAATGTTGAGGTTGTTGAATTTGTTGGTGTTTTTCAATCTTGAGTTTGTTGTTGAGTTTGTTGGTGTTTTTCAATGTTGAGGTTGTTGTTGAATTTGTTGGTGTTTTTCAATGTTGAGGTTGTTGTTGAATTTGTTGGTGTTTTTCAATGTTGAGGTTGTTGTTGTTTTTAAATGTTGAGGTTGTTGTTGAATTTGTTGGTGTTTTTTCAATTTTGAGGTTGTTGGTGTTTTTCAATGTTGAGGTTGATGTTGAATTTGATTATGTTTTTCAATGTCGAGGTTGTTGCTGAATTTGTTTGTGTTTTTCAATGTTGAGGTTGTTGTTGAATTTGTTGGTGTTTTTCAATGTTGAGGTTGTTGTTGTTTTTCAATGTTGAGGTTGTTGTTGAATTTGTTGGTGTTTTTCAATGTTGAGGTTGTTGTTGAATTTGTTGGTGTTTTTCAATGATGAGGTTGTTGTTGTTTTTCAATGTTGAGGTTGTTGAATTTGTTGGTGTTTTTCAATCTTGAGTTTGTTGTTGAATTTTTTAGTGTTTTTCAATGTTGAGGTTGTTGTTGAATTTGTTGGTGTTTTTCAATGTTGAGGTTGTTGTTGTTTTTCAATGTTGAGGTTGTTGTTGAGTTTGTTGGTGTTTTTCAATGTTGAGGTGGTTGTTGAATTTGTTGGTGTTTTTCAATGTTGAGGTTGTTGTTGAATTTGTTTGTGTTTTTCAATGTAGAGGTTGTTGTTGTTTTTAAATGTTGAGGTTGTTGTTGAATTTGTTGGTGTTTTTTTCAATTTTGAGGTTGTTGGTGTTTTTCAATGTTGAGGTTGATGCTGTTTTTCAATGTTGAGGTTGTTGTTGAATTTGTTGGTGTTTTTCAATGTTGAGGTTGTTGTTGAATTTGTTGGTGTTTTTCAATGATGAGGTTGTTGTTGTTTTTCAATGTTGAGGTTGTTGAATTTGTTGTTGTTTTTCAATCTTGAGTTTGTTGTTGAATTTTTTGGTTTTTTTCAATGTTGAGGTTGTTGTTGAATTTGTTGGTGTTTTTCAATGTTGAGGTTGTTGTTGTTTTTCAATGTTGAGGTTGTTGTTGAGTTTGTTGGTGTTTTTCAATGTTGAGGTGGTTGTTGAATTTGTTGGTGTTTTTCAATGTTGAGGTTGTTGTTGAATTTGTTGGTGTTTTTCAATGTTGAGGTTGTTGTTGTTTTTAAATGTTGAGGTTGTTGTTGAATTTGTTGGTGTTTTTCAATGTTGAGTTTGTTGTTGTTTTTCAATGTTGAGGTTGTTGAATTTGTTGGTGTTTTTCAATCTTGAGTTTGTTGTTGAATTTTTTGCTGTTTTTCAATGTTGAGGTTGTTGTTGAATTTGTTGTTGTTTTTCAATGTTGAGGTTGTTGTTGTTTTTCAATGTTGAGGTTGTTGTTGAAGTTGTTGGTGTTTTTCAATGTTGAGGTTGTTGTTAAATTTGTTGGTTTTTTTCAATGATGAGGTTGTTGTTGTTTTTCAATGTTGAGGTTGTTGAATTTGTTGGTGTTTTTCAATCTTGAGTTTGTTGTTGAATTTTTTAGTGTTTTTCAATGTTGAGGTTGTTGTTGAATTTGTTGGTGTTTTTCAATGTTGAGGTTGTTGTTGTTTTTCAATGTTGAGGTTGTTGTTGAATTTGTTGGTGTTTTTCAATGTTGAGGTTGTTGTTCAATTTGTTTGTGTTTTTCAATGTTGAGGTTGTTGTTTTTCAATGTTGAGGGTGTTGTTGAATTTGTTGCTGTTTTTCAATGTTGAGTTTGTTGTTGTTTTTCAATGTTGAGGTTGTTGTTGAATTTGTTGGTGTTTTTCAATGTTGAGGTTTTTGTTGTTTTTCAATGTTGAGCTAGTTGTTGAATTTGTTGGTGTTTTTCAATGTTGAGGTTGTTGTTGTTTTTCAATGTTGAGGTTGTTGTTGAATTTGTTGGTGTTTTTCAATGTTGAGGTTGTTGTTGAATTTGTTGTTGTTTTTCAATGTTGAGGTTGTTGTTGAATTTGTTGGTGTTTTTCAATGTTGAGTTTGTTGTTGTTTTTCAATGTTGAGGTTGTTGTTGAATTTGTTGGTGTTTTTCAATGTTGAGGTTGTTGTTGTTTTTCAATGTTGAGGTTGTTGTTGAATTTGTTGGTGTTTTTCAATGTTGAGGTTGTTGCTGTTTTTCAATGTTGAGGTTGTTGTTGAATTTGTTGGTGTTTTTCAATGTTCAGGTTGTTGTTGAATTTGTTGTTGTTTTTCATTGTTGAGGTTGTTGTTGAATTTGTTGGTGTTTTTCAATGTTGAGTTTGTTGTTGTTTTTCAATGTTGAGGTTGTTGTTGAATTTGTTGGTGTTTTTCAGTGTTGACGTTGTTGTTGTTTTTCAATGTTGAGGTTGTTGTTGAATTTGTTGGTGTTTTTCAATGTTGAGGTTGTTGTTGTTTTTCAATGTTGAGGTTGTTGTTGAATTTGTTGGTGTTTTTCAATGTTGAGGTTGTTGTTGAATTTGTTGGTGTTTTTCAATGATGAGGTTGTTGTTGTTTTTCAATGTTGAGGTTGTTGAATTTGTTGGTGTTTTTCAATGTTGAGTTTGTTGTTGAATTTGTTGGTGTTTTTCAATGTTGAGGTTGTTGTTGAATTTGTTGGTGTTTTTCAATGTTGAGGTTGTTGTTGTTTTTCAATGTTGAGGTTGTTGTTGAGTTTGTTGGTGTTTTTCAATGTTGAGGTGGTTGTTGAATTTGTTGGTGTTTTTCAATGTTGAGGTTGTTGTTGTTTTTCAATGTTGAGGTTGTTGTTGAATTTTTTGCTGTTTTTCAATGTTGAGGTTGTTGTTGAATTTGTTGGTGTTTTTCAATGTTGAGGTTGTTGTTGTTTTTCAATGTTGAGGTTGTTGTTGAGTTTGTTGGTGTTTTTCAATGTTGAGGTGGTTCTTGAATTTGTTGGTGTTTTTCAATGTTGAGGTTGTTGTTGAATTTGTTGGTGTTTTTCAATGTTGAGGTTGTTGTTGTTTTTAAATGTTGAGGTTGTTGTTGAATTTGTTGGTGTATTTTCAATTTTGAGGTTGTTGGTGTTTTTCAATGTTCAGGTTGATGTTGAATTTGATGGTGTTTTTCAATGTTGAGGTTGTTGTTGTTTTTAAATGTTGAGGTTGTTGTTGAATTTGTTGGTGTTTTTCAATGTTGAGTTTGTTGTTGTTTTTCAATGTTGAGGTTGTTGAATTTGTTGGTGTTTTTCAATCTTGAGTTTGTTGTTGAATTTTTTGCTGTTTTTCAATGTTGAGGTTGTTGTTGAATTTGTTGTTGTTTTTCAATGTTGAGGTTGTTGTTGTTTTTCAATGTTGAGGTTGTTGTTGAAGTTGTTGGTGTTTTTCAATGTTGAGGTTGTTGTTAAATTTGTTGGTTTTTTTCAATGATGAGGTTGTTGTTGTTTTTCAATGTTGAGGTTGTTGAATTTGTTGGTGTTTTTCAATCTTGAGTTTGTTGTTGAATTTTTTAGTGTTTTTCAATGTTGAGGTTGTTGTTGAATTTGTTGGTGTTTTTCAATGTTGAGGTTGTTGTTGTTTTTCAATGTTGAGGTTGTTGTTGAATTTGTTGGTGTTTTTCAATGTTGAGGTTGTTGTTCAATTTGTTTGTGTTTTTCAATGTTGAGGTTGTTGTTTTTCAATGTTGAGGGTGTTGTTGAATTTGTTGCTGTTTTTCAATGTTGAGTTTGTTGTTGTTTTTCAATGTTGAGGTTGTTGTTGAATTTGTTGGTGTTTTTCAATGTTGAGGTTTTTGTTGTTTTTCAATGTTGAGCTAGTTGTTGAATTTGTTGGTGTTTTTCAATGTTGAGGTTGTTGTTGTTTTTCAATGTTGAGGTTGTTGTTGAATTTGTTGGTGTTTTTCAATGTTGAGGTTGTTGTTGAATTTGTTGTTGTTTTTCAATGTTGAGGTTGTTGTTGAATTTGTTGGTGTTTTTCAATGTTGAGTTTGTTGTTGTTTTTCAATGTTGAGGTTGTTGTTGAATTTGTTGGTGTTTTTCAATGTTGAGGTTGTTGTTGTTTTTCAATGTTGAGGTTGTTGTTGAATTTGTTGGTGTTTTTCAATGTTGAGGTTGTTGCTGTTTTTCAATGTTGAGGTTGTTGTTGAATTTGTTGGTGTTTTTCAATGTTCAGGTTGTTGTTGAATTTGTTGTTGTTTTTCATTGTTGAGGTTGTTGTTGAATTTGTTGGTGTTTTTCAATGTTGAGTTTGTTGTTGTTTTTCAATGTTGAGGTTGTTGTTGAATTTGTTGGTGTTTTTCAGTGTTGACGTTGTTGTTGTTTTTCAATGTTGAGGTTGTTGTTGAATTTGTTGGTGTTTTTCAATGTTGAGGTTGTTGTTGTTTTTCAATGTTGAGGTTGTTGTTGAATTTGTTGGTGTTTTTCAATGTTGAGGTTGTTGTTGAATTTGTTGGTGTTTTTCAATGATGAGGTTGTTGTTGTTTTTCAATGTTGAGGTTGTTGAATTTGTTGGTGTTTTTCAATGTTGAGTTTGTTGTTGAATTTGTTGGTGTTTTTCAATGTTGAGGTTGTTGTTGAATTTGTTGGTGTTTTTCAATGTTGAGGTTGTTGTTGTTTTTCAATGTTGAGGTTGTTGTTGAGTTTGTTGGTGTTTTTCAATGTTGAGGTGGTTGTTGAATTTGTTGGTGTTTTTCAATGTTGAGGTTGTTGTTGTTTTTCAATGTTGAGGTTGTTGTTGAATTTTTTGCTGTTTTTCAATGTTGAGGTTGTTGTTGAATTTGTTGGTGTTTTTCAATGTTGAGGTTGTTGTTGTTTTTCAATGTTGAGGTTGTTGTTGAGTTTGTTGGTGTTTTTCAATGTTGAGGTGGTTCTTGAATTTGTTGGTGTTTTTCAATGTTGAGGTTGTTGTTGAATTTGTTGGTGTTTTTCAATGTTGAGGTTGTTGTTGTTTTTAAATGTTGAGGTTGTTGTTGAATTTGTTGGTGTATTTTCAATTTTGAGGTTGTTGGTGTTTTTCAATGTTCAGGTTGATGTTGAATTTGATGGTGTTTTTCAATGTCGAGGTTGTTGTTGAATTTGTTTGTGTTTTTCAATGTTGAGGTTGTTGTTGAATTTGTTGGTGTTTTTCAATGTTGAGGTTGTTGCTGTTTTTCAATGTTGAGGTTGTTGTTGAATTTGTTGGTGTTTTTCAATGTTGAGGTTGTTGTTTAATTTATTGTTGTTTTTCAATGTTGAGGTTGTTGTTGAATTTGTTGGTGTTTTTCAATGTTGAGGTTGTTGTTGTTTTTCAATGTTGAGGCTGTTGTTGAATTTGTTGCTGTTTTTCAATGTTGAGGTTGTTGTTGAATTTGTTGGTGTTTTTCAATGATGAGGTTGTTGTTATTTTTCAATGTTGAGGTTGTTGAATTTGTTGGTGCTTTTCAATCTTGAGATTGTTGTTGAATTTTTTAGTGTTTTTCAATGTTGAGGTTGTTGTTGAATTTGTTGGTGTTTTTCAATGTTGAGGTTGTTGTTGTTTTTCAATGTTGAGGATGTTGTTGAGTTTGTTGGTGTTTTTCAATGTTGAGGTGGTTGTTGAATTTGTTGGTGTTTTTCAATGTTGAGGTTGTTGTTGAATTTGTTTGTGTTTTTCAATGTTGAGGTTGTTGTTGTTTTTAAATGTTGAGGTTGTTGTTGAATTTGTTGGTGTTTTTTTCAATTTTGAGGTTGTTGGTCTTTTTCAATGTTGAGGTTGATGTTGTTTTTCAATGTTGAGGTTGTTGTTGAATTTGTTGGTGTTTTTCAATGTTGAGGTTGTTGTTGAATTTGTTGGTGTTTTTCAATGATGAGGTTGTTGTTGTTTTTCAATGTTGAGGTTGTTGAATTTGTTGGTGTTTTTCAATCTTGAGTTTGTTGTTGAATTTTTTGGTGTTTTTCAATGTTGAGGTTGTTGTTGAATTTGTTGGTGTTTTTCAATGTTGAGGTTGTTGTTGTTTTTCAATGTTGAGGTTGTTGTTGAGTTTGTTGGTGTTTTTCAATGTTGAGGTGGTTCTTGAATTTGTTGGTGTTTTTCAATGTTGAGGTTGTTGTTGAATTTGTTGGTGTTTTTCAATGTTGAGGTTGTTGTTGTTTTTAAATGTTGAGGTTGTTGTTGAATTTGTTGGTGTATTTTCAATTTTGAGGTTGTTGGTGTTTTTCAATGTTCAGGTTGATGTTGAATTTGATGGTGTTTTTCAATGTCGAGGTTGTTGTTGAATTTGTTTGTGTTTTTCAATGTTGAGGTTGTTGTTGAATTTGTTGGTGTTTTTCAATGTTGAGGTTGTTGCTGTTTTTCAATGTTGAGGTTGTTGTTGAGTTTGTTGGTGTTTTTCAATGTTGAGGTTGTTGAATTTGTTGGTGTTTTTCAATCTTGAGTTTGTTGTTGAATTTTTTAGTGTTTTTCAATGTTGAGGTTGTTGTTGAATTTGTTGGTGTTTTTCAATGTTGAGGTTGTTGTTGTTTTTCAATGTTGAGGTTGTTGTTGAATTTGTTGGTGTTTTTCAATGTTGAGGTTGTTGTTCAATTTGTTGGTGTTTTTCAATGTTGAGGTTGTTGTTGTTTTTCAATGTTGAGGGTGTTGTTGAATTTGTTGCTGTTTTTCAATGTTGAGTTTGTTGTTGTTTTTCAATGTTGAGGTTGTTGTTGAATTTGTTGGTGTTTTTCAATGTTGAGGTTGTTGTTGTTTTTCAATGTTGAGGTTGTTGTTGAATTTGTTGGTGTTTTTCAATGTTGAGGTTGTTGTTGTTTTTCAATGTTGAGGTTGTTGTTGAATTTGTTGGTGTTTTTCAATGTTGAGGTTGTTGTTGAATTTGTTGTTGTTTTTCAATGTTGAGGTTGTTGTTGAATTTGTTGGTGTTTTTCAATGTTGAGTTTGTTGTTGTTTTTCAATGTTGAGGTTGTTGTTGAATTTGTTGGTGTTTTTCAATGTTGAGGTTGTTGTTGTTTTTCAATGTTGAGGTTGTTGTTGAATTTGTTGGTGTTTTTCAATGTTGAGGTTGTTGCTGTTTTTCAATGTTGAGGTTGTTGTTGAATTTGTTGGTGTTTTTCAATGTTGCGGTTGTTGTTGAATTTGTTGTTGTTTTTCAATGTTGAGGTTGTTGTTCAATTTGTTGGTGTTTTTCAATGTTGAGTTTGTTGTTGTTTTTCAATGTTGAGGTTGTTGTTGAATTTGTTGGTGCTTTTCAATGTTGAGGTTGTTGTTGTTTTTCAATGTTGAGGTTGTTGTTGAATTTGTTGGTGTTTTTCAATGTTGAGGTTGTTGTTGTTTTTCAATGTTGAGGTTGTTGTTGAATTTGTTGGTGTTTTTCAATGTTGAGGTTGTTGTTGAATTTGTTGGTGTTTTTCAATGATGAGGTTGTTCTTGTTTTTCAATGTTGAGGTTGTTGAATTTGTTGGTGTTTTTCAATCTTGAGTTTGTTGTTGAATTTTTTGGTCTTTTTCAATGTTGAGGTTGTTGTTGAATTTGTTGGTGTTTTTCAATGTTGAGGTTGTTGTTGTTTTTCAATGTTGAGGTTGTTGTTGAGTTTGTTGGTGTTTTTCAATGTTGAGGTGGTTGTTGAATTTGTTGGTGTTTTTCAATGTTGAGGTTGTTGTTGAATTTGTTGGTGTTTTTCAATGTTGAGGTTGTTGTTGTTTTTAAATGTTGAGGTTGTTGTTGAATTTGTTGGTGTTTTTCAATGTTGAGGTTGTTGTTGTTTTTCAATGTTGAGGTTGTTGAATTTGTTGGTGTTTTTCAATCTTGAGTTTGTTGTTGAGTTTGTTGGTGTTTTTCAATGTTGAGGTTGTTGTTGAATTTGTTGGTGTTTTTCAATGTTGAGGTTGTTGTTGAATTTGTTGGTGTTTTTCAATGTTGAGGTTGTTGTTGTTTTTAAATGTTGAGGTTGTTGTTGAATTTGTTGGTGTTTTTTCAATTTTGAGGTTGTTGGTGTTTTTCAATGTTGAGGTTGATGTTGAATTTGATTATGTTTTTCAATGTCGAGGTTGTTGTTGAATTTGTTTGTGTTTTTCAATGTTGAGGTTGTTGTTGAATTTGTTGGTGTTTTTCAATGTTGAGGTTGTTGTTGTTTTTCAATGTTGAGGTTGTTGTTGAATTTGTTGGTGTTTTTCAATGTTGAGGTTGTTGTTGAATTTGTTGGTGTTTTTCAATGATGAGGTTGTTGTTGTTTTTCAATGTTGAGGTTGTTGAATTTGTTGGTGTTTTTCAATCTTGAGTTTGTTGTTGAATTTTTTAGTGTTTTTCAATGTTGAGGTTGTTGTTGAATTTGTTGGTGTTTTTCAATGTTGAGGTTGTTGTTGTTTTTCAATGTTGAGGTTGTTGTTGAGTTTGTTGGTGTTTTTCAATGTTGAGGTGGTTGTTGAATTTGTTGGTGTTTTTCAATGTTGAGGTTGTTGTTGAATTTGTTTGTGTTTTTCAATGTAGAGGTTGTTGTTGTTTTTAAATGTTGAGGTTGTTGTTGAATTTGTTGGTGTTTTTTTCAATTTTGAGGTTGTTGGTGTTTTTCAATGTTGAGGTTGATGCTGTTTTTCAATGTTGAGGTTGTTGTTGAATTTGTTGGTGTTTTTCAATGTTGAGGTTGTTGTTGAATTTGTTGGTGTTTTTCAATGATGAGGTTGTTGTTGTTTTTCAATGTTGAGGTTGTTGAATTTGTTGTTGTTTTTCAATCTTGAGTTTGTTGTTGAATTTTTTGGTTTTTTTCAATGTTGAGGTTGTTGTTGAATTTGTTGGTGTTTTTCAATGTTGAGGTTGTTGTTGTTTTTCAATGTTGAGGTTGTTGTTGAGTTTGTTGGTGTTTTTCAATGTTGAGGTGGTTGTTGAATTTGTTGGTGTTTTTCAATGTTGAGGTTGTTGTTGAATTTGTTGGTGTTTTTCAATGTTGAGGTTGTTGTTGTTTTTAAATGTTGAGGTTGTTGTTGAATTTGTTGGTGTTTTTCAATGTTGAGTTTGTTGTTGTTTTTCAATGTTGAGGTTGTTGAATTTGTTGGTGTTTTTCAATCTTGAGTTTGTTGTTGAATTTTTTGCTGTTTTTCAATGTTGAGGTTGTTGTTGAATTTGTTGTTGTTTTTCAATGTTGAGGTTGTTGTTGTTTTTCAATGTTGAGGTTGTTGTTGAAGTTGTTGGTGTTTTTCAATGTTGAGGTTGTTGTTAAATTTGTTGGTTTTTTTCAATGATGAGGTTGTTGTTGTTTTTCAATGTTGAGGTTGTTGAATTTGTTGGTGTTTTTCAATCTTGAGTTTGTTGTTGAATTTTTTAGTGTTTTTCAATGTTGAGGTTGTTGTTGAATTTGTTGGTGTTTTTCAATGTTGAGGTTGTTGTTGTTTTTCAATGTTGAGGTTGTTGTTGAATTTGTTGGTGTTTTTCAATGTTGAGGTTGTTGTTCAATTTGTTTGTGTTTTTCAATGTTGAGGTTGTTGTTTTTCAATGTTGAGGGTGTTGTTGAATTTGTTGCTGTTTTTCAATGTTGAGTTTGTTGTTGTTTTTCAATGTTGAGGTTGTTGTTGAATTTGTTGGTGTTTTTCAATGTTGAGGTTTTTGTTGTTTTTCAATGTTGAGCTAGTTGTTGAATTTGTTGGTGTTTTTCAATGTTGAGGTTGTTGTTGTTTTTCAATGTTGAGGTTGTTGTTGAATTTGTTGGTGTTTTTCAATGTTGAGGTTGTTGTTGAATTTGTTGTTGTTTTTCAATGTTGAGGTTGTTGTTGAATTTGTTGGTGTTTTTCAATGTTGAGTTTGTTGTTGTTTTTCAATGTTGAGGTTGTTGTTGAATTTGTTGGTGTTTTTCAATGTTGAGGTTGTTGTTGTTTTTCAATGTTGAGGTTGTTGTTGAATTTGTTGGTGTTTTTCAATGTTGAGGTTGTTGCTGTTTTTCAATGTTGAGGTTGTTGTTGAATTTGTTGGTGTTTTTCAATGTTCAGGTTGTTGTTGAATTTGTTGTTGTTTTTCATTGTTGAGGTTGTTGTTGAATTTGTTGGTGTTTTTCAATGTTGAGTTTGTTGTTGTTTTTCAATGTTGAGGTTGTTGTTGAATTTGTTGGTGTTTTTCAGTGTTGACGTTGTTGTTGTTTTTCAATGTTGAGGTTGTTGTTGAATTTGTTGGTGTTTTTCAATGTTGAGGTTGTTGTTGTTTTTCAATGTTGAGGTTGTTGTTGAATTTGTTGGTGTTTTTCAATGTTGAGGTTGTTGTTGAATTTGTTGGTGTTTTTCAATGATGAGGTTGTTGTTGTTTTTCAATGTTGAGGTTGTTGAATTTGTTGGTGTTTTTCAATGTTGAGTTTGTTGTTGAATTTGTTGGTGTTTTTCAATGTTGAGGTTGTTGTTGAATTTGTTGGTGTTTTTCAATGTTGAGGTTGTTGTTGTTTTTCAATGTTGAGGTTGTTGTTGTTTTTCAATGTTGAGGTTGTTGTTGAGTTTGTTGGTGTTTTTCAATGTTGAGGTGGTTCTTGAATTTGTTGGTGTTTTTCAATGTTGAGGTTGTTGTTGAATTTGTTGGTGTTTTTCAATGTTGAGGTTGTTGTTGTTTTTAAATGTTGAGGTTGTTGTTGAATTTGTTGGTGTATTTTCAATTTTGAGGTTGTTGGTGTTTTTCAATGTTCAGGTTGATGTTGAATTTGATGGTGTTTTTCAATGTCGAGGTTGTTGTTGAATTTGTTTGTGTTTTTCAATGTTGAGGTTGTTGTTGAATTTGTTGGTGTTTTTCAATGTTGAGGTTGTTGCTGTTTTTCAATGTTGAGGTTGTTGTTGAATTTGTTGGTGTTTTTCAATGTTGAGGTTGTTGTTTAATTTATTGTTGTTTTTCAATGTTGAGGTTGTTGTTGAATTTGTTGGTGTTTTTCAATGTTGAGGTTGTTGTTGTTTTTCAATGTTGAGGTTGTTGTTGAATTTGTTGCTGTTTTTCAATGTTGAGGTTGTTGTTGAATTTGTTGGTGTTTTTCAATGATGAGGTTGTTGTTATTTTTCAATGTTGAGGTTGTTGAATTTGTTGGTGCTTTTCAATCTTGAGATTGTTGTTGAATTTTTTAGTGTTTTTCAATGTTGAGGTTGTTGTTGAATTTGTTGGTGTTTTTCAATGTTGAGGTTGTTGTTGTTTTTCAATGTTGAGGTTGTTGTTGAGTTTGTTGGTGTTTTTCAATGTTGAGGTGGTTGTTGAATTTGTTGGTGTTTTTCAATGTTGAGGTTGTTGTTGAATTTGTTTGTGTTTTTCAATGTTGAGGTTGTTGTTGTTTTTAAATGTTGAGGTTGTTGTTGAATTTGTTGGTGTTTTTTTCAATTTTGAGGTTGTTGGTCTTTTTCAATGTTGAGGTTGATGTTGTTTTTCAATGTTGAGGTTGTTGTTGAATTTGTTGGTGTTTTTCAATGTTGAGGTTGTTGTTGAATTTGTTGGTGTTTTTCAATGATGAGGTTGTTGTTGTTTTTCAATGTTGAGGTTGTTGAATTTGTTGGTGTTTTTCAATCTTGAGTTTGTTGTTGAATTTTTTGGTGTTTTTCAATGTTGAGGTTGTTGTTGAATTTGTTGGTGTTTTTCAATGTTGAGGTTGTTGTTGTTTTTCAATGTTGAGGTTGTTGTTGAAGTTGTTGGTGTTTTTCAATGTTGAGGTTGTTGTTAAATTTGTTGGTTTTTTTCAATGATGAGGTTGTTGTTGTTTTTCAATGTTGAGGTTGTTGAATTTGTTGGTGTTTTTCAATCTTGAGTTTGTTGTTGAATTTTTTAGTGTTTTTCAATGTTGAGGTTGTTGTTGAATTTGTTGGTGTTTTTCAATGTTGAGGTTGTTGTTGTTTTTCAATGTTGAGGTTGTTGTTGAATTTGTTGGTGTTTTTCAATGTTGAGGTTGTTGTTCAATTTGTTTGTGTTTTTCAATGTTGAGGTTGTTGTTTTTCAATGTTGAGGGTGTTGTTGAATTTGTTGCTGTTTTTCAATGTTGAGTTTGTTGTTGTTTTTCAATGTTGAGGTTGTTGTTGAATTTGTTGGTGTTTTTCAATGTTGAGGTTTTTGTTGTTTTTCAATGTTGAGCTAGTTGTTGAATTTGTTGGTGTTTTTCAATGTTGAGGTTGTTGTTGTTTTTCAATGTTGAGGTTGTTGTTGAATTTGTTGGTGTTTTTCAATGTTGAGGTTGTTGTTGAATTTGTTGTTGTTTTTCAATGTTGAGGTTGTTGTTGAATTTGTTGGTGTTTTTCAATGTTGAGTTTGTTGTTGTTTTTCAATGTTGAGGTTGTTGTTGAATTTGTTGGTGTTTTTCAATGTTGAGGTTGTTGTTGTTTTTCAATGTTGAGGTTGTTGTTGAATTTGTTGGTGTTTTTCAATGTTGAGGTTGTTGCTGTTTTTCAATGTTGAGGTTGTTGTTGAATTTGTTGGTGTTTTTCAATGTTCAGGTTGTTGTTGAATTTGTTGTTGTTTTTCATTGTTGAGGTTGTTGTTGAATTTGTTGGTGTTTTTCAATGTTGAGTTTGTTGTTGTTTTTCAATGTTGAGGTTGTTGTTGAATTTGTTGGTGTTTTTCAGTGTTGACGTTGTTGTTGTTTTTCAATGTTGAGGTTGTTGTTGAATTTGTTGGTGTTTTTCAATGTTGAGGTTGTTGTTGTTTTTCAATGTTGAGGTTGTTGTTGAATTTGTTGGTGTTTTTCAATGTTGAGGTTGTTGTTGAATTTGTTGGTGTTTTTCAATGATGAGGTTGTTGTTGTTTTTCAATGTTGAGGTTGTTGAATTTGTTGGTGTTTTTCAATGTTGAGTTTGTTGTTGAATTTGTTGGTGTTTTTCAATGTTGAGGTTGTTGTTGAATTTGTTGGTGTTTTTCAATGTTGAGGTTGTTGTTGTTTTTCAATGTTGAGGTTGTTGTTGAGTTTGTTGGTGTTTTTCAATGTTGAGGTGGTTGTTGAATTTGTTGGTGTTTTTCAATGTTGAGGTTGTTGTTGTTTTTCAATGTTGAGGTTGTTGTTGAATTTTTTGCTGTTTTTCAATGTTGAGGTTGTTGTTGAATTTGTTGGTGTTTTTCAATGTTGAGGTTGTTGTTGTTTTTCAATGTTGAGGTTGTTGTTGAGTTTGTTGGTGTTTTTCAATGTTGAGGTGGTTCTTGAATTTGTTGGTGTTTTTCAATGTTGAGGTTGTTGTTGAATTTGTTGGTGTTTTTCAATGTTGAGGTTGTTGTTGTTTTTAAATGTTGAGGTTGTTGTTGAATTTGTTGGTGTATTTTCAATTTTGAGGTTGTTGGTGTTTTTCAATGTTCAGGTTGATGTTGAATTTGATGGTGTTTTTCAATGTCGAGGTTGTTGTTGAATTTGTTTGTGTTTTTCAATGTTGAGGTTGTTGTTGAATTTGTTGGTGTTTTTCAATGTTGAGGTTGTTGCTGTTTTTCAATGTTGAGGTTGTTGTTGAATTTGTTGGTGTTTTTCAATGTTGAGGTTGTTGTTTAATTTATTGTTGTTTTTCAATGTTGAGGTTGTTGTTGAATTTGTTGGTGTTTTTCAATGTTGAGGTTGTTGTTGTTTTTCAATGTTGAGGTTGTTGTTGAATTTGTTGCTGTTTTTCAATGTTGAGGTTGTTGTTGAATTTGTTGGTGTTTTTCAATGATGAGGTTGTTGTTATTTTTCAATGTTGAGGTTGTTGAATTTGTTGGTGCTTTTCAATCTTGAGATTGTTGTTGAATTTTTTAGTGTTTTTCAATGTTGAGGTTGTTGTTGAATTTGTTGGTGTTTTTCAATGTTGAGGTTGTTGTTGTTTTTCAATGTTGAGGTTGTTGTTGAGTTTGTTGGTGTTTTTCAATGTTGAGGTGGTTGTTGAATTTGTTGGTGTTTTTCAATGTTGAGGTTGTTGTTGAATTTGTTTGTGTTTTTCAATGTTGAGGTTGTTGTTGTTTTTAAATGTTGAGGTTGTTGTTGAATTTGTTGGTGTTTTTTTCAATTTTGAGGTTGTTGGTTTTTTTCAATGTTGAGGTTGATGTTGTTTTTCAATGTTGAGGTTGTTGTTGAATTTGTTGGTGTTTTTCAATGTTGAGGTTGTTGTTGAATTTGTTGGTGTTTTTCAATGATGAGGTTGTTGTTGTTTTTCAATGTTGAGGTTGTTGAATTTGTTGGTGTTTTTCAATCTTGAGTTTGTTGTTGAATTTTTTGGTGTTTTTCAATGTTGAGGTTGTTGTTGAATTTGTTGGTGTTTTTCAATGTTGAGGTTGTTGTTGTTTTTCAATGTTGAGGTTGTTGTTGAGTTTGTTGGTGTTTTTCAATGTTGAGGTGGTTCTTGAATTTGTTGGTGTTTTTCAATGTTGAGGTTGTTGTTGAATTTGTTGGTGTTTTTCAATGTTGAGGTTGTTGTTGTTTTTAAATGTTGAGGTTGTTGTTGAATTTGTTGGTGTATTTTCAATTTTGAGGTTGTTGGTGTTTTTCAATGTTCAGGTTGATGTTGAATTTGATGGTGTTTTTCAATGTCGAGGTTGTTGTTGAATTTGTTTGTGTTTTTCAATGTTGAGGTTGTTGTTGAATTTGTTGGTGTTTTTCAATGTTGAGGTTGTTGCTGTTTTTCAATGTTGAGGTTGTTGTTGAATTTGTTGGTGTTTTTCAATGTTGAGGTTGTTGTTTAATTTATTGTTGTTTTTCAATGTTGAGGTTGTTGTTGAATTTGTTGGTGTTTTTCAATGTTGAGGTTGTTGTTGTTTTTCAATGTTGAGGTTGTTGTTGAATTTGTTGCTGTTTTTCAATGTTGAGGTTGTTGTTGAATTTGTTGGTGTTTTTCAATGATGAGGTTGTTGTTATTTTTCAATGTTGAGGTTGCTGAATTTGTTGGTGCTTTTCAATCTTGAGATTGTTGTTGAATTTTTTAGTGTTTTTCAATGTTGAGGTTGTTGTTGAATTTGTTGGTGTTTTTCAATGTTGAGGTTGTTGTTGTTTTTCAATGTTGAGGTTGTTGTTGAGTTTGTTGGTGTTTTTCAATGTTGAGGTGGTTGTTGAATTTGTTGGTGTTTTTCAATGTTGAGGTTGTTGTTGAATTTGTTTGTGTTTTTCAATGTTGAGGTTGTTGTTGTTTTTAAATGTTGAGGTTGTTGTTGAATTTGTTGGTGTTTTTTTCAATTTTGAGGTTGTTGGTCTTTTTCAATGTTGAGGTTGATGTTGTTTTTCAATGTTGAGGTTGTTGTTGAATTTGTTGGTGTTTTTCAATGTTGAGGTTGTTGTTGAATTTGTTGGTGTTTTTCAATGATGAGGTTGTTGTTGTTTTTCAATGTTGAGGTTGTTGAATTTGTTGGTGTTTTTCAATCTTGAGTTTGTTGTTGAATTTTTTGGTGTTTTTCAATGTTGAGGTTGTTGTTGAATTTGTTGGTGTTTTTCAATGTTGAGGTTGTTGTTGTTTTTCAATGTTGAGGTTGTTGTTGAGTTTGTTGGTGTTTTTCAATGTTGAGGTGGTTGTTGAATTTGTTGGTGTTTTTCAATGTTGAGGTTGTTGTTGAATTTGTTGGTGTTTTTCAATGTTGAGGTTGTTTTTGTTTTTAAATGTTGAGGTTGTTGTTGAATTTGTTGGTGTTTTTCAATGTTGAGGTTGTTGTTGTTTTTCAATGTTGAGGTTGTTGAATTTGTTGGTGTTTTTCAATCTTGAGTTTGTTGTTGAATTTTTTGCTGTTTTTCAATGTTGAGGTTGTTGTTGAATTTGTTGGTGTTTTTCAATGTTGAGGTTGTTGTTGTTTTTCAATGTTGAGGTTGTTGTTGAGTTTGTTGGTGTTTTTCAATGTTGAGGTGGTTCTTGAATTTGTTGGTGTTTTTCAATGTTGAGGTTGTTGTTGAATTTGTTGGTGTTTTTCAATGTTGAGGTTGTTGTTGTTTTTAAATGTTGAGGTTGTTGTTGAATTTGTTGGTGTTTTTTCAATTTTGAGGTTTTTGGTGTTTTTCAATGTTGAGGTTGATGTTGAATTTGATGGTGTTTTTCAATGTCGAGGTTGTTGTTGAATTTGTTTGTGTTTTTCAATGTTGAGGTTGTTGTTGAATTTGTTGGTGTTTTTCAATGTTGAGGTTGTTGCTGTTTTTCAATGGTGAGGTTGTTGTTGAATTTGTTGGTGTTTTTCAATGTTGAGGTTGTTGTTGAATTTATTGTTGTTTTTCAATGTTGAGGTTGTTGTTGAATTTGTTGGTGTTTTTCAATGTTGAGGTTGTTGTTGTTTTTCAATGTCGAGGTTGTTGTTGAATTTGTTGGTGTTTTTCAATGTTGAGGTTGTTGTTGAATTTGTTGGTGTTTTTAAATGATGAGGTTGTTGTTGTTTTTCAATGTTGAGGTTGTTGAATTTGTTGGTGTTTTTCAATCTTGAGTTTGTTGTTGAATTTTTTACTGTTTTTCAATGTTGAGGTTGTTGTTGAATTTGTTGGTGTTTTTCAATGTTGAGGTTGTTGTTGTTTTTCAATGTTGAGGTTGTTGTTGAGTTTGTTGGTGTTTTTCAATGTTGAGGTGGTTGTTGAATTTGTTGGTGTTTTTCAATGTTGAGGTTGTTGTTGAATTTGTTGGTGTTTTACAATGCTGAGGTTGTTGCTGTTTTTAAATGTTGAGGTTGTTGTTGAATTTGTTGGTGTTTTTTTCAATTTTGAGGTTGTTGGTGTTTTTCAATGTTGAGGTTGATGTTGAATTTGATGGTGTTTTTCAATGTCGAGGTTGTTGTTGAATTTGTTTGTGTTTTTCAATGTTGAAGTTGTTGTTGAATTTCTTGGTGTTTTTCAATGTTGAGGTTGTTGTTGTTTTTCAAAGTTGAGGTTGTTGTTGAATTTGTTGGTGTTTTTCAATGTAGAGATTGTTGTTGTTTTTAAATGCTGAGGTTGTTGTTGAATTTGTTGGTGTTTTTCAATGTTGAGGTTGTTGTTGAATTTGTTGGTGTTTTTCAATGTTGAGGTTCTTGTTGTTTTTCAATGTTGAGGTTGCTGTTGAATTTGTTGGTGCTTTTCAATGTTGAGGTTGTTGTTGTTTTTCAGTGTTGAGGTTGTTGTTGAATTTGTTGGTGTTTTTCAATGTTGAGGTTGTTGTTCAATTTGTTGGTGATTTCAATGTTGAGGTTGTTGTTGTTTTTCAATGTTGAGGTTGTTGTTTAACTTGTTGGTGTTTTTCAATGTTGAGTTTGTTGTTGTTTTTCAATGTTGAGGTTGTTGTTGAATTTGTTGGTGTTTTTCAATGTTGAGGTTGTTGTTGTATTTCAATTTTGAGGTTGTTGTTGAATTTGTTGGTGCTTTTAAATGTTGAGGTTGTTGTTGAATTTGTTGGTGATTTTCATTGTTGAGGTTGTTGTTGTTTTTCGATGTTGAGGTTGTTGTTGAATTTGTTGGTGTTTTTCAATGTTGAGTTTGTTGTTGAATTTGTTGGTGTTTTTCAATGTTGAGGTTGTTGTTGAATTTGTTGGTGTTTTTCAATGTTGAGGTTGTTGTTGTTTTTCAATGTTGAGGTTGTTGTTGAGTTTGTTGGTGTTTTTCAATGTTGAGGTTGTTGTTGAATTTGTTGGTGTTTTTCAATGTTGAGGTTGTTGTTGAATTTGTTGGTGTTTTTCAATGTTGAGGTTGTTGTTGTTTTTAAATGTTGACGTTGTTGTTGAATTTTTTGGTGTTTTTCAATGCTGAGTTTGTTGGTGTTTTTCAATGTCGAGGTTGTTGTTGAATTTGTTGGTGTTTTTCAATGTTGAGGTTGTTGTTGTTTTTCAATGTTGAGGTTGTTGTTGAATTTGTTGGTGTTTTTCAATGTTGAGGTTGTTGTTGAATTTGTTGGTGCTTTTCAATGTTGAGGTTGTTGTTGAATTTGTTGGTGTTTTTCAATGTTGAGGTTGTGGTTGTTTTTAAATGTTGAGGTTGTTGTTGAATTTTTTGGTGTTTTTCAATTTTGAGGTTGTTGGTGTTTTTCAATGTTGAGGTTGTTGTTTAATTTGTTGGTGTTTTGCAATGTTGAAGTTGTTGTTGAATTTGTTGGTGTTTTTCAATTTCGAGGTTGTTGTTGAATTTGTTGGTGTTTTTCAATGTTGAAGTTTTTGTTGAATTTGTTGGTGTTTTTCAATGTTGAGGTTGTTGTTGTTTTTCAATGTTGAGGTTGTTGTTGAATTTGTTGGTGTTTTTCAATGTTGAGGTTTTTGTTGTTTTTCAATGCTGGGGTTGTTGTTGAATTTGCTGGTGTTTTTCAATGTTGAGGTTGTTGTTGAATTTGTTGGTGTTTTTCAATGTTGAGGTTGTTGTTGTTTTTCAATGTTGATGTTGTTGTTGAATTTGTTGGTCTTTTTCAATGTTGAGGTTGTTGTTCAATTTGTTGGTGTTTTTCAATGTTGAGGTTGTTGTTGTTTTTCAATGTTGAGGGTGTTGTTGAATTTGTTGGTGTTTTTCAATGTTGAGTTTGTTGTTGTTTTTCAATGTTGAGGTTGTTGTTGAATTTGTTGGTGTTTTTCAATGTTGAGGTTGTTGTTGTTTTTCAATGTTGAGGTTGTTGTTGAATTTGTTGGTGTTTTTCAATGTTGAGGTTGTTGTTGTTTTTCAATGTAGAGGTTGTTGTTGAATTTGTTCGTGCTTTTAAATGTTGAGGTTGTTGTTGAATTTGTTGGTGATTTTCAATGTTGAGGTTGTTGTTGTTTTTCAAAGTTGAGGTTGTTGTTGAATTTGTTGGTGTTTTTCAATGCTGAGGTTGTTGTTGAATTTGTTGGTGCTTTTCAATGTTGAGGTTGTTGTTGAATTTGTTGGTGTTTTTCAATGTTGAGGTGGTTGTTGTTTTTCAATGTTGTGGTTGTTGTTGAATTTGTTGGTGTTTTTCAATGTTGAGGTTGTTGTTGAATTTGTTGGTGTTTTTCAATGTTGAGGTTGTTGTTGTTTTTAAATGTTGAGGTTGTTGTTGAATTTTTTGGTGTTTTTCAATTTTGAGGTTGTTGTTGTTTTTCAATGTTGAGGTTGTTGTTGAATTTGTTGCTGTTTTTCAATGTCGAGGTTGTTGTTGAATTTGTTGGTGTTTTGCAATGTTGAAGTTGTTGTTGAATTTGTTGGTGTTTTTCAATTTCGAGGTTGTTGTTGAATTTGTTGGTGTTTTTTCAATTTTGAGGTTGTTGGTGTTTTTCAATGTTGAGGTTGATGTTGAATTTGATGGTGTTTTTCAATGTCGAGGTTGTTGTTGAATTTGTTGGTGTTTTTCAATGTTGAAGTTGTTGTTGAATTGTTGGTGTTTTGCAATGTTGAGGTTGTTGTTGTTTTTCAATGTTGAGGTTGTTGTTGAATTTGTTGGTGTTTTTCAATGTTGAGATTGTTGTTGTTTTTCAATGTTGAGGGTGTTGTTGAATTTGTTGGTGTTTTTCAATGTTGAGTTTGTTGTTGTTTTTCAATGTTGAGGTTGTTGTTGAATTTGTTGGTGTTTTTCAATGTTGAGGTTGTTGTTTTTTTTCAATGTTGAGGTTGTTGTTGAATTTGTTGGTGTTTTTCAATGTTGAGGTTGTTGTTGTTTTTCAATGTTGAGGTTGTTGTTGAATTTGTTCGTGCTTTTAAATGTTGAGGTTGTTGTTGAATTTGTTGGTGATTTTCAATGTTGAGGTTGTTGTTGTTTTTCAATGTTGAGGTTGTTGTTGAATTTGTTGGTGTTTTTCAATGCTGAGGTTGTTGTTGAATTTGTTGGTGCTTTTCAATGTTGAGGTTGTTGTTGAATTTGTTGGTGTTTTTCAATGTTGAGGTGGTTGTTGTTTTTCAATGTTGTGGTTGTTGTTGAATTTGTTGGTGTTTTTCAATGTTGAGGTTGTTGTTGAATTTGTTGGTGTTTTTCAATGTTGAGGTTGTTGTTGTTTTTAAATGTTGAGGTTGTTGTTGAATTTTTTGGTGTTTTTCAATTTTGAGGTTGTTGTTGTTTTTCAATGTTGAGGTTGTTGTTGAATTTGTTGCTGTTTTTCAATGCCGAGGTTGTTGTTGAATTTGTTGGTGTTTTGGAATGTTGAAGTTGTTGTTGAATTTGTTGGTGTTTTTCAATTTCGAGGTTGTTGTTGAATTTGTTGGTGTTTTTTCAATTTTGAGGTTGTTGGTGTTTTTCAATGTTGAGGTTGATGTTGAATTTGATGGTGTTTTTCAATGTCGAGGTTGTTGTTGAATTTGTTGGTGTTTTTCAATGTTGAAGTTGTTGTTGAATTGTTTGTGTTTTGCAATGTTGAGGTTGTTGTTGTTTTTCAATGTTGAGGTTGTTGTTGAATTTGTTGGTGTTTTTCAATGTTGAGATTGTTGTTGTTTTTCAATGTTGAGGTTGTTGTTGAATTTGTTGGTGTTTTTCAATGTTGAGGTTGTTGTTGAATTTGTTGGTGTTTTTCAATGCTGAGGTTGTTGTTGTTTTTAAATGTTGAGGTTGTTGTTGAATTTTTTGGTGGTTTTCAATTTTGAGGTTGTTGGTGTTTTTCAATGTTGAGGTTGTTGTTGAATTTGTTGCTGTTTTTCAATGTCGAGGTTGTTGTTGAATTTGTTGGTGTTTTGCAATGTTGAAGTTGTTGTTGAATTTGTTGGTGTTTTTCAATTTCGAGGTTGTTGTTGAATTTGTTGGTGTTTTTCAATGTTGAGGTTTTTGTTGTTTTTCAATGCTGAGGTTGTTGTTGAATTTGCTGGTGTTTTTCAATGTTGAGGTTGTTGTTGAATTTGTTGGTGTTTTTCAATGTTGAGGTTGTTGTTGTTTTTCAATGTTGAGGTTGTTGTTGAATTTGTTGCTCTTTTTCAATGTTGAGGTTGTTGTTCAATTTGTTGGTGTTTTTCAATGTTGAGGTTGTTGTTGTTTTTCAATGTTGAGGGTGTTGTTGAATTTGTTGGTGCTTTTCAATGTTGAGTTTGTTGTTGTTTTTCAATGTTGAGGTTGTTGTTGAATTTGTTGGTGTTTTTCAATGTTGAGGTTGTTGTTGTTTTTCAATGTTGAGGTTCTTGTTGAATTTGTTGGTGTTTTTCAATGTTGAGGTTGTTGTTGTTTTTCAATGTTGAGGTTGTTGTTGAATTTGTTCGTGCTTTTCAATGTTGAGGTTGTTGTTGAATTTGTTGGTGATTTTCAATGTTGACGTTGTTGTTGTTTTTCAATGTTGAGGTTGTTGTTGAATTTGTTGGTGTTTTTCAATGTTGAGTTTGTTGTTGAATTTGTTGGTGTTTTTCAATGCTGAGGTTGTTGTTGAATTTGTTGGTGTTTTTCAATGTTGAGGTTGTTGTTGAATTTGTTGGTGTTTTTCAATGTTGAGGTTGTTGTTGTTTTTCAATGTTGTGGTTGTTGTTGAATTTGTTGGTGTTTTTCAATGTTGAGGTTGTTGTTGTTTTTCAATGTTGAGGTTGTTGTTCAGTTTGTTGGTGTTTTTCAATGTTGAGGTTGTTGTTGAATTTGTTGGAGTTTTTCAATGTTGAGGTTGTTGTTGAATTTGTTGGTGTTTTTCAATGTTGAGGTTGTTGTTGTTTTTAAATGCTGAGGTTGTTGTTGAAATTTTTGGTGTTTTTCAATTTTGAGGTTGTTGGTGTTTTTCAATGTTGAGGTTGTTGTTGAATTTGTTGCTGTTTTTCAATGTCGAGGTTGTTGTTGAATTTGTTGGTGTTTTGCAATGTTGAAGTTGTTGTTGAATTTGTTGGTGTTTTTCAATTTCGAGGTTGTTGTTGAATTTGTTGGTGTTTTTTCAATTTTGAGGTTGTTGGTGTTTTTCAATGTTAAGGTTGATGTTGAATTTGATGGTGTTTTTCAATGTCGAGGTTGTTGTTGAATTTGTTGGTGTTTTTCAATGTTGAAGTTGTTGCTGAATTGTTGGTGTTTTCCAATGTTGAGGTTGTTGTTGTTTTTCAATGTTGAGGTTGTTGTTGAATTTGTTGGTGTTTTTCAATGTTGAGATTGTTGTTGTTTTTCAATGTTGAGGTTGTTGTTGAATTTGTTGATGTTTTTAAATGTTGAGGTTGTTGCTGAATTTGTTGGTGTTTTTCAATGTTGAGGTTGTTGTTGTTTTTCAATGTTGAGGTTATTGTTGAATTTGTTGGTGTTTTTCAATGTTGAGGTTGTTGTTGTTTTTCAATGTTGAGGTTGTTGTTGAATTTGTTGGTGTTTTTCAATTTCGAGGTTGTTGTTGAATTTGTTGGTGTTTTTCAATGTTGAAGTTGTTGTTGAATATGTTGGTGTTTTTCAATGTTGAGGTTGTTGTTGTTTTTCAATGCTGAGGTTTTTGTTGAATTTGTTGGTGTTTTTCAATGTTGAGGTTGTTGTTGTTTTTAACTGTTGGGGTTGTTGTTGAATTTGTTGGTGTTTTTCAATTTTGAGGATGTTGTTGTTTTTCAATGTTGAGGTTGTTGTTGAATTTGTTGGTGTTTTTCCATGATGAGGTTGTTGTTGTTTTTCAAAGTTGAGGTTGTTGTTGAATTTGTTGGTGTTTTTTTCAATTTTGAGGTTGTTGGTGTTTTTCAATGTTGAGGTTGATGTTGAATTTGATGGTGTTTTTCAATGTCGAGGTTGTTGTTGAATTTGTTGGTGTTTTTCAATGTTGAAGTTGTTGTTGAATTGTTGGTGTTTTGCAATGTTGAGGTTGTTGTTGTTTTTCAATGTTGAGGTTGTTGTTGAATTTGTTGGTGTTTTTCAATGTTGAGATTGTTGTTGTTTTTCAATGTTGAGGGTGTTGTTGAATTTGTTGGTGTTTTTCAATGTTGAGTTTGTTGTTGTTTTTCAATGTTGAGGTTGTTGTTGAATTTGTTGGTGTTTTTCAATGTTGAGGTTGTTGTTTTTTTTCAATGTTGAGGTTGTTGTTGAATTTGTTGGTGTTTTTCAATGTTGAGGTTGTTGTTGTTTTTCAATGTTGAGGTTGTTGTTGAATTTGTTCGTGCTTTTAAATGTTGAGGTTGTTGTTGAATTTGTTGGTGATTTTCAATGTTGAGGTTGTTGTTGTTTTTCAATGTTGAGGTTGTTGTTGAATTTGTTGGTGTTTTTCAATGCTGAGGTTGTTGTTGAATTTGTTGGTGCTTTTCAATGTTGAGGTTGTTGTTGAATTTGTTGGTGTTTTTCAATGTTGAGGTGGTTGTTGTTTTTCAATGTTGTGGTTGTTGTTGAATTTGTTGGTGTTTTTCAATGTTGAGGTTGTTGTTGAATTTGTTGGTGTTTTTCAATGTTGAGGTTGTTGTTGTTTTTAAATGTTGAGGTTGTTGTTGAATTTTTTGGTGTTTTTCAATTTTGAGGTTGTTGTTGTTTTTCAATGTTGAGGTTGTTGTTGAATTTGTTGCTGTTTTTCAATGCCGAGGTTGTTGTTGAATTTGTTGGTGTTTTGGAATGTTGAAGTTGTTGTTGAATTTGTTGGTGTTTTTCAATTTCGAGGTTGTTGTTGAATTTGTTGGTGTTTTTTCAATTTTGAGGTTGTTGGTGTTTTTCAATGTTGAGGTTGATGTTGAATTTGATGGTGTTTTTCAATGTCGAGGTTGTTGTTGAATTTGTTGGTGTTTTTCAATGTTGAAGTTGTTGTTGAATTGTTTGTGTTTTGCAATGTTGAGGTTGTTGTTGTTTTTCAATGTTGAGGTTGTTGTTGAATTTGTTGGTGTTTTTCAATGTTGAGATTGTTGTTGTTTTTCAATGTTGAGGTTGTTGTTGAATTTGTTGGTGTTTTTCAATGTTGAGGTTGTTGTTGAATTTGTTGGTGTTTTTCAATGCTGAGGTTGTTGTTGTTTTTAAATGTTGAGGTTGTTGTTGAATTTTTTGGTGTTTTTCAATTTTGAGGTTGTTGGTGTTTTTCAATGTTGAGGTTGTTGTTGAATTTGTTGCTGTTTTTCAATGTCGAGGTTGTTGTTGAATTTGTTGGTGTTTTGCAATGTTGAAGTTGTTGTTGAATTTGTTGGTGTTTTTCAATTTCGAGGTTGTTGTTGAATTTGTTGGTGTTTTTCAATGTTGAGGTTTTTGTTGTTTTTCAATGCTGAGGTTGTTGTTGAATTTGCTGGTGTTTTTCAATGTTGAGGTTGTTGTTGAATTTGTTGGTGTTTTTCAATGTTGAGGTTGTTGTTGTTTTTCAATGTTGAGGTTGTTGTTGAATTTGTTGCTCTTTTTCAATGTTGAGGTTGTTGTTCAATTTGTTGGTGTTTTTCAATGTTGAGGTTGTTGTTGTTTTTCAATGTTGAGGGTGTTGTTGAATTTGTTGGTGCTTTTCATTGTTGAGTTTGTTGTTGTTTTTCAATGTTGAGGTTGTTGTTGAATTTGTTGGTGTTTTTCAATGTTGAGGTTGTTGTTGTTTTTCAATGTTGAGGTTGTTGTTGAATTTGTTGGTGTTTTTCAATGTTGAGGTTGTTGTTGTTTTTCAATGTTGAGGTTGTTGTTGAATTTGTTCGTGCTTTTCAATGTTGAGGTTGTTGTTGAATTTGTTGGTGATTTTCAATGTTGACGTTGTTGTTGTTTTTCAATGTTGAGGTTGTTGTTGAATTTGTTGGTGTTTTTCAATGTTGAGTTTGTTGTTGAATTTGTTGGTGTTTTTCAATGCTGAGGTTGTTGTTGAATTTGTTGGTGTTTTTCAATGTTGAGGTTGTTGTTGAATTTGTTGGTGTTTTTCAATGTTGAGGTTGTTGTTGTTTTTCAATGTTGTGGTTGTTGTTGTTTTTCAATGTTGAGGTTGTTGTTGAATTTGATGGTGTTTTTCAAAGTCGAGGTTATTGTTGAATTTGTTGGTGTTTTTCAATGTTGAGGTTGTTGTTGTTTTTCAATATTGAGGTTGTTGTTGAATTTGTTGGTGTTTTTCAATTTCGAGGTTGTTGTTGAATTTGTTGGTGTTTTTCAATGTTGAGGTTGTTGTTGTTTTTCAATGTTGAGGTTGTTGTTCAGTTTGTTGGTGTTTTTCAATGTTGAGGTTGTTGTTGAATTTGTTGGTGTTTTTCAATGTTGAGGTTGTTGTTGAATTTGTTGGTGTTTTTCAATGTTGAGGTTGTTGTTGTTTTTAAATGTTGAGGTTGTTGTTGAAATTTTTGGTGTTTTTCAATTTTGAGGTTGTTGGTGTTTTTCAATGTTGAGGTTGTTGTTGAATTTGTTGCTGTTTTTCAATGTCGAGGTTGTTGTTGAATTTGTTGGTGTTTTGCAATGTTGAAGTTGTTGTTGAATTTGTTGGTGTTTTTCAATTTCGAGGTTGTTGTTGAATTTGTTGGTGTTTTTTCAATTTTGAGGTTGTTGGTGTTTTTCAATGTTAAGGTTGATGTTGAATTTGATGGTGTTTTTCAATGTCGAGGTTGTTGTTGAATTTGTTGGTGTTTTTCAATGTTGAAGTTGTTGCTGAATTGTTGGTGTTTTCCAATGTTGAGGTTGTTGTTGTTTTTCAATGTTGAGGTTGTTGTTGAATTTGTTGGTGTTTTTCAATGTTGAGATTGTTGTTGTTTTTCAATGTTGAGGTTGTTGTTGAATTTGTTGGTGTTTTTAAATGTTGAGGTTGTTGCTGAATTTGTTGGTGTTTTTCAATGTTGAGGTTGTTGTTGTTTTTCAATGTTGAGGTTATTGTTGAATTTGTTGGTGTTTTTCAATGTTGAGGTTGTTGTTGTTTTTCAATATTGAGGTTGTTGTTGAATTTGTTGGTGTTTTTCAATTTCGAGGTTGTTGTTGAATTTGTTGGTGTTTTTCAATGTTGAAGTTGTTGTTGAATATGTTGGTGTTTTTCAATGTTGAGGTTGTTGTTGTTTTTCAATGCTGAGGTTTTTGTTGAATTTGTTGGTGTTTTTCAATGTTGAGGTTGTTGTTGTTTTTCAATGTTGAGGTTGCTGTTGAATTTGTTGGTGTTTTTCCATGATGAGGTTGTTGTTGTTTTTCAAAGTTGAGGTTGTTGTTGAATTTGTTGGTGTTTTTTCAATTTTGAGGTTGTTGGTGTTTTTCAATGTTGAGGTTGATGTTGAATTTGATGGTGTTTTTCAAAGTCGAGGTTGTTGTTGAATTTGTTGGTGTTCTTCAATGTTGAAGTTGTTGTTGAATTTGTTGGTGTTTTTCAATGTTGAGTTTGTTGTTGTTTTTCAATGTTGAGGTTGTTGTTGAATTTGTTGGTGTTTTTCAATGTTGAGATTGTTGTTGTTTTTCAATGTTGAGGTTGTTGTTGAATTTGTTGGTGTTTTTAAATGTTGAGGTTGTTGCTGAATTTGTTGGTTTTTTTCAATGTTGAGGTTGTTGTTGTTTTTCAATGTTGAGGTTGTTGTTGAATTTGTTGGTGTTTTTCAATGTTGAGGTTGTTGTTGTTTTTCAATGTTGAGGTTGTTGTTGAATTTGTTGGTGTTTTTCAATTTCGAGGTTGTTGTTGAATTTGTTGGTGTTTTTCACTGTTGAAGTTGTTGTTGAATTTGTTGGTGTTTTTCAATGTTGAGGTTGTTGTTGTTTTTCAATGCTGAGATTGTTGTTGAATTTGTTGGTGTTTTTCAATGTTGAGGTTGTTGTTGAATTTGTTGTTGTTTTTCAATGTTGAGGTTGTTGCTGAATTTGTTGGTGTTTTTCAAGTTGAGTTTGTTGTTGTTTTTCAAAGTTGAGGTTGTTGTTGAATTTGTTGGTGTTTTTCAATGTTGAGGTTGTTGTTGTTTATCAATGTTGAGGTTGTTGTTGAATTTGTTGGTGTTTTTCAATGTTGAGGTTGTTGTTGTTTTTCAATGTTGAGGTTGTTGTTGAATTTGTTGGTGTTTTTCAATGTTGAGGTTGTTGTTGAATTTGTTGGTGTTTTACAATGATGAGGTTGTTGTTGTTTTTCAATGTTGAGGTTGTTGAATTTGTTGGTGTTTTTCAATCTTGATTTTGTTGTTGAATTTGTTGGTGTTTTTCAATGTTGAGGTTGTTGTTGAATTTGTTGGTGTTTTTCAATGTTGAGGTTGTTGGTGTTTTTCAATGTTGAGGTTGCTGTTGAATTTGTTGGTGTTTTTCTATGCTGAGGTTGTTGTTGAATTTGTTGGTGTTTTTCAATGTTGAGGTTGTTGTTGTTTTTAAATGTTTAGGTTGTTGTTGAATTTTTTGGTGTTTTTCAATTTTGAGGTTGTTGGTGTTTTTCAAAGTTGAGGTTGTTGTTGAATTTGTTGCTGTTTTTCAATGTCGAGGTTATTGTTGAATTTGTTGGTGTATTGCAATGTTGAAGTTGTTGTTGAATTTGTTGGTGTTTTTCAATTTCGAGGTTGTTGTTGAATTTGTTGGTGTTTTTCAATGTTGAAGTTTTTGTTGAATTTGTTGGTGTTTTTCAATGTTGAGGTTGTTGTTGTTTTTCAATGCTGAGGTTGTTGTTGAATTTGTTGGTGTTTTTCAATGTTGAATTTTTGTTTGAATTTGTTGGTGTTTTTCAATGTTGAGGTTGTTGTTTTTCAATGTTGAGGTTGTTGTTGAATTTGTTGGCGTTTTTAAATGTTGAGGTTGTTGTTGAATTTGTTGGTGTTTGCTATGTTGAGGTTTTTGTTGAATTTGTTGGTGTTTTTCAATGTTCAGGTTGTTGTTGTTTTTCAATGTTGAGGTTGTTGTTGAATTTGATGGTGTTTTTCAATTTCGACGTTGTTGTTGAATTTGTTGTTGTTTTTCAATGTTGAAGTTGTTGTTGAATTTGTTGGTGTTTTTCAATGTTGAGGTTGTTGCTGTTTTTCAATGTTTAGGTTGTTGTTGAATTTGTTGGTGTTTTTCAATGTTGAGGTTGTTGTTGTTTTTCAATGTTGAGGTTGTTCTTGAATTTGTTGGTGTTTTTCAATGTTGAGGTTTTTGTTGAATTTGTTGGTGTTTTTCAATGTTGAGGTTGTTGTTGTTTTTCAATGTTGAGGTTGTTGTTGAATTTGTTGGTGTTTTTCCATGATGAGGTTGTTGTTGTTTTTCAATGTTGAGGTTGTTGTTGAATTTGTTGGTGTTTTTTCAATTTTGAGGTTGTTGGTGTTTTTCAATGTTGAGGTTGATGTTGAATTTGATGGTGTTTTTCAAAGTCGAGGTTGTTGTTGAATTTGTTGGTGTTCTTCAGTGTTGAAGTTGTTGTTGAATTTGTTGGTGTTTTTCAAAGCTGAGGTTGTTGTTGAATTTGTTGGTATTTTTCAATGTTGAGATTGTTGTTGTTTTTCAATGTTGAGGTTGTTGTTGAATTTGTTGGTGTTTTTAAATGTTGAGGTTGTTGCTGAATTTTTTGGTTTTTTTCAATGTTGAGGTTGTTGTTGTTTTTCAATGTTGAGGTTGTTGTGGAATTTGTTGGTGTTTTTCAATATTGAGGTTTTTGTTGTTTTTCAATGCTGAGGTTGTTGTTGAATTTGCTGGTGTTTTTCAATGTTGAGGTTGTTGTTGAATTTGTTGGTGTTTTTCAATTTTGAGGTTGTTGGTGTTTTTCAATGTTGAGGTTGTTGTTGAATTTGTTGCTCTTTTTCAATGTTGAGGTTGTTGTTCAATTTGTTGGTGTTTTTCAATGTTGAGGTTGTTGTTGTTTTTCAATGTTGAGGGTGTTGTTGAATTTGTTGGTGTTTTTCAATGTTGAGTTTGTTGTTGTTTTTCAATGTTGAGGTTGTTGTTGAATTTGTTGGTGTTTTTCAATGTTGAGGTTGTTGTTGTTTTTCAATGTTGAGGTTGTTGTTGAATTTGTTGGTGTTTTTCAATGTTGAGGTTGTTGTTGTTTTTCAATGTTGAGGTTGTTGTTGAATTTGTTCGTGCTTTTCAATGTTGAGGTTGTTGTTGAATTTGTTGGTGATTTTCAATGTTGAGGTTGTTGTTGTTTTTCAATGTTGAGGTTGTTGTTGAATTTGTTGGTGTTTTTCAATGTTGAGTTTGTTGTTGAATTTGTTGGTGTTTTTCAATGCTGAGGTTGTTGTTGAATTTGTTGGTGTTTTTCAATGTTGAGGTTGTTGTTGAATTTGTTGGTGTTTTTCAATGTTGAGGTTGTTGTTGTTTTTCAATGTTGTGGTTGTTGTTGAATTTGTTGGTGTTTTTCAATGTTGAGGTTGTTGTTGTTTTTCAATGTTGAGGTTGTTGTTGAGTTTGTTGGTGTTTTTCAATGTTGAGGTTGTTGTTGAATTTGTTGGTGTTTTTCAATGTTGAGGTTGTTGTTGAATTTGTTGGTGTTTTTCAATCTTGAGGTTGTTGTTGTTTTTAAATGTTGAGGTTGTTGTTGAAATTTTTGGTGTTTTTCAATTTTGAGGTTGTTGGTGTTTTTCAATGTTGAGGTTGTTGTTGAATTTGTTGCTGTTTTTCAATGTCGAGGTTGTTGTTGAATTTGTTGGTGTTTTGCAATGTTGAAGTTGTTGTTGAATTTGTTGCTGTTTTTCAATTTCGAGGTTGTTGTTGAATTTGTTGGTGTTTTTTCAATTTTGAGGTTGTTGTTGTTTTTCAATGTTGAGGTTGATGTTGAATTTGATGGTGTTTTTCAATGTCGAGGTTGTTGTTGAATTTGTTGGTGTTTTTCAATGTTGAAGTTGTTGTTGAATTGTTGGTGTTTTTCAATGTTGAGGTTGTTGTTGTTTTTCAATGTTGAGGTTGTTGTTGAATTTGTTGGTGTTTTTCAATGTTGAGATTGTTGTTGTTTTTCAATGTTGAGGTTGTTGTTGAATTTGTTGGTGTTTTTAAATGTTGAGGTTGTTGCTGAATTTGTTGGTGTTTTTCAATGTTGAGGTTGTTGTTGTTTTTCAATGTTGAGGTTATTGTTGAATTTGTTGTTGTTTTTCAATGTTGAGGTTGTTGTTGTTTTTCAATGTTGAGGTTGTTGTTGAATTTGTTGGTGTTTTTCAATTTCGAGGTTGTTGTTGAATTTGTTGGTGTTTTTCAATGTTGAAGTTGTTGTTGAATATGTTGGTGTTTTTCAATGTTGAGGTTGTTGTTGTTTTTCAATGTTGAGGTTTTTGTTGAATTTGTTGGTGTTTTTCAATGTTGAGGTTGTTGTTGTTTTTAACTGTTGGGGTTGTTGTTGAATTTGTTGGTGTTTTTCAATTTTGAGGATGTTGTTGTTTTTCAATGTTGAGGTTGTTGTTGAATTTGTTGGTGTTTTTCCATGATGAGGTTGTTGTTGTTTTTCAAAGTTGAGGTTGTTGTTGAATTTGTTGGTGTTTTTTCAATTTTGAGGTTGTTGGTGTTTTTCAATGTTGAGGTTGATGTTGAATTTGATGGTGTTTTTCAAAGTCGAGGTTGTTGTTGAATTTGTTGGTGTTCTTCAATGTTGAAGTTGTTGTTGAATTTGTTGGTGTTTTTCAATGTTGAGTTTGTTGTTGTTTTTCAATGTTGAGGTAGTTGTTGAATTTGTTGGTGTTTTTCAATGTTGAGATTGTTGTTGTTTTTCAATGTTGAGGTTGTTGTTGAATTTGTTGGTGTTTTTAAATGTTGAGGTTGTTGCTGAATTTGTTGGTTTTTTTCAATGTTGAGGTTGTTGTTGTTTTTCAGTGTTGAGGTTGTTGTTGAATTTGTTGGTGTTTTTCAATGTTGAGGTTGTTGTTGTTTTTCAATGTTGAGGTTGTTGTTGAATTTGTTGGTGTTTTTCAATTTCGAGGTTGTTGTTGAATTTGTTGGTGTTTTTCAATGTTGAAGTTGTTGTTGAATTTGTTGGTGTTTTTCAATGTTGAGGTTGTTGTTGTTTTTCAATGCTGAGGTTGTTGTTGAATTTGTTGGTGATTTTCAATGTTGACGTTGTTGTTGAATTTGTTGTTGTTTTTCAATGTTGAGGTTGTTGCTGAATTTGTTGGTGTTTTTCAAGTTGAGTTTGTTGTTGTTTTTCAAAGTTGAGGTTGTTGTTGAATTTGTTGGTGTTTTTCAAAGTTGAGGTTGTTGTTGTTTTTCAATGCTGAGGTTGTTGTTGAATTTGTTGGTGTTTTTCAATGTTGAGGTTGTTGTTGTTTTTCAATGTTGAGGTTGTTGTTGAATTTGTTGGTGTTTTTCAATTTTGAGGTTGTTGTTGAATTTGTTGGTGTTTTACAATGATGAGGTTGTTGTTGTTTTTCAATGTTGAGGTTGTTGAATTTGTTGGTGTTTTTCAATCTTGATTTTGTTGTTGAATTTGTTGGTGTTTTTCAATGTTGAGGTTGTTGTTGAATTTGTTGGTGTTTTTCAATGTTGAGGTTGTTGGTGTTTTTCAATGTTGAGGTTCTTGTTGAATTTGTTGGTGTTTTTCAATGTTGAGGTTGTTGTTGAATTTGTTGGTGTTTTTCAATGTTGAGATTGTTGTTGTTTTTAAATGTTTAGGTTGTTGTTGAATTTTTTGGTGTTTTTCAATTTTGAGGTTGTTGGTGTTTTTCAAAGTTGAGGTTGTTGTTGAATTTGTTGCTGTTTTTCAATGTCGAGGTTATTGTTGAATTTGTTGGTGTATTGCAATGTTGAAGTTGTTGTTGAATTTGTTGGTGTTTTTCAATTTCGAGGTTGTTGTTGAATTTGTTGGTGTTTTTCAATGTTGAAGTTTTTGTTGAATTTGTTGGTGTTTTTCAATGTTGAGGTTGTTGTTGTTTTTCAATGCTGAGGTTGTTGTTGAATTTGTTGGTGTTTTTCAATGTTGAGGTTGTTGTTGAATTTGTTGGTGTTTTTCAATGTTGAGGTTGTTGTTGTTTTTCAATGTTGAGGTTGTTGTTGAATTTGTTGGTGTTTTTCAATGTTGAGGTTGTTGTTGTTTTTCAAAGTTGAGGTTGTTGTTGAATTTGTTGGTGTTTTTCAATGTTGAGGTTGTTGTTGAATTTGTTGGTGTTTTTCAATGTTGAGGTTGTTGTTGTTTTTCAATGTTGAGGTTGTTGTTGAATTTGTTCGCGTTTTTCAATGTTGAGTTTGTTGTTGTTTTCAATGTTGAGGTTGTTGTTGAATTTGTTGGAGTTTTTCAATGTTGAGGTTGTTGTTGTTTTTCAATGCTGAGGTTGTTGAATTTGTTGGTGTTTTTCAATGTTGAGGTTGTTGGTGTTTTTCAATGTTGAGGTTGTTGTTGAATTTGCTGGTGTTTTTCAATGTTGAGGTTGTTGTTGAATTTGTTGGTGTTTTTCAATGTTGAGGTTGTTGTTGAATTTGTTGGTGTTTTTCAATGTTGAGGTTGTTGTTGTTTTTAAATGTTGGGGTTGTTGTTGAATTGGTGGTCTTTTTCAATTTTGAGGATGTTGTTGTTTTTCAATGTTGAGGTTGTTGTTGAATTTGTTGGTGTTTTTCCATGATGAGGTTGTTGTTGTTTTTCAAACTTGAGGTTGTTGTTGAATTTGTTGGTGTTTTTCAATGTTGAATTTTTGGTTGAATTTGTTGGTGTTTTTCAATGTTGAGGTTGTTGTTTTTCAATGTTGAGGTTGTTGTTGAATTTGTTGGCGTTTTTAAATGTTGAGGTTGTTGTTGAATTTGTTGGTGTTTGCTATGTTGAGGTTTTTGTTGAATTTGTTGGTGTTTTTCAATGTTCAGGTTGTTGTTGTTTTTCAATGTTGAGGTTGCTGTTGAATTTGATGGTGTTTTTCAATGTCGAGGTTGTTGTTGAATTTGTTGTTGTTTTTCAATGTTGAAGTTGTTGTTGAATTTGTTGGTGTTTTTCAATGTTGAGGTTGTTGCTGTTTTTCAATGTTTAGGTTGTTGTTGAATTTGCAGGTGTTTTTCAATGTTGAGGTTGTTGTTGTTTTTCAATGTTGAGGTTGTTGTTGAATTTGTTGGTGTTTTTCAATTTCGAGGTTGTTGGTGAATTTGTTGGTGTTTTTCAATGTTGAAGTTATTGTTGAATTTGTTGGTGTTTTTCAATGTTGAGGTTTTTGTTGAATTTGTTGGTGTTTTTCAATGTTGAGGTTGTTGTTGTTTTTCAATGTTGAGGTTGTTGTTGAATTTGTTGGTGTTTTTCCATGATGAGGTTGTTGTTGTTTTTCAATGTTGAGGTTGTTGTTGAATTTGTTGGTGTTTTTTCAATTTTGAGGTTGTTGGTGTTTTTCAATGTTGAGGTTGATGTTGAATTTGATGGTGTTTTTCAAAGTCGAGGTTGTTGTTGAATTTGTTGGTGTTCTTCAGTGTTGAAGTTGTTGTTGAATTTGTTGGTGTTTTTCAAAGCTGAGGTTGTTGTTGAATTTGTTGGTATTTTTCAATGTTGAGATTGTTGTTGTTTTTCAATGTTGAGGTTGTTGTTGAATTTGTTGGTGTTTTTAAATGTTGAGGTTGTTGCTGAATTTGTTGGTTTTTTTCAATGTTGAGGTTGTTGTTGTTTTTCAATGTTGAGGTTGTTGTGGAATTTGTTGGTGTTTTTCAATGTTGAGGTTTTTGTTGTTTTTCAATGCTGAGGTTGTTGTTGAATTTGCTGGTGTTTTTCAATGTTGAGGTTGTTGTTGAATTTGTTGGTGTTTTTCAATGTTGAGGTTGTTGTTGTTTTTCAATGTTGAGGTTGTTGTTGAATTTGTTGCTCTTTTTCAATGTTGAGGTTGTTGTTCAATTTGTTGGTGTTTTTCAATGTTGAGTTTGTTGTTGTTTTTCAATGTTGAGGTTGTTGTTGAATTTGTTGGTGTTTTTCAATGTTGAGGTTGTTGTTGTTTTTCAATGTTGAGGTTGTTGTTGAATTTGTTGGTGTTTTTCAATGTTGAGGTTCTTGTTGTTTTTCAATGTTGAGGTTGTTGTTGAATTTGTTCGTGCTTTTCAATGTTGAGGTTGTTGTTGAATTTGTTGGTGATTTTCAATGTTGAGGTTGTTGTTGTTTTTCAATGTTGAGGTTGTTGTTGAATTTGTTGGTGTTTTTCAATGTTGAGTTTGTTGTTGAATTTGTTGGTGTTTTTCAATGCTGAGGTTGTTGTTGAATTTGTTGGTGTTTTTCAATGTTGAGGTTGTTGTTGAATTTGTTGGTGTTTTTCAATGTTGAGGTTGTTGTTGTTTTTCAATGTTGTGGTTGTTGTTGAATTTGTTGGTGTTTTTCAATGTTGAGGTTGTTGTTGTTTTTCAATGTTGAGGTTGTTGTTGAGTTTGTTTGTGTTTTTCAATGTTGAGGTTGTTGTTGAATTTGTTGGTGATTTTCAATGTTGAGGTTGTTGTTGAATTTGTTGGTGTTTTTCAATGTTGAGGTTGTTGGTGTTTTTCAATGTTGAGGTTGTTGTTGAATTTGTTGCTGTTTTTCAATGTCGAGGTTGTTGTTGAATTTGTTGGTGTTTTGCAATGTTGAAGTTGTTGTTGAATTTGTTGGTGTTTTTCAATTTCGAGGTTGTTGTTGAATTTGTTGGTGTTTTTTCAATTTTGAGGTTGTTGGTGTTTTTCAATGTTGAGGTTGATGTTGAATTTGATGGTGTTTTTCAATGTCGAGGTTGTTGTTGAATTTGTTGGTGTTTTTCAATGTTGAAGTTGTTGTTGAATTGTTGGTGTTTTTCAATGTTGAGGTTGTTGTTGTTTTTCAATGTTGAGGTTGTTGTTGAATTTGTTGGTGTTTTTCAATTTTGAGATTGTTGTTGTTTTTCAATGTTGAGGTTGTTGTTGAATTTGTTGGTGTTTTTAAATGTTGAGGTTGTTGCTGAATTTGTTGGTGTTTTTCAATGTTGAGGTTGTTGTTCTTTTTCAATGTTGAGGTTATTGTTGAATTTGTTGGTGTTTTTCAATGTTGAGGTTGTTGTTGTTTTTCAATGTTGAGGTTGTTGTTGAATTTGTTGGTGTTTTTCAATTTCGAGGTTGTCGTTGAATTTGTTGGTGTTTTTCAATGTTGAAGTTGTTGTTGAATATGTTGGTGTTTTTCAATGTTGAGGTTGTTGTTGTTTTTCAATGTTGAGGTTTTTGTTGAATTTGTTGGTGTTTTTCAATGTTGAGGTTGTTGTTGTTTTTAACTGTTGGGGTTGTTGTTGAATTTGTTGGTGTTTTTCAATTTTGAGGATGTTGTTGTTTTTCAATGTTGAGGTTGTTGTTGAATTTGTTGGTGTTTTTCCATGATGAGGTTGTTGTTGTTTTTCAATGTTGAGGTTGTTGTTGAATTTGTTGGTGTTTTTTCAATTTTGAGGTTGTTGGTGTTTTTCAATGTTGAGGTTGATGTTGAATTTGATGGTGTTTTTCAAAGTCGAGGTTGTTGTTGAATTTGTTGGTGTTCTTCAATGTTGAAGTTGTTGTTGAATTTGTTGGTGTTTTTCAATGTTGAGTTTGTTGTTGTTTTTCAATGTTGAGGTAGTTGTTGAATTTGTTGGTGTTTTTCAATGTTGAGATTGTTGTTGTTTTTCAATGTTGAGGTTGTTGTTGAATTTGTTGGTGTTTTACAATGATGAGGTTGTTGTTGTTTTTCAATGTTGAGGTTGTTGAATTTGTTGGTGTTTTTCAATCTTGATTTTGTTGTTGAATTTGTTGGTGTTTTTCAATGTTGAGGTTGTTGTTGAATTTGTTGGTGTTTTTCAATGTTGAGGTTGTTGGTGTTTTTCAATGTTGAGGTTCTTGTTGAATTTGTTGGTGTTTTTCAATGTTGAGGTTGTTGTTGAATTTGTTGGTGTTTTTCAATGTTGAGATTGTTGTTGTTTTTAAATGTTTAGGTTGTTGTTGAATTTTTTGGTGTTTTTCAATTTTGAGGTTGTTGGTGTTTTTCAAAGTTGAGGTTGTTGTTGAATTTGTTGCTGTTTTTCAATGTCGAGGTTATTGTTGAATTTGTTGGTGTATTGCAATGTTGAAGTTGTTGTTGAATTTGTTGGTGTTTTTCAATTTCGAGGTTGTTGTTGAATTTGTTGGTGTTTTTCAATGTTGAAGTTTTTGTTGAATTTGTTGGTGTTTTTCAATGTTGAGGTTGTTGTTGTTTTTCAATGCTGAGGTTGTTGTTGAATTTGTTGGTGTTTTTCAATGTTGAGGTTGTTGTTGAATTTGTTGGTGTTTTTCAATGTTGAGGTTGTTGTTGTTTTTCAATGTTGAGGTTGTTGTTGAATTTGTTGGTGTTTTTCAATGTTGAGGTTGTTGTTGTTTTTCAAAGTTGAGGTTGTTGTTGAATTTGTTGGTGTTTTTCAATGTTGAGGTTGTTGTTGAATTTGTTGGTGTTTTTCAATGTTGAGGTTGTTGTTGTTTTTCAATGTTGAGGTTGTTGTTGAATTTGTTCGCGTTTTTCAATGTTGAGTTTGTTGTTGTTTTCAATGTTGAGGTTGTTGTTGAATTTGTTGGAGTTTTTCAATGTTGAGGTTGTTGTTGTTTTTCAATGCTGAGGTTGTTGAATTTGTTGGTGTTTTTCAATGTTGAGGTTGTTGGTGTTTTTCAATGTTGAGGTTGTTGTTGAATTTGCTGGTGTTTTTCAATGTTGAGGTTGTTGTTGAATTTGTTGGTGTTTTTCAATGTTGAGGTTGTTGTTGAATTTGTTGGTGTTTTTCAATGTTGAGGTTGTTGTTGTTTTTAAATGTTGGGGTTGTTGTTGAATTGGTGGTCTTTTTCAATTTTGAGGATGTTGTTGTTTTTCAATGTTGAGGTTGTTGTTGAATTTGTTGGTGTTTTTCCATGATGAGGTTGTTGTTGTTTTTCAAACTTGAGGTTGTTGTTGAATTTGTTGGTGTTTTTCAATGTTGAATTTTTGGTTGAATTTGTTGGTGTTTTTCAATGTTGAGGTTGTTGTTTTTCAATGTTGAGGTTGTTGTTGAATTTGTTGGCGTTTTTAAATGTTGAGGTTGTTGTTGAATTTGTTGGTGTTTGCTATGTTGAGGTTTTTGTTGAATTTGTTGGTGTTTTTCAATGTTCAGGTTGTTGTTGTTTTTCAATGTTGAGGTTGCTGTTGAATTTGATGGTGTTTTTCAATGTCGAGGTTGTTGTTGAATTTGTTGTTGTTTTTCAATGTTGAAGTTGTTGTTGAATTTGTTGGTGTTTTTCAATGTTGAGGTTGTTGCTGTTTTTCAATGTTTAGGTTGTTGTTGAATTTGCAGGTGTTTTTCAATGTTGAGGTTGTTGTTGTTTTTCAATGTTGAGGTTGTTGTTGAATTTGTTGGTGTTTTTCAATTTCGAGGTTGTTGGTGAATTTGTTGGTGTTTTTCAATGTTGAAGTTATTGTTGAATTTGTTGGTGTTTTTCAATGTTGAGGTTTTTGTTGAATTTGTTGGTGTTTTTCAATGTTGAGGTTGTTGTTGTTTTTCAATGTTGAGGTTGTTGTTGAATTTGTTGGTGTTTTTCCATGATGAGGTTGTTGTTGTTTTTCAATGTTGAGGTTGTTGTTGAATTTGTTGGTGTTTTTTCAATTTTGAGGTTGTTGGTGTTTTTCAATGTTGAGGTTGATGTTGAATTTGATGGTGTTTTTCAAAGTCGAGGTTGTTGTTGAATTTGTTGGTGTTCTTCAGTGTTGAAGTTGTTGTTGAATTTGTTGGTGTTTTTCAAAGCTGAGGTTGTTGTTGAATTTGTTGGTATTTTTCAATGTTGAGATTGTTGTTGTTTTTCAATGTTGAGGTTGTTGTTGAATTTGTTGGTGTTTTTAAATGTTGAGGTTGTTGCTGAATTTGTTGGTTTTTTTCAATGTTGAGGTTGTTGTTGTTTTTCAATGTTGAGGTTGTTGTGGAATTTGTTGGTGTTTTTCAATGTTGAGGTTTTTGTTGTTTTTCAATGCTGAGGTTGTTGTTGAATTTGCTGGTGTTTTTCAATGTTGAGGTTGTTGTTGAATTTGTTGGTGTTTTTCAATGTTGAGGTTGTTGTTGTTTTTCAATGTTGAGGTTGTTGTTGAATTTGTTGCTCTTTTTCAATGTTGAGGTTGTTGTTCAATTTGTTGGTGTTTTTCAATGTTGAGTTTGTTGTTGTTTTTCAATGTTGAGGTTGTTGTTGAATTTGTTGGTGTTTTTCAATGTTGAGGTTGTTGTTGTTTTTCAATGTTGAGGTTGTTGTTGAATTTGTTGGTGTTTTTCAATGTTGAGGTTCTTGTTGTTTTTCAATGTTGAGGTTGTTGTTGAATTTGTTCGTGCTTTTCAATGTTGAGGTTGTTGTTGAATTTGTTGGTGATTTTCAATGTTGAGGTTGTTGTTGTTTTTCAATGTTGAGGTTGTTGTTGAATTTGTTGGTGTTTTTCAATGTTGAGTTTGTTGTTGAATTTGTTGGTGTTTTTCAATGCTGAGGTTGTTGTTGAATTTGTTGGTGTTTTTCAATGTTGAGGTTGTTGTTGAATTTGTTGGTGTTTTTCAATGTTGAGGTTGTTGTTGTTTTTCAATGTTGTGGTTGTTGTTGAATTTGTTGGTGTTTTTCAATGTTGAGGTTGTTGTTGTTTTTCAATGTTGAGGTTGTTGTTGAGTTTGTTTGTGTTTTTCAATGTTGAGGTTGTTGTTGAATTTGTTGGTGATTTTCAATGTTGAGGTTGTTGTTGAATTTGTTGGTGTTTTTCAATGTTGAGGTTGTTGTTGTTTTTAAATGTTGAGGTTGTTGTTGAAATTTTTGGTGTTTTTCAATTTTGAGGTTGTTGGTGTTTTTCAATGTTGAGGTTGTTGTTGAATTTGTTGCTGTTTTTCAATGTCGAGGTTGTTGTTGAATTTGTTGGTGTTTTGCAATGTTGAAGTTGTTGTTGAATTTGTTGGTGTTTTTCAATTTCGAGGTTGTTGTTGAATTTGTTGGTGTTTTTTCAATTTTGAGGTTGTTGGTGTTTTTCAATGTTGAGGTTGATGTTGAATTTGATGGTGTTTTTCAATGTCGAGGTTGTTGTTGAATTTGTTGGTGTTTTTCAATGTTGAAGTTGTTGTTGAATTGTTGGTGTTTTTCAATGTTGAGGTTGTTGTTGTTTTTCAATGTTGAGGTTGTTGTTGAATTTGTTGGTGTTTTTCAATTTTGAGATTGTTGTTGTTTTTCAATGTTGAGGTTGTTGTTGAATTTGTTGGTGTTTTTAAATGTTGAGGTTGTTGCTGAATTTGTTGGTGTTTTTCAATGTTGAGGTTGTTGTTCTTTTTCAATGTTGAGGTTATTGTTGAATTTGTTGGTGTTTTTCAATGTTGAGGTTGTTGTTGTTTTTCAATGTTGAGGTTGTTGTTGAATTTGTTGGTGTTTTTCAATTTCGAGGTTGTCGTTGAATTTGTTGGTGTTTTTCAATGTTGAAGTTGTTGTTGAATATGTTGGTGTTTTTCAATGTTGAGGTTGTTGTTGTTTTTCAATGTTGAGGTTTTTGTTGAATTTGTTGGTGTTTTTCAATGTTGAGGTTGTTGTTGTTTTTAACTGTTGGGGTTGTTGTTGAATTTGTTGGTGTTTTTCAATTTTGAGGATGTTGTTGTTTTTCAATGTTGAGGTTGTTGTTGAATTTGTTGGTGTTTTTCCATGATGAGGTTGTTGTTGTTTTTCAATGTTGAGGTTGTTGTTGAATTTGTTGGTGTTTTTTCAATTTTGAGGTTGTTGGTGTTTTTCAATGTTGAGGTTGATGTTGAATTTGATGGTGTTTTTCAAAGTCGAGGTTGTTGTTGAATTTGTTGGTGTTCTTCAATGTTGAAGTTGTTGTTGAATTTGTTGGTGTTTTTCAATGTTGAGTTTGTTGTTGTTTTTCAATGTTGAGGTAGTTGTTGAATTTGTTGGTGTTTTTCAATGTTGAGATTGTTGTTGTTTTTCAATGTTGAGGTTGTTGTTGAATTTGTTGGTGTTTTTAAATGTTGAGGTTGTTGCTGAATTTGTTGGTTTTTTTCAATGTTGAGGTTGTTGTTGTTTTTCAATGTTGAGGTTGTTGTTGAATTTGTTGGTGTTTTTCAATGTTGAGGTTGTTGTTGTTTTTCAATGTTGAGGTTGTTGTTGAATTTGTTGGTGTTTTTCAATTTCGAGGTAGTTGTTGAATTTGTTGGTGTTTTTCAATGTTGAAGTTGTTGTTGAATTTGTTGGTGTTTTTCAATGTTGAGGTTGTTGTTGTTTTTCAATGCTGAGGTTGTTGTTGAATTTGTTGGTGATTTTCAATGTTGAGGTTGTTGTTGAATTTGTTGTTGTTTTTCAATGTTGAGGTTGTTGCTGAATTTGTTGGTGTTTTTCAAGTTGAGTTTGTTGTTGTTTTTCAAAGTTGAGGTTGTTGTTGAATTTGTTGGTGTTTTTCAATGTTGAGGTTGTTGTTGTTTTTCAATGTTGAGGTTGTTGTTGAATTTGTTGGTGTTTTTCAATGTTGAGGTTGTTGTTGTTTTTCAATGTTGAGGTTGTTGTTGAATTTGTTGGTGTTTTTCAATGTTGAGGTTGTTGTTGAATTTGTTGGTGTTTTACAATGATGAGGTTGTTGTTGTTTTTCAATGTTGAGGTTGTTGAATTTGTTGGTGTTTTTCAATCTTGATTTTGTTGTTGAATTTGTTGGTGTTTTTCAATGTTGAGGTTGTTGTTGAATTTGTTGGTGTTTTTCAATGTTGAGGTTGTTGGTGTTTTTCAATGTTGAGGTTGTTGTTGAATTTGTTGGTGTTTTTCAATGTTGAGGTTGTTGTTGAATTTGTTGGTGTTTTTCAATGTTGAGGTTGTTGTTGTTTTTAAATGTTTAGGTTGTTGTTGAATTTTTTGGTGTTTTTCAATTTTGAGGTTGTTGGTGTTTTTCAAAGTTGAGGTTGTTGTTGAATTTGTTGCTGTTTTTCAATGTCGAGGTTATTGTTGAATTTGTTGGTGTATTGCAATGTTGAAGTTGTTGTTGAATTTGTTGGTGTTTTTCAATTTCGAGGTTGTTGTTGAATTTGTTGGTGTTTTTCAATGTTGAAGTTTTTGTTGAATTTGTTGGTGTTTTTCAATGTTGAGGTTGTTGTTGTTTTTCAATGTTGAGGTTGTTGTTGAATTTGTTGGTGTTTTTCAATGTTGAGGTTGTTGTTGTTTTTCAATGTTGAGGTTGTTGTTGAATTTGTTGGTGTTTTTCAATGTTGAGGTTGTTGTTGAATTTGTTGGTGTTTTTCAATGTTGAGGTTGTTGTTGTTTTTCAATGTTGAGGTTGTTGGTGAATTTGTTCGTGTTTTTCAATGTTGAGTTTGTTGTTGTTTTCAATGTTGAGGTTGTTGTTGAATTTGTTGGAGTTTTTCAATGTTGAGGTTGTTGTTGTTTTTCAATGCTGAGGTTGTTGTTGAATTTGTTGGTGTTTTTCAATGTTGAGGTTGTTGGTGTTTTTCAATGTTGAGGTTGTTGTTGAATTTGCTGGTGTTTTTCAATGTTGAGGTTGTTGTTGAATTTGTTGGTGTTTTTCAATGTTGAGGTTGTTGTTGAATTTGTTGGTGTTTTTCAATGTTGAGGTTGTTGTTGTTTTTAAATGTTGGGGTTGTTGTTGAATTGGTGGTCTTTTTCAATTTTGAGGATGTTGTTGTTTTTCAATGTTGAGGTTGTTGTTGAATTTGTTGGTGTTTTTCCATGATGAGGTTGTTGTTGTTTTTCAAACTTGAGGTTGTTGTTGAATTTGTTGGTGTTTTTCAATGTTGAATTTTTGGTTGAATTTGTTGGTGTTTTTCAATGTTGAGGTTGTTGTTTTTCAATGTTGAGGTTGTTGTTGAATTTGTTGGCGTTTTTAAATGTTGAGGTTGTTGTTGAATTTGTTGGTGTTTGCTATGTTGAGGTTTTTGTTGAATTTGTTGGTGTTTTTCAATGTTCAGGTTGTTGTTGTTTTTCAATGTTGAGGTTGTTGTTGAATTTGATGGTGTTTTTCAATGTCGAGGTTGTTGTTGAATTTGTTGTTGTTTTTCAATGTTGAAGTTGTTGTTGAATTTGTTGGTGTTTTTCAATGTTGAGGTTGTTGCTGTTTTTCAATGTTTAGGTTGTTGTTGAATTTGCAGGTGTTTTTCAATGTTGAGGTTGTTGTTGTTTTTCAATGTTGAGGTTGTTGTTGAATTTGTTGGTGTTTTTCAATTTCGAGGTTGTTGGTGAATTTGTTGGTGTTTTTCAATGTTGAAGTTATTGTTGAATTTGTTGGTGTTTTTCAATGTTGAGGTTTTTGTTGAATTTGTTGGTGTTTTTCAATGTTGAGGTTGTTGTTGTTTTTCAATGTTGAGGTTGTTGTTGAATTTGTTGGTGTTTTTCCATGATGAGGTTGTTGTTGTTTTTCAATGTTGAGGTTGTTGTTGAATTTGTTGGTGTTTTTTCAATTTTGAGGTTGTTGGTGTTTTTCAATGTTGAGGTTGATGTTGAATTTGATGGTGTTTTTCAAAGTCGAGGTTGTTGTTGAATTTGTTGGTGTTCTTCAGTGTTGAAGTTGTTGTTGAATTTGTTGGTGTTTTTCAAAGCTGCGGTTGTTGTTGAATTTGTTGGTATTTTTCAATGTTGAGATTGTTGTTGTTTTTCAATGTTGAGGTTGTTGTTGAATTTGTTGGTGTTTTTAAATGTTGAGGTTGTTGTTGAATTTGTTGGTGTTTTTCAATGTTGAGGTTGTTGTTGAATTTGTTGGTGTTTTTCAATGTTGAGGTTGTTGTTGTTTTTCAATGTTGAGGTTGTTGTTGAATTTGTTCGTGTTTTTCAATGTTGAGTTTGTTGTTGTTTTCAATGTTGAGGTTGTTGTTGAATTTGTTGGAGTTTTTCAATGTTGAGGTTGTTGTTGTTTTTCAATGCTGAGGTTGTTGTTGAATTTGTTGGTGTTTTTCAATGTTGAGGTTGTTGGTGTTTTTCAATGTTGAGGTTGTTGTTGAATTTGCTGGTGTTTTTCAATGTTGAGGTTGTTGTTGAATTTGTTGGTGTTTTTCAATGTTGAGGTTGTTGTTGAATTTGTTGGTGTTTTTCAATGTTGAGGTTGTTGTTGTTTTTCAATGTTGAGGTTGTTGTTGAATTTGTTCGTGTTTTTCAATGTTGAGTTTGTTGTTGTTTTCAATGTTGAGGTTGTTGTTGAATTTGTTGGAGTTTTTCAATGTTGAGGTTGTTGTTGTTTTTCAATGCTGAGGTTGTTGTTGAATTTGTTGGTGTTTTTCAATGTTGAGGTTGTTGGTGTTTTTCAATGTTGAGGTTGTTGTTGAATTTGCTGGTGTTTTTCAATGTTGAGGTTGTTGTTGAATTTGTTGGTGTTTTTCAATGTTGAGGTTGTTGTTGAATTTGTTGGTGTTTTTCAATGTTGAGGTTGTTGTTGTTTTTAAATGTTGGGGTTGTTGTTGAATTGGTGGTCTTTTTCAATTTTGAGGATGTTGTTGTTTTTCAATGTTGAGGTTGTTGTTGAATTTGTTGGTGTTTTTCCATGATGAGGTTGTTGTTGTTTTTCAAACTTGAGGTTGTTGTTGAATTTGTTGGTGTTTTTCAATGTTGAATTTTTGGTTGAATTTGTTGGTGTTTTTCAATGTTGAGGTTGTTGTTTTTCAATGTTGAGGTTGTTGTTGAATTTGTTGGCGTTTTTAAATGTTGAGGTTGTTGTTGAATTTGTTGGTGTTTGCTATGTTGAGGTTTTTGTTGAATTTGTTGGTGTTTTTCAATGTTCAGGTTGTTGTTGTTTTTCAATGTTGAGGTTGTTGTTGAATTTGATGGTGTTTTTCAATGTCGAGGTTGTTGTTGAATTTGTTGTTGTTTTTCAATGTTGAAGTTGTTGTTGAATTTGTTGGTGTTTTTCAATGTTGAGGTTGTTGCTGTTTTTCAATGTTTAGGTTGTTGTTGAATTTGCAGGTGTTTTTCAATGTTGAGGTTGTTGTTGTTTTTCAATGTTGAGGTTGTTGTTGAATTTGTTGGTGTTTTTCAATTTCGAGGTTGTTGGTGAATTTGTTGGTGTTTTTCAATGTTGAAGTTATTGTTGAATTTGTTGGTGTTTTTCAATGTTGAGGTTTTTGTTGAATTTGTTGGTGTTTTTCAATGTTGAGGTTGTTGTTGTTTTTCAATGTTGAGGTTGTTGTTGAATTTGTTGGTGTTTTTCCATGATGAGGTTGTTGTTGTTTTTCAATGTTGAGGTTGTTGTTGAATTTGTTGGTGTTTTTTCAATTGTGAGGTTGTTGGTGTTTTTCAATGTTGAGGTTGATGTTGAATTTGATGGTGTTTTTCAAAGTCGAGGTTGTTGTTGAATTTGTTGGTGTTCTTCAGTGTTGAAGTTGTTGTTGAATTTGTTGGTGTTTTTCAAAGCTGCGGTTGTTGTTGAATTTGTTGGTATTTTTCAATGTTGAGATTGTTGTTGTTTTTCAATGTTGAGGTTGTTGTTGAATTTGTTGGTGTTTTTAAATGTTGAGGTTGTTGTTGAATTTGTTGGTGTTTTTCAATGTTGAGGTTGTTGTTGAATTTGTTGGTGTTTTTCAATGTTGAGGTTGTTGTTGTTTTTCAATGTTGAGGTTGTTGTTGAATTTGTTCGTGTTTTTCAATGTTGAGTTTGTTGTTGTTTTCAATGTTGAGGTTGTTGTTGAATTTGTTGGAGTTTTTCAATGTTGAGGTTGTTGTTGTTTTTCAATGCTGAGGTTGTTGTTGAATTTGTTGGTGTTTTTCAATGTTGAGGTTGTTGGTGTTTTTCAATGTTGAGGTTGTTGTTGAATTTGCTGGTGTTTTTCAATGTTGAGGTTGTTGTTGAATTTGTTGGTGTTTTTCAATGTTGAAGTTGTTGTTGAATTTGTTGGTGTTTTTCAATGTTGAGGTTGTTGTTGTTTTTAAATGTTGGGGTTGTTGTTGAATTGGTGGTCTTTTTCAATTTTGAGGATGTTGTTGTTTTTCAATGTTGAGGTTGTTGTTGAATTTGTTGGTGTTTTTCCATGATGAGGTTGTTGTTGTTTTTCAAACTTGAGGTTGTTGTTGAATTTGTTGGTGTTTTTCAATGTTGAATTTTTGGTTGAATTTGTTGGTGTTTTTCAATGTTGAGGTTGTTGTTTTTCAATGTTGAGGTTGTTGTTGAATTTGTTGGCGTTTTTAAATGTTGAGGTTGTTGTTGAATTTGTTGGTGTTTGCTATGTTGAGGTTTTTGTTGAAATTGTTGGTGTTTTTCAATGTTCAGGTTGTTGTTGTTTTTCAATGTTGAGGTTGTTGTTGAATTTGATGGTGTTTTTCAAAGTCGAGGTTGTTGTTGAATTTGTTGTTGTTTTTCAGTGTTGAAGTTGTTGTTGAATTTGTTGGTGTTTTTCAATGTTGAGGTTGTTGCTGTTTTTCAATGTTTAGGTTGTTGTTGAATTTGCAGGTGTTTTTCAATGTTGAAGTTGTTGTTGTTTTTCAATGTTGAGGTTGTTGTTGAATTTGTTGGTGTTTTTCAATTTCGAGGTTGTTGGTGAATTTGTTGGTGTTTTTCAATGTTGAAGTTATTGTTGAATTTGTTGGTGTTTTTCAATGTTGAGGTTTTTGTTGAATTTGTTGGTGTTTTTCAATGTTGAGGTTGTTGTTGTTTTTCAATGTTGAGGTTGTTGTTGAATTTGTTGGTGTTTTTCAATGTTGAATTTTTGGTTGAATTTGTTGGTGTTTTTCAATGTTGAGGTTGTTGTTTTTCAATGTTGAGGTTGTTGTTGAATTTGTTGGCGTTTTTAAATGTTGAGGTTGTTGTTGAATTTGTTGGTGTTTGCTATGTTGAGGTTTTTGTTGAATTTGTTGGTGTTTTTCAATGTTCAGGTTGTTGTTGTTTTTCAATGTTGAGGTTGTTGTTGAATTTGATGGTGTTTTTCAATGTCGAGGTTGTTGTTGAATTTGTTGTTGTTTTTCAATGTTGAAGTTGTTGTTGAATTTGTTGGTGTTTTTCAATGTTGAGGTTGTTGCTGTTTTTCAATGTTTAGGTTGTTGTTGAATTTGCAGGTGTTTTTCAATGTTGAGGTTGTTGTTGTTTTTCAATGTTGAGGTTGTTGTTGAATTTGTTGGTGTTTTTCAATTTCGAGGTTGTTGGTGAATTTGTTGGTGTTTTTCAATGTTGAAGTTATTGTTGAATTTGTTGGTGTTTTTCAATGTTGAGGTTTTTGTTGAATTTGTTGATGTTTTTCAATGTTGAGGTTGTTGTTGTTTTTCAATGTTGAGGTTGTTGTTGAATTTGTTGGTGTTTTTCCATGATGAGGTTGTTGTTGTTTTTCAATGTTGAGGTTGTTGTTGAATTTGTTGGTGTTTTTTCAATTTTGAGGTTGTTGGTGTTTTTCAATGTTGAGGTTGATGTTGAATTTGATGGTGTTTTTCAAAGTCGAGGGTGTTGTTGAATTTGTTGGTGTTCTTCAGTGTTGAAGTTGTTGTTGAATTTGTTGGTGTTTTTCAAAGCTGAGGTTGTTGTTGAATTTGTTGGTATTTTTCAATGTTGAGATTGTTGTTGTTTTTCAATGTTGAGGTTGTTGTTGAATTTGTTGGTGTTTTTAAATGTTGAGGTTGTTGTTGAATTTGTTGGTGTTTTTCAATGTTGAGGTTGTTGTTGAATTTGTTGGTGTTTTTCAATGTTGAGGTTGTTGTTGTTTTTCAATGTTGAGGTTGTTGTTGAATTTGTTCGTGTTTTTCAATGTTGAGTTTGTTGTTGTTTTCAATGTTGAGGTTGTTGTTGAATTTGTTGGAGTTTTTCAATGTTGAGGTTGTTGTTGTTTTTCAATGCTGAGGTTGTTGTTGAATTTGTTGGTGTTTTTCAATGTTGAGGTTGTTGGTGTTTTTCAATGTTGAGGTTGTTGTTGAATTTGCTGGTGTTTTTCAATGTTGAGGTTGTTGTTGAATTTGTTGGTGTTTTTCAATGTTGAGGTTGTTGTTGAATTTGTTGGTGTTTTTCAATGTTGAGGTTGTTGTTGTTTTTAAATGTTGGGGTTGTTGTTGAATTGGTGGTCTTTTTCAATTTTGAGGATGTTGTTGTTTTTCAATGTTGAGGATGTGGTTGAATTTGTTGGTGTTTTTCCATGATGAGGTTGTTGTTGTTTTTCAAACTTGAGGTTGTTGTTGAATTTGTTGGTGTTTTTCAATGTTGAATTTTTGGTTGAATTTGTTGGTGTTTTTCAATGTTGAGGTTGTTGTTTTTCAATGTTGAGGTTGTTGTTGAATTTGTTGGCGTTTTTAAATGTTGAGGTTGTTGTTGAATTTGTTGGTGTTTGCTATGTTGAGGTTTTTGTTGAATTTGTTGGTGTTTTTCAATGTTCAGGTTGTTGTTGTTTTTCAATGTTGAGGTTGTTGTTGAATTTGATGGTGTTTTTCAAAGTCGAGGTTGTTGTTGAATTTGTTGTTGTTTTTCAATGTTGAAGTTGTTGTTGAATTTGTTGGTGTTTTTCAATGTTGAGGTTGTTGCTGTTTTTCAATGTTTAGGTTGTTGTTGAATTTGCAGGTGTTTTTCAATGTTGAGGTTGTTGTTGTTTTTCAATGTTGAGGTTGTTGTTGAATTTGTTGGTGTTTTTCAATTTCGAGGTTGTTGGTGAATTTGTTGGTGTTTTTCAATGTTGAAGTTATTGTTGAATTTGTTGGTGTTTTTCAATGTTGAGGTTTTTGTTGAATTTGTTGGTGTTTTTCAATGTTGAGGTTGTTGTTGTTTTTCAATGTTGAGGTTGTTGTTGAATTTGTTGGTGTTTTTCAATGTTGAATTTTTGGTTGAATTTGTTGGTGTTTTTCAATGTTGAGGTTGTTGTTTTTCAATGTTGAGGTTGTTGTTGAATTTGTTGGCGTTTTTAAATGTTGAGGTTGTTGTTGAATTTGTTGGTGTTTGCTATGTTGAGGTTTTTGTTGAATTTGTTGGTGTTTTTCAATGTTCAGGTTGTTGTTGTTTTTCAATGTTGAGGTTGTTGTTGAATTTGATGGTGTTTTTCAATGTCGAGGTTGTTGTTGAATTTGTTGTTGTTTTTCAATGTTGAAGTTGTTGTTGAATTTGTTGGTGTTTTTCAATGTTGAGGTTGTTGCTGTTTTTCAATGTTTAGGTTGTTGTTGAATTTGCAGGTGTTTTTCAATGTTGAGGTTGTTGTTGTTTTTCAATGTTGAGGTTGTTGTTGAATTTGTTGGTGTTTTTCAATTTCGAGGTTGTTGGTGAATTTGTTGGTGTTTTTCAATGTTGAAGTTATTGTTGAATTTGTTGGTGTTTTTCAATGTTGAGGTTTTTGTTGAATTTGTTGGTGTTTTTCAATGTTGAGGTTGTTGTTGTTTTTCAATGTTGAGGTTGTTGTTGAATTTGTTGGTGTTTTTCCATGATGAGGTTGTTGTTGTTTTTCAATGTTGAGGTTGTTGTTGAATTTGTTGGTGTTTTTTCAATTTTGAGGTTGTTGGTGTTTTTCAATGTTGAGGTTGATGTTGAATTTGATGGTGTTTTTCAAAGTCGAGGTTGTTGTTGAATTTGTTGGTGTTCTTCAGTGTTGAAGTTGTTGTTGAATTTGTTGGTGTTTTTCAAAGCTGAGGTTGTTGTTGAATTTGTTGGTATTTTTCAATGTTGAGATTGTTGTTGTTTTTCAATGTTGAGGTTGTTGTTGAATTTGTTGGTGTTTTTAAATGTTGAGGTAGTTGTTGAATTTGTTGGTGTTTTTCAATGTTGAGGTTGTTGTTGAATTTGTTGGTGTTTTTCAATGTTGAGGTTGTTGTTGTTTTTCAATGTTGAGGTTGTTGTTGAATTTGTTCGTGTTTTTCAATGTTGAGTTTGTTGTTGTTTTCAATGTTGAGGTTGTTGTTGAATTTGTTGGAGTTTTTCAATGTTGAGGTTGTTGTTGTTTTTCAATGCTGAGGTTGTTGTTGAATTTGTTGGTGTTTTTCAATGTTGAGGTTGTTGGTGTTTTTCAATGTTGAGGTTGTTGTTGAATTTGCTGGTGTTTTTCAATGTTGAGGTTGTTGTTGAATTTGTTGGTGTTTTTCAATGTTGAGGTTGTTGTTGAATTTGTTGGTGTTTTTCAATGTTGAGGTTGTTGTTGTTTTTAAATGTTGGGGTTGTTGTTGAATTGGTGGTCTTTTTCAATTTTGAGGATGTTGTTGTTTTTCAATGTTGAGGTTGTTGTTGAATTTGTTGGTGTTTTTCCATGATGAGGTTGTTGTTGTTTTTCAAACTTGAGGTTGTTGTTGAATTTGTTGGTGTTTTTCAATGTTGAATTTTTGGTTGAATTTGTTGGTGTTTTTCAATGTTGAGGTTGTTGTTTTTCAATGTTGAGGTTGTTGTTGAATTTGTTGGCGTTTTTAAATGTTGAGGTTGTTGTTGAATTTGTTGGTGTTTGCTATGTTGAGGTTTTTGTTGAATTTGTTGGTGTTTTTCAATGTTCAGGTTGTTGTTGTTTTTCAATGTTGAGGTTGTTGTTGAATTTGATGGTGTTTTTCAAAGTCGAGGTTGTTGTTGAATTTGTTGTTGTTTTTCAATGTTGAAGTTGTTGTTGAATTTGTTGGTGTTTTTCAATGTTGAGGTTGTTGCTGTTTTTCAATGTTTAGGTTGTTGTTGAATTTGCAGGTGTTTTTCAATGTTGAGGTTGTTGTTGTTTTTCAATGTTGAGGTTGTTGTTGAATTTGTTGGTGTTTTTCAATGTTGAGGTTGTTGTTGTTTTTCAATGTTGAGGTTGTTGTTGAATTTGTTGGTGCTTTTCCATGATGAGGTTGTTGTTGTTTTTCAATGTTGAGGTTGTTGTTGAATTTGTTGGTGTTTTTTCAATTTTGAGGTTGTTGGTGTTTTTCAATGTTGAGGTTGATGTTGAATTTGATGGTGTTTTTCAAAGTCGAGGTTGTTGTTGAATTTGTTGGTGTTCTTCAGTGTTGAAGTTGTTGTTGAATTTGTTGGTGTTTTTCAAAGCTGAGGTTGTTGTTGAATTTGTTGGTATTTTTCAATGTTGAGATTGTTGTTGTTTTTCAATGTTGAGGTTGTTGTTGAATTTGTTGGTGTTTTTAAATGTTGAGGTAGTTGTTGAATTTGTTGGTGTTTTTCAATGTTGAGGTTGTTGTTGAATTTGTTGGTGTTTTTCAATGTTGAGGTTGTTGTTGTTTTTCAATGTTGAGGTTGTTGTTGAATTTGTTCGTGTTTTTCAATGTTGAGTTTGTTGTTGTTTTCAATGTTGAGGTTGTTGTTGAATTTGTTGGAGTTTTTCAATGTTGAGGTTGTTGTTGTTTTTCAATGCTGAGGTTGTTGTTGAATTTGTTGGTGTTTTTCAATGTTGAGGTTGTTGGTGTTTTTCAATGTTGAGGTTGTTGTTGAATTTGCTGGTGTTTTTCAATGTTGAGGTTGTTGTTGAATTTGTTGGTGTTTTTCAATGTTGAGGTTGTTGTTGAATTTGTTGGTGTTTTTCAATGTTGAGGTTGTTGTTGTTTTTAAATGTTGGGGTTGTTGTTGAATTGGTGGTCTTTTTCAATTTTGAGGATGTTGTTGTTTTTCAATGTTGAGGTTGTTGTTGAATTTGTTGGTGTTTTTCAATGTTGAATTTTTGGTTGAATTTGTTGGTGTTTTTCAATGTTGAGGTTGTTGTTTTTCAATGTTGAGGTTGTTGTTGAATTTGTTGGCGTTTTTAAATGTTGAGGTTGTTGTTGAATTTGTTGGTGTTTGCTATGTTGAGGTTTTTGTTGAATTTGTTGGTGTTTTTCAATGTTCAGGTTGTTGTTGTTTTTCAATGTTGAGGTTGTTGTTGAATTTGATGGTGTTTTTCAAAGTCGAGGTTGTTGTTGAATTTGTTGTTGTTTTTCAATGTTGAAGTTGTTGTTGAATTTGTTGGTGTTTTTCAATGTTGAGGTTGTTGCTGTTTTTCAATGTTTAGGTTGTTGTTGAATTTGCAGGTGTTTTTCAATGTTGAGGTTGTTGTTGTTTTTCAATGTTGAGGTTGTTGTTGAATTTGTTGGTGTTTTTCAATTTCGAGGTTGTTGGTGAATTTGTTGGTGTTTTTCAATGTTGAAGTTATTGTTGAATTTGTTGGTGTTTTTCAATGTTCAGGTTGTTGGTGTTTTTCAATGTTGAGGTTGTTGTTGAATTTGCTGGTGTTTTTCAATGTTGAGGTTGTTGTTGAATTTGTTGGTGTTTTTCAATGTTGAGGTTGTTGTTGAATTTGTTGGTGTTTTTCAATGTTGAGGTTGTTGTTGTTTTTAAATGTTGGGGTTGTTGTTGAATTGGTGGTCTTTTTCAATTTTGAGGATGTTGTTGTTTTTCAATGTTGAGGTTGTTGTTGAATTTGTTGGAGTTTTTCCATGATGAGGTTGTTGTTGTTTTTCAAACTTGAGGTTGTTGTTGAATTTGTTGGTGTTTTTCAATGTTGAATTTTTGGTTGAATTTGTTGGTGTTTTTCAATGTTGAGGTTGTTGTTTTTCAATGTTGAGGTTGTTGTTGAATTTGTTGGCGTTTTTAAATGTTGAGGTTGTTGTTGAATTTGTTGGTGTTTGCTATGTTGAGGTTTTTGTTGAATTTGTTGGTGTTTTTCAATGTTCAGGTTGTTGTTGTTTTTCAATGTTGAGGTTGTTGTTGAATTTGATGGTGTTTTTCAATGTCGAGGTTGTTGTTGAATTTGTTGTTGTTTTTCAATGTTGAAGTTGTTGTTGAATTTGTTCGTGTTTTTCAATGTTGAGGTTGTTGCTGTTTTTCAATGTTTAGGTTGTTGTTGAATTTGCAGGTGTTTTTCAATGTTGAGGTTGTTGTTGTTTTTCAATGTTGAGGTTGTTGTTGAATTTGTTGGTGTTTTTCAATTTCGAGGTTGTTGGTGAATTTGTTGGTGTTTTTCAATGTTGAAGTTATTGTTGAATTTGTTGGTGTTTTTCAATGTTGAGGTTTTTGTTGAATTTGTTGGTGTTTTTCAATGTTGAGGTTGTTGTTGTTTTTCAATGTTGAGGTTGTTGTTGAATTTGTTGGTGTTTTTCCATGATGAGGTTGTTGTTGTTTTTCAATGTTGAGGTTGTTGTTGAATTTGTTGGTGTTTTTTCAATTTTGAGGTTGTTGGTGTTTTTCAATGTTGAGGTTGATGTTGAATTTGATGGTGTTTTTCAAAGTCGAGGTTGTTGTTGAATTTGTTGGTGTTCTTCAGTGTTGAAGTTGTTGTTGAATTTGTTGGTGTTTTTCAAAGCTGAGGTTGTTGTTGAATTTGTTGGTATTTTTCAATGTTGAGATTGTTGTTGTTTTTCAATGTTGAGGTTGTTGTTGAATTTGTTGGTGTTTTTAAATGTTGAGGTTGTTGTTGAATTTGTTGGTGTTTTTCAATGTTGAGGTTGTTGTTGAATTTGTTGGTGTTTTTCAATGTTGAGGTTGTTGTTGTTTTTCAATGTTGAGGTTGTTGTTGAATTTGTTCGTGTTTTTCAATGTTGAGTTTGTTGTTGTTTTCAATGTTGAGGTTGTTGTTGAATTTGTTGGCGTTTTTCAATGTTGAGGTTGTTGTTGTTTTTCAATGCTGAGGTTCTTGTTGAATTTGTTGGTGTTTTTCAATGTTGAGGTTGTTGGTTTTTTTCAATGTTGAGGTTGTTGTTGAATTTGCTGGTGTTTTTCAATGTTGAGGTTGTTGTTGAATTTGTTGGTGTTTTTCAATGTTGAGGTTGTTGTTGAATTTGTTGGTGTTTTTCAATGTTGAGGTTGTTGTTGTTTTTAAATGTTGGGGTTGTTGTTGAATTGGTGGTCTTTTTCAATTTTGAGGATGTTGTTGTTTTTCAATGTTGAGGTTGTTGTTGAATTTGTTGGTGTTTTTCCATGATGAGGTTTTTGTTGTTTTTCAAACTTGAGGTTGTTGTTGAATTTGTTGGTGTTTTTCAATGTTGAATTTTTGGTTGAATTTGTTGGTGTTTTTCAATGTTGAGGTTGTTGTTTTTCAATGTTGAGGTTGTTGTTGAATTTGTTGGCGTTTTTAAATGTTGAGGTTGTTGTTGAATTTGTTGGTGTTTGCTATGTTGAGGTTTTTGTTGAATTTGTTGGTGTTTTTCAATGTTCAGGTTGTTGTTGTTTTTCAATGTTGAGGTTGTTTTTGAATTTGATGGTGTTTTTCAAAGTCGAGGTTGTTGTTGAATTTGTTGTTGTTTTTCAATGTTGAAGTTGTTGTTGAATTTGTTGGTGTTTTTCAATGTTGAGGTTGTTGCTGTTTTTCAATGTTTAGGTTGTTGTTGAATTTGCAGGTGTTTTTCAATGTTGAGGTTGTTGTTGTTTTTCAATGTTGAGGTTGTTGTTGAATTTGTTGGTGTTTTTCAATTTCGAGGTTGTTGGTGAATTTGTTGGTGTTTTTCAATGTTGAAGTTATTGTTGAATTTGTTGGTGTTTTTCAATGTTGAGGTTTTTGTTGAATTTGTTGGTGTTTTTCAATGTTGAGGTTGTTGTTGTTTTTCAATGTTGAGGTTGTTGTTGAATTTGTTGGTGTTTTTCCATGATGAGGTTGTTGTTGTTTTTCAATGTTGAGGTTGTTGTTGAATTTGTTGGTGTTTTTTCAATTTTGAGGTTGTTGGTGTTTTTCAATGTTGAGGTTGATGTTGAATTTGATGGTGTTTTTCAAAGTCGAGGTTGTTGTTGAATTTGTTGGTGTTCTTCAGTGTTGAAGTTGTTGTTGAATTTGTTGGTGTTTTTCAAAGCTGAGGTTGTTGTTGAATTTGTTGGTATTTTTCAATGTTGAGATTGTTGTTGTTTTTCAATGTTGAGGTTGTTGTTGTATTTGTTGGTGTTTTTAAATGTTGAGGTCGTTGCTGAATTTGTTGGTTTTTTTCAATGTTGAGGTTGTTGTTGTTTTTCAATGTTGAGGTTGTTGTGGAATTTGTTGGTGTTTTTCAATGTTGAGGTTTTTGTTGTTTTTCAATGCTGAGGTTGTTGTTGAATTTGCTGGTGTTTTTCAATGTTGAGGTTGTTGTTGAATTTGTTGGTGTTTTTCAATGTTGAGGTTGTTGTTGTTTTTCAATGTTGAGGTTGTTGTTGAATTTGTTGCTCTTTTTCAATGTTGAGGTTGTTGTTCAATTTGTTGGTGTTTTTCAATGTTGAGGTTGTTGTTGTTTTTCAATGTTGAGGGTGTTGTTGAATTTGTTGATGTTTTTCAATGTTGAGTTTGTTGTTGTTTTTCAATGTTGAGGTTGTTGTTGAATTTGTTGGTGTTTTTCAATGTTGAGGTTGTTGTTGTTTTTCAATGTTGAGGTTGTTGTTGAATTTGTTGGTGTTTTTCAATGTTGAGGTTGTTGTTGTTTTTCAATGTTGAGGTTGTTGTTGAATTTGTTCGTGCTTTTCAATGTTGAGGTTGTTGTTGAATTTCTTGGTGATTTTCAATGTTGAGGTTGTTGTTGTTTTTCAATGTTGAGGTTGTTGTTGAATTTGTTGGTGTTTTTCAATGTTGAGTTTGTTGTTGAATTTGTTGGTGTTTTTCAATGCTGAGGTTGTTGTTGAATTTGTTGGTGTTTTTCAATGTTGAGGTTGTTGTTGAATTTGTTGGTGTTTTTCAATGTTGAGGTTGTTGTTGTTTTTCAATGTTGAGGTTGTTGTTGAGTTTGTTGGTGTTTTTCAATGTTGAGGTTGTTGTTGAATTTGTTGGTGTTTTTCAATGTTGAGGTTGTTGTTGAATTTGTTGGTGTTTTTCAATGTTGAGGTTGTTGTTGTTTTTAAATGTTGAGGTTGTTGTTGAAATTTTTGGTGTTTTTCAATTTTGAGGTTGTTGGTGTTTTTCAATGTTGAGGTTGTTGAATTTGTTGCTGTTTTTCAATGTCGAGGTTGTTGTTGAATTTGTTGGTGTTTTGCAATGTTGAAGTTGTTGTTGAATTTGTTGGTGTTTTTCAATTTCGAGGTTGTTGTTGAATTTGTTGGTGTTTTTTCAATTTTGAGGTTGTTGGTGTTTTTCAATGTTGAGGTTGATGTTGAATTTGATGGTGTTTTTCAATGTCGAGGTTGTTGTTGAATTTGTTGGTGTTTTTCAATGTTGAAGTTGTTGTTGAATTGTTGGTGTTTTTCAATGTTGAGGTTGTTGTTGTTTTTCAATGTTGAGGTTGTTGTTGAATTTGTTGGTGTTTTTCAATGTTGAGATTGTTGTTGTTTTTCAATGTTGAGGTTGTTGTTGAATTTGTTGGTGTTTTTAAATGTTGAGGTTGTTGCTGAATTTGTTGGTGTTTTTCAATGTTGAGGTTGTTGTTGTTTTTCAATGTTGAGGTTATTGTTGAATTTGTTGGTGTTTTTCAATGTTGAGGTTGTTGTTGTTTTTCAATGTTGAGGTTGTTGTTGAATTTGTTGGTGTTTTTCAATTTCGAGGTTGTTGTTGAATTTGTTGGTGTTTTTCAATGTTGAAGTTGTTGTTGAATATGTTGGTGTTTTTCAATGTTGAGGTTGTTGTTGTTTTTCAATGTTGAGGTTTTTGTTGAATTTGTTGGTGTTTTTCAATGTTGAGGTTGTTGTTGTTTTTAACAGTTGGGGTTGTTGTTGAATTTGTTGGTGTTTTTCAATTTTGAGGATGTTGGTGTTTTTCAATGTTGAGGTTGTTGTTGAATTTGTTGGTGTTTTTCCATGATGAGGTTGTTGTTGTTTTTCAAAGTTGAGGTTGTTGTTGAATTTGTTGGTGTTTTTTCAATTTTGAGGTTGTTGGTGTTTTTCAATGTTGAGGTTGATGTTGAATTTGATGGTGTTTTTCAAAGTCGAGGTTGTTGTTGAATTTGTTGGTGTTCTTCAATGTTGAAGTTGTTGTTGAATTTGTTGGTGTTTTTCAATGTTGAGTTTGTTGTTGTTTTTCAATGTTGAGGTAGTTGTTGAATTTGTTGGTGTTTTTCAATGTTGAGATTGTTGTTGTTTTTCAATGTTGAGGTTGTTGTTGAATTTGTTGGTGTTTTTAAATGTTGAGGTTGTTGCTGAATTTGTTGGTTTTTTTCAATGTTGAGGTTGTTGTTGTTTTTCAATGTTGAGGTTGTTGTTGAATTTGTTGGTGTTTTTCAATGTTGAGGTTGTTGTTGTTTTTCAATGTTGAGGTTGTTGTTGAATTTGTTGGTGTTTTTCAATTTCGAGGTTGTTGTTGAATTTGTTGGTGTTTTTCAATGTTGAAGTTGTTGTTAAATTTGTTGGTGTTTTTCAATGTTGAGGTTGTTGTTGTTTTTCAATGCTGAGGTTGTTGTTGAATTTGTTGGTGATTTTCAATGTTGAGGTTGTTGTTGAATTTGTTGTTGTTTTTCAATGTTGAGGTTGTTGCTGAATTTGTTGGTGTTTTTCAAGTTGAGTTTGTTGTTGTTTTTCAAAGTTGAGGTTGTTGTTGAATTTGTTGGTGTTTTTCAATGTTGAGGTTGTTGTTGTTTTTCAATGTTGAGGTTGTTGTTGAATTTGTTGGTGTTTTTCAATGTTGAGGTTGTTGTTGTTTTTCAATGTTGAGGTTGTTGTTGAATTTGTTGGTGTTTTTCAATGTTGAGGTTGTTGTTGAATTTGTTGGTGTTTTACAATGATGAGGTTGTTGTTGTTTTTCAATGTTGAGGTTGTTGAATTTGTTGGTGTTTTTCAATCTTGATTTTGTTGTTGAATTTGTTGGTGTTTTTCAATGTTGAGGTTGTTGTTGAATTTGTTGGTGTTTTTCAATGTTGAGGTTGTTGGTGTTTTTCAATGTTGAGGTTGTTGTTGAATTTGTTGGTGTTTTTCAATGTTGAGGTTGTTGTTGAATTTGTTGGTGTTTTTCAATGTTGAGGTTGTTGTTGTTTTTAAATGTTTAGGTTGTTGTTGAATTTTTTGGTGTTTTTCAATTTTGAGGTTGTTGGTGTTTTTCAATGTTGAGGTTGTTGTTGAATTTGTTGGTGTTTTTCAATGTTGAGGTTGTTGTTGTTTTTCAATGTTGAGGTTGTTGTTGAATTTGTTGGTGTTTTTCAATGTTGAGGTTGTTGTTGTTTTTCAATGTTGAGGTTGTTGTTGAATTTGTTCGTGCTTTTCAATGTTGAGGTTGTTGTTGAATTTGTTGGTGATTTTCAATGTTGAGGTTGTTGTTGTTTTTCAATGTTGAGGTTGTTGTTGAATTTGTTGGTGTTTTTCAATGTTGAGATTGTTGTTGAATTTGTTGGTGTTTTTCAATGCTGAGGTTGTTGTTGAATTTGTTGGTGTTTTTCAATGTTGAGGTTGTTGTTGAATTTGTTGGTGTTTTTCAATGTTGAGGTCGTTGTTGTTTTTCAATGTTGTGGTTGTTGTTGAATTTGTTGGTGTTTTTCAATGTTGAGGTTGTTGTTGTTTTTCAATGTTGAGGTTGTTGTTGAGTTTGTTGGTGTTTTTCAATGTTGAGGTTGTTGTTGAATTTGTTGGTGTTTTTCAATGTTGAGGTTGTTGTTGAATTTGTTGGTGTTTTTCAATGTTGAGGTTGTTGTTGTTTTTAAATGTTGAGGTTGTTGTTGAAATTTTTGGTGTTTTTCAATTTTGAGGTTGTTGGTGTTTTTCCATGTTGAGGTTGTTGTTGAATTTGTTGCTGTTTTTCAATGTCGAGGTTGTTGTTGAATTTGTTGGTGTTTTGCAATGTTGAAGTTGTTGTTGAATTTGTTGGTGTTTTTCAATTTCGAGGTTGTTGTTGAATTTGTTGGTGTTTTTTCAATTTTGAGGTTGTTGGTGTTTTTCAATGTTGAGGTTGATGTTGAATTTGATGGTGTTTTTCAATGTCGAGGTTGTTGTTGAATTTGTTGGTGTTTTTCAATGTTGAAGTTGTTGTTGAATTGTTGGTGTTTTTCAATGTTGAGGTTGTTGTTGTTTTTCAATGTTGAGGTTGTTGTTGAATTTGTTGGTGTTTTTCAATGTTGAGATTGTTGTTGTTTTTCAATGTTGAGGTTGTTGTTGAATTTGTTGGTGTTTTTAAATGTTGAGGTTGTTGCTGAATTTGTTGGTGTTTTTCAATGTTGAGGTTGTTGTTGTTTTTCAATGTTGAGGTTATTGTTGAATTTGTTGGTGTTTTTCAATGTTGAGGTTGTTGTTGTTTTTCAATGTTGAGGTTGTTGTTGAATTTGTTGGTGTTTTTCAATTTCGAGGTTGTTGTTGAATTTGTTGGTGTTTTTCAATGTTGAAGTTGTTGTTGAATATGTTGGTGTTTTTCAATGTTGAGGTTGTTGTTGTTTTTCAATGTTGAGGTTTTTGTTGAATTTGTTGGTGTTTTTCAATGTTGAGGTTGTTGTTGTTTTTAACTGTTGGGGTTGTTGTTGAATTTGTTGGTGTTTTTCAATTTTGAGGATGTTGTTGTTTTTCAATGTTGAGGTTGTTGTTGAATTTGTTGGTGTTTTTCCATGATGAGGTTGTTGTTGTTTTTCAAAGTTGAGGTTGTTGTTGAATTTGTTGGTGTTTTTTCAATTTTGAGGTTGTTGGTGTTTTTCAATGTTGAGGTTGATGTTGAGTTTGTTGGTGTTTTTCAATGTTGAGGTTGTTGTTGAATTTGTTGGTGTTTTTCAATGTTGAGGTTGTTGTTGAATTTGTTGGTGTTTTTCAATGTTGAGGTTGTTGTTGTTTTTAAATGTTGAGGTTGTTGTTGAAATTTTTGGTGTTTTTCAATTTTGAGGTTGTTGGTGTTTTTCAATGTTGAGGTTGTTGTTGAATTTGTTGCTGTTTTTCAATGTCGAGGTTGTTGTTGAATTTGTTGGTGTTTTGCAATGTTGAAGTTGTTGTTGAATTTGTTGGTGTTTTTCAATTTCGAGGTTGTTGTTGAATTTGTTGGTGTTTTTTCAATTTTGAGGTTGTTGGTGTTTTTCAATGTTGAGGTTGATGTTGAATTTGATGGTGTTTTTCAATGTCGAGGTTGTTGTTGAATTTGTTGGTGTTTTTCAATGTTGAAGTTGTTGTTGAATTGTTGGTGTTTTTCAATGTTGAGGTTGTTGTTGTTTTTCAATGTTGAGGTTGTTGTTGAATTTGTTGGTGTTTTTCAATGTTGAGATTGTTGTTGTTTTTCAATGTTGAGGTTGTTGTTGAATTTGTTGGTGTTTTTAAATGTTGAGGCTGTTGCTGAATTTGTTGGTGTTTTTCAATGTTGAGGTTGTTGTTGTTTTTCAATGTTGAGGTTATTGTTGTTTTTCAATGTTGAGGTTGTTGTTGAATTTGTTGGTGTTTTTCAATTTCGAGGTTGTTGTTGAATTTGTTGGTGTTTTTCAATGTTGAAGTTGTTGTTGAATATGTTGGTGTTTTTCAATGTTGAGGTTGTTGTTGTTTTTCAATGTTGAGGTTTTTGTTGAATTTGTTGGTGTTTTTCAATGTTGAGGTTGTTGTTGTTTTTAACTGTTGGGGTTGTTGTTGAATTTGTTGGTGTTTTTCAATTTTGAGGATGTTGTTGTTTTTCAATGTTGAGGTTGTTGTTGAATTTGTTGGTGTTTTTCCATGATGAGGTTGTTGTTGTTTTTCAAAGTTGAGGTTGTTGTTGAATTTGTTGGTGTTTTTTCAATTTTGAGGTTGTTGGTGTTTTTCAATGTTGAGGTTGATGTTGAATTTGATGGTGTTTTTCAAAGTCGAGTTTGTTGTTGAATTTGTTGGTGTTCTTCAATGTTGAAGTTGTTGTTGAATTTGTTGGTGTTTTTCAATGTTGAGTTTGTTGTTGTTTTTCAATGTTGAGGTAGTTGTTGAATTTGTTGGTGTTTTTCAATGTTGAGATTGTTGTTGTTTTTCAATGTTGAGGTTGTTGTTGAATTTGTTGGTGTTTTTAAATGTTGAGGTTGTTGCTGAATTTGTTGGTTTTTTTCAATGTTGAGGTTGTTGTTGTTTTTCAATGTTGAGGTTGTTGTTGAATTTGTTGTTGTTTTTCAATGTTGAGGTTGTTGTTGAATTTGTTGGTGTTTTTCAATTTCGAGGTTGTTGTTGAATTTGTTGGTGTTTTTCAATGTTGAAGTTGTTGTTAAATTTGTTGGTGTTTTTCAATGTTGAGGTTGTTGTTGTTTTTCAATGCTGAGGTTGTTGTTGAATTTTTTGGTGATTTTCAATGTTGAGGTTGTTGTTGAATTTGTTGTTGTTTTTCAATGTTGAGGTTGTTGCTGAATTTGTTGGTGTTTTTCAAGTTGAGTTTGTTGTTGTTTTTCAAAGTTGAGGTTGTTGTTGAATTTGTTGGTGTTTTTCAATGTTGAGGTTGTTGTTGTTTTTCAATGTTGAGGTTGTTGTTGAATTTGTTGGTGTTTTTCAATGTTGAGGTTGTTGTTGTTTTTCAATGTTGAGGTTGTTGTTGAATTTGTTGGTGTTTTTCAATGTTGAGGTTGTTGTTGAATTTGTTGGTGTTTTACAATGATGAGGTTGTTGTTGTTTTTCAATGTTGAGGTTGTTGAATTTGTTGGTGTTTTTCAATCTTGATTTTGTTGTTGAATTTGTTGGTGTTTTTCAATGTTGAGGTTGTTGTTGAATTTGTTGGTGTTTTTCAATGTTGAGGTTGTTGGTCTTTTTCAATGTTGAGGTTGTTGTTGAATTTGTTGGTGTTTTTCAATGTTGAGGTTGTTGTTGAATTTGTTGGTGTTTTTCAATGTTGAGGTTGTTGTTGTTTTTAAATGTTTAGGTTGTTGTTGAATTTTTTGGTGTTTTTCAATTTTGAGGTTGTTGGTGTTTTTCAATGTTGAGGTTGTTGTTGAATTTGTTGGTGTTTTTCAATGTTGAGGTTGTTGTTGTTTTTCAATGTTGAGGTTGTTGTTGAATTTGTTGGTGTTTTTCAATGTTGAGGTTGTTGTTGTTTTTCAATGTTGAGGTTGTTGTTGAATTTGTTCGTGCTTTTCAATGTTGAGGTTGTTGTTGAATTTGTTGGTGATTTTCAATGTTGAGGTTGTTGTTGTTTTTCAATGTTGAGGTTGTTGTTGAATTTGTTGGTGTTTTTCAATGTTGAGATTGTTGTTGAATTTGTTGGTGTTTTTCAATGCTGAGGTTGTTGTTGAATTTGTTGGTGTTTTTCAATGTTGAGGTTGTTGTTGAATTTGTTGGTGTTTTTCAATGTTGAGGTCGTTGTTGTTTTTCAATGTTGTGGTTGTTGTTGAATTTGTTGGTGTTTTTCAATGTTGAGGTTGTTGTTGTTTTTCAATGTTGAGGTTGTTGTTGAGTTTGTTGGTGTTTTTCAATGTTGAGGTTGTTGTTGAATTTGTTGGTGTTTTTCAATGTTGAGGTTGTTGTTGAATTTGTTGGTGTTTTTCAATGTTGAGGTTGTTGTTGTTTTTAAATGTTGAGGTTGTTGTTGAAATTTTTGGTGTTTTTCAATTTTGAGGTTGTTGGTGTTTTTCAATGTTGAGGTTGTTGTTGAATTTGTTGCTGTTTTTCAATGTCGAGGTTGTTGTTGAATTTGTTGGTGTTTTGCAATGTTGAAGTTGTTGTTGAATTTGTTGGTGTTTTTCAATTTCGAGGTTGTTGTTGAATTTGTTGGTGTTTTTTCAATTTTGAGGTTGTTGGTGTTTTTCAATGTTGAGGTTGATGTTGAATTTGATGGTGTTTTTCAATGTCGAGGTTGTTGTTGAATTTGTTGGTGTTTTTCAATGTTGAAGTTGTTGTTGAATTGTTGGTGTTTTTCAATGTTGAGGTTGTTGTTGTTTTTCAATGTTGAGGTTGTTGTTGAATTTGTTGGTGTTTTTCAATGTTGAGATTGTTGTTGTTTTTCAATGTTGAGGTTGTTGTTGAATTTGTTGGTGTTTTTAAATGTTGAGGTTGTTGCTGAATTTGTTGGTGTTTTTCAATGTTGAGGTTGTTGTTGTTTTTCAATGTTGAGGTTATTGTTGAATTTGTTGGTGTTTTTCAATGTTGAGGTTGTTGTTGTTTTTCAATGTTGAGGTTGTTGTTGAATTTGTTGGTGTTTTTCAATTTCGAGGTTGTTGTTGAATTTGTTGGTGTTTTTCAATGTTGAAGTTGTTGTTGAATATGTTGGTGTTTTTCAATGTTGAGGTTGTTGTTGTTTTTCAATGTTGAGGTTTTTGTTGAATTTGTTGGTGTTTTTCAATGTTGAGGTTGTTGTTGTTTTTAACTGTTGGGGTTGTTGTTGAATTTGTTGGTGTTTTTCAATTTTGAGGATGTTGTTGTTTTTCAATGTTGAGGTTGTTGTTGAATTTGTTGGTGTTTTTCCATGATGAGGTTGTTGTTGTTTTTCAAAGTTGAGGTTGTTGTTGAATTTGTTGGTGTTTTTTCAATTTTGAGGTTGTTGGTGTTTTTCAATGTTGAGGTTGACGTTGAGTTTGTTGGTGTTTTTCAATGTTGAGGTTGTTGTTGAATTTGTTGGTGTTTTTCAATGTTGAGGTTGTTGTTGAATTTGTTGGTGTTTTTCAATGTTGAGGTTGTTGTTGTTTTTAAATGTTGAGGTTGTTGTTGAAATTTTTGGTGTTTTTCAATTTTGAGGTTGTTGGTGTTTTTCAATGTTGAGGTTGTTGTTGAATTTGTTGCTGTTTTTCAATGTCGAGGTTGTTGTTGAATTTGTTGGTGTTTTGCAATGTTGAAGTTGTTGTTGAATTTGTTGGTGTTTTTCAATTTCGAGGTTGTTGTTGAATTTGTTGGTGTTTTTTCAATTTTGAGGTTGTTGGTGTTTTTCAATGTTGAGGTTGATGTTGAATTTGATGGTGTTTTTCAATGTCGAGGTTGTTGTTGAATTTGTTGGTGTTTTTCAATGTTGAAGTTGTTGTTGAATTGTTGGTGTTTTTCAATGTTGAGGTTGTTGTTGTTTTTCAATGTTGAGTTTGTTGTTGAATTTGTTGGTGTTTTTCAATGTTGAGATTGTTGTTGTTTTTCAATGTTGAGGTTGTTGTTGAATTTGTTGGTGTTTTTAAATGTTGAGGTTGTTGCTGAATTTGTTGGTGTTTTTCAATGTTGAGGTTGTTGTTGTTTTTCAATGTTGAGGTTATTGTTGAATTTGTTGGTGTTTTTCAATGTTGAGGTTGTTGTTGTTTTTCAATGTTGAGGTTGTTGTTGAATTTGTTGGTGTTTTTCAATTTCGAGGTTGTTGTTGAATTTGTTGGTGTTTTTCAATGTTGAAGTTGTTGTTGAATATGTTGGTGTTTTTCAATGTTGAGGTTGTTGTTGTTTTTCAATGTTGAGGTTTTTGTTGAATTTGTTGGTGTTTTTCAATGTTGAGGTTGTTGTTGTTTTTAACTGTTGGGGTTGTTGTTGAATTTGTTGGTGTTTTTCAATTTTGAGGATGTTGGTGTTTTTCAATGTTGAGGTTGTTGTTGAATTTGTTGGTGTTTTTCCATGATGAGGTTGTTGTTGTTTTTCAAAGTTGAGGTTGTTGTTGAATTTGTTGGTGTTTTTTCAATTTTGAGGTTGTTGGTGTTTTTCAATGTTGAGGTTGATGTTGAATTTGATGGTGTTTTTCAAAGTCGAGGTTGTTGTTGAATTTGTTGGTGTTCTTCAATGTTGAAGTTGTTGTTGAATTTGTTGGTGTTTTTCAATGTTGAGTTTGTTGTTGTTTTTCAATGTGGAGGTAGTTGTTGAATTTGTTGGTGTTTTTCAATGTTGAGATTGTTGTTGTTTTTCAATGTTGTGGTTGTTGTTGAATTTGTTGGTGTTTTTAAATGTTGAGGTTGTTGCTGAATTTGTTGGTTTTTTTCAATGTTGAGGTTGTTGTTGTTTTTCAATGTTGAGGTTGTTGTTGAATTTGTTGTTGTTTTTCAATGTTGAGGTCGTTGTTGAATTTGTTGGTGTTTTTCAATTTCGAGGTTGTTGTTGAATTTGTTGGTGTTTTTCAATGTTGAAGTTGTTGTTAAATTTGTTGGTGTTTTTCAATGTTGAGGTTGTTGTTGTTTTTCAATGCTGAGGTTGTTGTTGAATTTGTTGGTGATTTTCAATGTTGAGGTTGTTGTTGAATTTGTTGTTGTTTTTCAATGTTGAGGTTGTTGCTGAATTTGTTGGTGTTTTTCAAGTTGAGTTTGTTGTTGTTTTTCAAAGTTGAGGTTGTTGTTGAATTTGTTGGTGTTTTTCAATGTTGAGGTTGTTGTTGTTTTTCAATGTTGAGGTTGTTGTTGAATTTGTTGGTGTTTTTCAATGTTGAGGTTGTTGTTGTTTTTCAATGTTGAGGTTGTTGTTGAATTTGTTGGTGTTTTTCAATGTTGAGGTTGTTGTTGAATTTGTTGGTGTTTTACAATGATGAGGTTGTTGTTGTTTTTCAATGTTGAGGTTGTTGAATTTGTTGGTGTTTTTCAATCTTGATTTTGTTGTTGAATTTGTTGGTGTTTTTCAATGTTGAGGTTGTTGTTGAATTTGTTGGTGTTTTTCAATGTTGAGGTTGTTGGTGTTTTTCAATGTTGAGGTTGTTGTTGAATTTGTTGGTGTTTTTCAATGTTGAGGTTGTTGTTGAATTTGTTGGTGTTTTTCAATGTTGAGGTTGTTGTTGTTTTTAAATGTTTAGGTTGTTGTTGAATTTTTTGGTGTTTTTCAATTTTGAGGTTGTTGGTGTTTTTCAAAGTTGAGGTTGTTGTTGAATTTGTTGGTGTTTTTCAATGTCGAGGTTATTGTTGAATTTGTTGGTGTATTGCAATGTTGAAGTTGTTGTTGAATTTGTTGGTGTTTTTCAATTTCGAGGTTGTTGTTGAATTTGTTGGTGTTTTTCAATGTTGAAGTTTTTGTTGAATTTGTTGGTGTTTTTCAATGTTGAGGTTGTTGTTGTTTTTCAATGCTGAGGTTGTTGTTGAATTTGTTGGTGTTTTTCAATGTTGAGGTTGTTGTTGAATTTGTTGGTGTTTTTCAATGTTGAGGTTGTTGTTGTTTTTCAATGTTGAGGTTGTTGTTGAATTTGTTGGTGTTTTTCAATGTTGAGGTTGTTGCTGTTTTTCAATGTTGAGGTTGTTGTTGAATTTGTTGGTGTTTTTCAATGTTGAGGTTGTTGTTGAATTTGTTGGTGTTTTTCAATGTTGAGGTTGTTGTTGTTTTTCAATGTTGAGGTTGTTGTTGAATTTGTTCGTGTTTTTCAATGTTGAGTTTGTTGTTGTTTTCAATGTTGAGGTTGTTGTTGAATTTGTTGGAGTTTTTCAATGTTGAGGTTGTTGTTGTTTTTCAATGCTGAGGTTGTTGTTGAATTTGTTGGTGTTTTTCAATGTTGAGGTTGTTGGTGTTTTTCAATGTTGAGGTTGTTGTTGAATTTGCTGGTGTTTTTCAATGTTGAGGTTGTTGTTGAATTTGTTGGTGTTTTTCAATGTTGAGGTTGTTGTTGAATTTGTTGGTGTTTTTCAATGTTGAGGTTGTTGTTGTTTTTAAATGTTGGGGTTGTTGTTGAATTGGTGGTCTTTTTCAATTTTGAGGATGTTGTTGTTTTTCAATGTTGAGGTTGTTGTTGAATTTGTTGGTGTTTTTCCATGATGAGGTTGTTGTTGTTTTTCAAACTTGAGGTTGTTGTTGAATTTGTTGGTGTTTTTCAATGTTGAATTTTTGGTTGAATTTGTTGGTGTTTTTCAATGTTGAGGTTGTTGTTTTTCAATGTTGAGGTTGTTGTTGAATTTGTTGGCGTTTTTAAATGTTGAGGTTGTTGTTGAATTTGTTGGTGTTTGCTATGTTGAGGTTTTTGTTGAATTTGTTGGTGTTTTTCAATGTTCAGGTTGTTGTTGTTTTTCAATGTTGAGGTTGTTGTTGAATTTGATGGTGTTTTTCAATGTCGAGGTTGTTGTTGAATTTGTTGTTGTTTTTCAATGTTGAAGTTGTTGTTGAATTTGTTGGTGTTTTTCAATGTTGAGGTTGTTGCTGTTTTTCAATGTTTAGGTTGTTGTTGAATTTGTAGGTGTTTTTCAATGTTGAGGTTGTTGTTGTTTTTCAATGTTGAGGTTCTTGTTGAATTTGTTGGTGTTTTTCAATTTCGAGGTTGTTGGTGAATTTGTTGGTGTTTTTCAATGTTGAAGTTATTGTTGAATTTGTTGGTGTTTTTCAATGTTGAGGTTTTTGTTGACTTTGTTGGTGTTTTTCAATGTTGAGGTTGTTGTTGTTTTTCAATGTTGAGGTTGTTGTTGAATTTGTTGGTGTTTTTCCATGATGAGGTTGTTGTTGTTTTTCAATGTTGAGGTTGTTGTTGAATTTGTTGGTGTTTTTTCAATTTTGAGGTTGTTGGTGTTTTTCAATGTTGAGGTTGATGTTGAATTTGATGGTGTTTTTCAAAGTCGAGGTTGTTGTTGAATTTGTTGGTGTTCTTCAGTGTTGAAGTTGTTGTTGAATTTGTTGGTGTTTTTCAATGCTGAGGTTGTTGTTGAATTTGTTGGTGTTTTTCAATGTTGAGATTGTTGTTGTTTTTCAATGTTGAGGTTGTTGTTGAATTTGTTGGTGTTTTTAAATGTTGAGGTTGTTGCTGAATTTGTTGGTTTTTTTCAATGTTGAGGTTGTTGTTGTTTTTCAATGTTGAGGTTGTTGTGGAATTTGTTGGTGTTTTTCATGTTGAGGTTGTTGTTGTTTTTCAATGTTGAGGTTGTTGTTGAATTTGTTGGTGTTTTTCAATTTCGAGGTTGTTGTTGAATTTGTTGGTGTTTTTCAATGTTGAAGTTGTTGTTGAATTTGTTGGTGTTTTTCAATGTTGAGGTTGTTGTTGTTTTTCAATGCTGAGGTTGTTGTTGAATTTGTTGGTGTTTTTCAATGTTGAGGTTGTTGTTGAATTTGATATTGTTTTTCAATGTTGAGGTTGTTGCTGAATTTGTTGGTGTTTTTCAATGTTGAGTTTGTTGTTGTTTTTCAATGTTGAGGTTGTTGTTGTTTTTCAATGTTGAGGTTGTTGTTGAATTTGTTGGTGTTTTTCAATGTTGAGGTTGTTGTTGTTTTTCAATGTTGAAGTTTTTGTTGAATTTGTTGCTGTTTTTCAATTTCGAGGTTGTGGTGAATTTGTTGGTGTTTTTCAATGTTGAAGTTGTTGTTGAATTTGTTGGTGTTTTTCAATGTTGAGGTTGTTGTTGTTTTTCAATGCTGAGGTTGTTGTTGAATTTGTTGGTGTTTTTCAATGTTGAGGTTGTTGTTGAATTTGTTGTTGTTTTTCAATGTTGAGGTTGTTGTTGAATTTGTTCGTGTTTTTCAATGTTGTGTTTGTTGTTGTTTTTCAATGTTGAGGTTGTTGTTGAATTTGTTGGTGTTTTTCAATGTTGAGTTTGTTGTTGTTTTTCAATGCTGAGGTTGTTGTTGAATTTGTTGGTGTTTTTCAATGTTGAGGTTGTTGGTGTTTTTCAATGTTGAGGTTGTTGTTGAATTTGCCGGTGTTTTTCAATGTTGAGGTTGTTGTTGAATTTGTTGGTGTTTTTCAATGTTGAGGTTGTTGTTGAATTTGTTGGTGTTTTTCAAAATTGAGGTTGTTGTTGTTTTTAAATGTTGGGGTTGTTGTTGAATTGGTGGTCTTTTTCAATTTTGAGGATGTTGTTGTTTTTCAATGTTGAGGTTGTTGTTGAATTTGATGGTGTTTTTCCATGATGAGGTTGTTGTTGTTTTTCAAACTTGAGGTTGTTGTTGAATTTGTTGGTGTTTTTCAATGTTGAATTTTTGGTTGAATTTGTTGGTGTTTTTCAATGTTGAGGTTGTTGTTTTTCAATGTCGAAGTTGTTGTTGAATTTGTTGGCGTTTTTAAATGTTGAGGTTGTTGTTGAATTTGTTGGTGTTTGCTATGTTGAGGTTTTTGTTGAATTTGTTAATGTTTTTCAATGTTCAGGTTGTTGTTGTTTCTCAATGTTGAGGTTGTTGTTGAATTTGATGGTGTTTTTCAATGTCGAGGTTGTTGTTGAATTTGTTGTTGTTTTTCAATGTTGAGGTTGTTGTTGAATTTGTTGGTGTTTTTCCATGATGAGGTTGTTGTTGTTTTTCAATGTTGAGGTTGTTGTTGAATTTGTTGGTGTTTTTTCAATTTTGAGGTTGATGGTGTTTTTCAATGTTGAGGTTGATGTTGAATTTGATGGTGTTTTTCAAAGTCGAGGTTGTTGTTGAATTTGTTGGTGTTCTTCAGTGTTGAAGTTGTTGTTGAATTTGTTGGTGTTTTTCAATGCTGAGGTTGTTGTTGAATTTGTTGGTGTTTTTCAATGTTGAGATTGTTGTTGTTTTTCAATGTTGAGGTTGTTGTTGAATTTGTTGGTGCTTTTAAATGTTGAGGTTGTTGCTGAATTTGTTGGTTTTTTTCAATGTTGAGGTTGTTGTTGTTTTTCAATGTTGAGGTTGTTGTGGAATTTGTTGGTGTTTTTCATGTTGAGGTTGTTGTTGTTTTTCAATGTTGAGGTTGTTGTGGAATTTGTTGGTGTTTTTCATGTTGAGGTTGTTGTTGTTTTTCAATGTTGAGGTTGTTGCTGAATTTGTTGGTGTTTTTCAATGTTGAGTTTGTTGTTGTTTTTCAATGTTGAGGTTGTTGTTGTTTTTCAATGTTGAGGTTGTTGTTGAATTTGTTGGTGTTTTTCAATGTTGAGGTTGTTGTTGTTTTTCAATGTTGAAGTTGTTGTTGAATTTGTTGGTGTTTTTCAATTTCGAGGTTGTGGTGAATTTGTTGGTGTTTTTCAATGTTGAAGTTGTTGTTGAATTTGTTGGTGTTTTTCAATGTTGAGGTTGTTGTTGTTTTTCAATGCTGAGGTTGTTGTTGAATTTGTTGGTGTTTTTCAATGTTGAGGTTGTTGTTGAATTTGTTGTTGTTTTTCAATGTTGAGGTTGTTGTTGAATTTGTTCGTGTTTTTCAATGTTGTGTTTGTTGTTGTTTTTCAATGTTGAGGTTGTTGTTGAATTTGTTGGTGTTTTTCAATGTTGAAGTTGTTGTTGAATTTGTTGGTGTTTTTCAATGTTGAGGTTGTTGTTGTTTTTCAATGCTGAGGTTGTTGTTGAATTTGTTGGTGTTTTTCAATGTTGAGGTTGTTGTTGAATTTGATGTTGTTTTTCAATGTTGAGGTTGTTGCTGAATTTGTTGGTGTTTTTCAATGTTGAGTTTGTTGTTGTTTTTCAATGTTGAGGTTGTTGTTGTTTTTCAATGTTGAGGTTGTTGTTGAATTTGTTGGTGTTTTTCAATGTTGAGGTTGTTGTTGTTTTTCAATGTTGAAGTTGTTGTTGAATTTGTTGGTGTTTTTCAATTTCGAGGTTGTGGTGAATTTGTTGGTGTTTTTCAATGTTGAAGTTGTTGTTGAATTTGTTGGTGTTTTTCAATGTTGAGGTTGTTGTTGTTTTTCAATGCTGAGGTTGTTGTTGAATTTGTTGGTGTTTTTCAATGTTGAGGTTGTTGTTGAATTTGTTGTTGTTTTTCAATGTTGAGGTTGTTGTTGAATTTGTTCGTGTTTTTCAATGTTGTGTTTGTTGTTGTTTTTCAATGTTGAGGTTGTTGTTGAATTTGTTGGTGTTTTTCAATGTTGAGTTTGTTGTTGTTTTTCAATGCTGAGGTTGTTGTTGAATTTGTTGGTGTTTTTCAATGTTGAGGTTGTTGGTGTTTTTCAATGTTGAGGTTGTTGTTGATTTTGCTGGTGCTTTTCAATGTTGAGGTTGTTGTTGAATTTGTTGGTGTTTTTCAAAGTTGAGGTTGTTGTTGTTTTTAAATGTTGGGGTTATTGTTGAATTGGTGGTCTTTTTCAATTTTGAGGATGTTGTTGTTTTTCAATGTTGAGGTTGTTGTTGAATTTGTTGGTGTTTTTCCATGATGAGGTTGTTGTTGTTTTTCAAACTTGAGGTTGTTGTTGAATTTGTTGGTGTTTTTCAATGTTGAGGTTGTTGTTTTTCAATGTTGAGGTTGCTGTTGAATTTGTAGGCGTTTTTAAATGTTGAGGTTGTTGTTGAATTTGTTGGTGTTTGCTATGTTGAGGTTTTTGTTGAATTTGTTGGTGTTTTTCAATGTTCAGCTTGTTGTTGTTTTTCAATGTTGAGGTTGTTGTTGAATTTGATGGTGTTTTTCAATGTCGAGGTTGTTGTTGAATTTGTTGTTGTTTTTCAATGTTGAAGTTGTTGTTGAATTTGTTGGTGTTTTTCAATGTTGAGGTTGTTGCTGTTTTTCAATGTTGAGGTTGTTGTTGAATTTGTTGGTGTTTTTCAATGTTGAGATTGTTGTTGTTTTTCAATGTTGAGGTTGTTGTTGAATTTGTTGGTGTTTTGAAATGTTGAGGTTGTTGTTGAATTTGTTGGTGTTTTTCAATGTTGAGGTTGTTGTTGAATTTGTTGGTGTTTTTCAATGTTGAGGTTGTTGTTGTTTTTCAATGTTGAGGTTGTTGTTGAAATTGTTGGTGTTTTTCAATTTCGAGGTTGTTGGTGAATTTGTTGGCGTTTTTCAATGTTGAAGTTGTTGTTGAATTTGTTGGTGTTTTTCAATGTTGAGGTTTTTGTTGAATTTGTTGGTGTTTTTCAATGTTGAGGTTGTTGTTGTTTTTCAATGTTGAGGTTGTTGTTGAATTTGTTGGTGTTTTTCAATGTTGAGGTTGTTGTTGTTTTTCAATGTACAGGTTGTTGTTGAATTTGTTGGTGTTTTTCAATGTTGAGGTTGTTGTTGTTTTTCAATGTTGAGGTTGTTGTTGAATTTGTTGGCGTTTTTCAATGTTGAGGTTGTTGTTCAATTTGTTGGTGTTTTTCAATGTTGAGGTTGTTGTTGTTTTTCAATGTTGAGGGTGTTGTTGAATTTGTTGCTGTTTTTCAATGTTGAGTTTGTTGTTGTTTTTCAATGTTGAGGTTGTTGTTGAATTTGTTGGTGTTTTTCAATGTTGAGGTTGTTGTTGAATTTGTTGGTGTTTTTCAATGTTGAGGTTGTTGTTGTTTTTCAATATTGAGGTTGTTGTTGAATTTGTTGGTGTTTTTCAATTTCGAGGTTGTTGGTGAATTTGTTGGTGTTTTTCAATGTTGAAGTTGTTGTTGAATTTGTTGGTGTTTTTCAATGTTGAGGTTTTTGTTGAATTTGTTGGTGTTTTTCAATGTTGAGGTTGTTGTTGTTTTTCAATGTTGAGGTTGTTGTTGAATTTGTTGGTGTTTTTCAATGTTGAGGTTGTTGTTGTTTTTCAATGTACAGGTTGTTGTTGAATTTGTTGGTGTTTTTCAATGTTGAGGTTGTTGTTGTTTTTCAATGTTGAGGTTGTTGTTGAATTTGTTGGTGTTTTTCAATGTTGAGGTTGTTGTTCAATTTGTTGGTGTTTTTCAATGTTGAGGTTGTTGTTGTTTTTCAATGTTGAGGGTGTTGTTGAATTTGTTGCTGTTTTTCAATGTTGAGTTTGTTGTTGTTTTTCAATGTTGAGGTTGTTGTTGAATTTGTTGGTGTTTTTCAATGTTGAGGTTGTTGTTGTTTTTCAATGTTGAGGTTGTTGTTGAATTTGTTGGTGTTTTTCAATGTTGAGGTTGTTGTTGTTTTTGAATGTTGAGGTTGTTGTTGAATTTGTTGGTGTTTTTCAATGTTGAGGTTGTTGTTGAATTTGTTGTTGTTTTTCAATGTTGAGGTTGTTGTTGAATTTGTTGGTGTTTTTCAATGTTGAGTTTGTTGTTGTTTTTCAATGTTGAGGTTGTTGTTGAATTTGTTGGTGTTTTTCAATGTTGAGGTTGTTGTTGTTTTTCAATGTTGAGGTTGTTGTTGAATTTGTTGGTGTTTTTCAATGTTGAGGTTGTTGTTGTTTTTCAATGTTGAGGTTGTTGTTGAATTTGTTGGTGTTTTTCAATGTTGAGGTTGTTGTTGAATTTGTTGTTGTTTTTCAATGTTGAGGTTGTTGTTGAATTTGTTGGTGTTTTTCAATGTTGATTTTGTTGTTGTTTTTCAATGTTGAGGTTGTTGTTGAATTTGTTGGTGTTTTTCAATGTTGAGGTTGTTGTTGTTTTTCAATGTTGAGGTTGTTGTTGAATTTGTTGGTGTTTTTCAATGTTGAGGTTGTTGTTGTTTTTCAATGTTGAGGTTGTTGTTGAATTTGTTGGTGTTTTTCAATGTTGAGGTTGTTGTTGAATTTGTTGGTGTTTTTCAATGATGAGGTTGTTGTTGTTTTTCAATGTTGAGGATGTTGAATTTGTTGGTGTTCTTCAATCTTGAGTTTGTTGTTGAATTTTTTGGTGTTTTTCAATGATGAGGTTGTTGTTGTTTTTCAATGTTGAGGTTGTTGAATTTGTTGGTGTTTTTCAATCTTGAGTTTGTTGTTGAATTTTTTGGTGTTTTTCAATGTTGAGGTTGTTGTTGAATTTGTTGGTGTTTTTCAATGTTGAGGTTGTTGTTGTTTTTCAATGTTGAGGTTGTTGTTGAGTTTGTTGGTGTTTTTCAATGTTGAGGTGGTTGTTGAATTTGTTGGTGTTTTTCAATGTTGAGGTTGTTGTTGAATTTGTTGGTGTTTTTCAATGTTGAGGTTGTTGTTGTTTTTCAATGTTGAGGTTGTTGTTGAATTTGTTGGTGTTTTTCAATTTCGAGGTTGTTGGTGAATTTGTTGGTGTTTTTCAATGTTGAAGTTGTTGTTGAATTTGTTGGTGTTTTTCAATGTTGAGGTTTTTGTTGAATTTGTTGGTGTTTTTCAATGTTGAGGTTGTTGTTGTTTTTCAATGTTGAGGTTGTTGTTGAATTTGTTGGTGTTTTTCAATGTTGAGGTTGTTGTTGTTTTTCAATGTACAGGTTGTTGTTGAATTTGTTGGTGTTTTTCAATGTTGAGGTTGTTGTTGTTTTTCAATGTTGAGGTTGTTGTTGAATTTGTTGGTGTTTTTCAATGTTGAGGTTGTTGTTCAATTTGTTGGTGTTTTTCAATGTTGAGGTTGTTGTTGTTTTTCAATGTTGAGGGTGTTGTTGAATTTGTTGCTGTTTTTCAATGTTGAGTTTGTTGTTGTTTTTCAATGTTGAGGTTGTTGTTGAATTTGTTGGTGTTTTTCAATGTTGAGGTTGTTGTTGTTTTTCAATGTTGAGGTTGTTGTCGAATTTGTTGGTGTTTTTCAATGTTGAGGTTGTTGTTGTTTTTGAATGTTGAGGTTGTTGTTGAATTTGTTGGTGTTTTTCAATGTTGAGGTTGTTGTTGAATTTGTTGTTGTTTTTCAATGTTGAGGTTGTTGTTGAATTTGTTGGTGTTTTTCAATGTTGAGTTTGTTGTTGTTTTTCAATGTTGAGGTTGTTGTTGAATTTGTTGGTGTTTTTCAATGTTGAGGTTGTTGTTGTTTTTCAATGTTGAGGTTGTTGTTGAATTTGTTGGTGTTTTTCAATGTTGAGGTTGTTGTTGTTTTTCAATGTTGAGGTTGTTGTTGAATTTGTTGGTGTTTTTCAATGTTGAGGTTGTTGTTGAATTTGTTGTTGTTTTTCAATGTTGAGGTTGTTGTTGAATTTGTTGGTGTTTTTCAATGTTGATTTTGTTGTTGTTTTTCAATGTTGAGGTTGTTGTTGAATTTGTTGGTGTTTTTCAATGTTGAGGTTGTTGTTGTTTTTCAATGTTGAGGTTGTTGTTGAATTTGTTGGTGTTTTTCAATGTTGAGGTTGTTGTTGTTTTTCAATGTTGAGGTTGTTGTTGAATTTGTTGGTGTTTTTCAATGTTGAGGTTGTTGTTGAATTTGTTGGTGTTTTCAATGATGAGGTTGTTGTTGTTTTTCAATGTTGAGGATGTTGAATTTGTTGGTGTTTTTCAATCTTGAGTTTGTTGTTGAATTTTTTGGTGTTTTTCAATGATGAGGTTGTTGTTGTTTTTCAATGTTGAGGTTGTTGAATTTGTTGGTGTTTTTCAATCTTGAGTTTGTTGTTGAATTTTTTGGTGTTTTTCAATGTTGAGGTTGTTGTTGAATTTGTTGGTGTTTTTCAATGTTGAGGTTGTTGTTGTTTTTCAATGTTGAGGTTGTTGTTGAGTTTGTTGGTGTTTTTCAATGTTGAGGTGGTTGTTGAATTTGTTGGTGTTTTTCAATGTTGAGGTTGTTGTTGAATTTGTTGGTGTTTTTCAATGTTGAGGTTGTTGTTGTTTTTAAATGTTGAGGTTGTTGTTGAATTTGTTGGTGTTTTTCAATGTTGAGGTTCTTGTGTTTTTCAATGTTGAGGTTGTTGAATTTGTTGGTGTTTTTCAATCTTGAGTTTGTTGTTGAATTTTTTGCTGTTTTTCAATGTTGAGGTTGTTGTTGAATTTGTTGGTGTTTTTCAATGTTGAGGTTGTTGTTGTTTTTCAATGTTGAGGTTGTTGTTGAGTTTGTTGGTGTTTTTCAATGTTGAGGTGGTTGGTGTTTTTCAATGTTGAGGTTGATGTTGAATTTGATGGTGTTTTTCAATGTCGAGGTTGTTGTTGAATTTGTTTGTGTTTTTCAATGTTGAGGTTGTTGTTGAATTTGTTGGTGTTTTTCAATGTTGAGGTTGTTGCTGTTTTTCAATGTTGAGGTTGTTGTTGAATTTGTTGGTGTTTTTCAATGTTGAGGTTGTTGTTGAATTTGTTGTTGTTTTTCAATGTTGAGGTTGTTGTTGAATTTGTTGGTGTTTTTCAATGTTGAGGTTGTTGTTGTTTTTCAATGTTGAGGTTGTTGTTGAATTTGTTGGTGTTTTTCAATGTTGAGGTTGTTGTTGAATTTGTTGGTGTTTTTCAATGATGAGGTTGTTGTTGTTTTTCAATGTTGAGGTTGTTGAATTTGTTGGTGTTTTTCAATCTTGAGTTTGTTGTTGAATCTTTTAGTGTTTTTCAATGTTGAGGTTGTTGTTGTTTTTCAATGTTGAGGTTGTTGTTGAATTTGTTGGTGTTTTTCAATGTTGAGGTTGTTGTTGTTTTTCAATGTTGAGGTTGTTGTTGAATTTGTTGGTGTTTTTCAATGTTGAGGCTGTTGTTGTTTTTCAATGTTGAGGTTGTTGTTGAATTTGTTCGTGCTTTTAAATGTTGAGGTTGTTGTTGAATTTGTTGGTGATTTTCAATGTTGAGGTTGTTGTTGTTTTTCAATGTTGAGGTTGTTGTTGAATTTGTTGTTGTTTTTCAATGTTGAGTTTGTTGTTGAATTTGTTGGTGTTTTTCAATGCTGAGGTTGTTGTTGAATTTGTTGGTGCTTTTCAATGTTGAGGTTGTTGTTGAATTTGTTGGTGTTTTTCAATGTTGAGGTTGTTGTTGTTTTTCAATGTTGTGGTTGTTGTTGAATTTGTTGGTGTTTTTCAATATTGAGGTTGTTGTTGTTTTTCAATGTTGAGGTTGTTGTTGAGTTTGTTGGTGTTTTTCAATGTTGAGGTTGTTGTTGAATTTGTTGGTGTTTTTCAATGTTGAGGTTGTTGTTGAATTTGTTGGTGTTTTTCAATGTTGAGGTTGTTGTTGTTTTTAAATGTTGAGGTTGTTGTTGAATTTTTTGGTGTTTTTCAATTTTGAGGTTGTTGTTGTTTTTCAATGTTGAGGTTGTTGTTGAATTTGTTGCTGTTTTTCAATGTCGAGGTTGTTGTTGAATTTGTTGGTGTTTTGCAATGTTGAAGTTGTTGTTGAATTTGTTGGTGATTTTCAATTTCGAGGTTGTTGTTGAATTTGTTGGTGTTTTTTCAATTTTGAGGTTGTTGGTGTTTTTCAATGTTGAGGTTGATGTTGAATTTGATGGTGTTTTTCAATGTCGAGGTTGTTGTTGAATTTGTTGGTGTTTTTCAATGTTGAAGTTGTTGTTGAATTGTTGGTGTTTTTCAATGTTGAGGTTGTTGTTGTTTTTCAATGTTGAGGTTGTTGTTGAATTTGTTGGTGTTTTTCAATGTTGAGATTGTTGTTGTTTTTCAATGTTGAGGTTGTTGTTGAATTTGTTGGTGTTTTTCAATGTTGAGGTTGTTGTTGAATTTGTTGGTGTTTTTCAATGTTGAGGTTGTTGTTGTTTTTAAATGTTGAGGTTGTTGTTGAATTTTTTGGTGTTTTTCAATTTTGAGGTCGTTGGTGTTTTTCAATGTTGAGGTTGTTGTTGAATTTGTTGCTGTTTTTCAATGTCGAGGTTGTTGTTGAATTTGTTGGTGTTTTGCAATGTTGAAGTTGTTGTTGAATTTGTTGGTGTTTTTCAATTTCGAGGTTGTTGTTGAATTTGTTGGTGTTTTTCAATGTTGAAGTTTTTGTTGAATTTGTTGGTGTTTTTCAATGTTGAGGTTTTTGTTGTTTTTCAATGCTGAGGTTGTTGTTGAATTTGTTGGTGTTTTTCAATGTTGAGGTTGTTGTTGAATTTGTTGATGTTTTTCAATGTTGAGGTTGTTGTTGTTTTTCAATGTTGAGGTTGTTGTTGAATTTGTTGCTCTTTTTCAATGTTGAGGTTGTTGTTCAATTTGTTGGTGTTTTTCAATGTTGAGGTTGTTGTTGTTTTTCAATGTTGAGGGTGTTGTTGAATTTGTTGGTGTTTTTCAATGTTGAGTTTGTTGTTGTTTTTCAATGTTGAGGTTGTTGTTGAATTTGTTGGTGTTTTTCAATGTTGAGGTTGTTGTTGTTTTTCAATGTTGAGGTTGTTGTTGAATTTGTTGGTGTTTTTCAATATTGAGGTTGTTGTTGTTTTTCAATGTTGAGGTTGTTGTTGAATTTGTTCGTGCTTTTCAATGTTGAGGTTGTTGTTGAATTTGTTGGTGTTTTTCAATGTTGAGGTTGTTGTTGTTTTTCAATGTTGAGGTTGTTGTTGAATTTGTTGGTGTTTTTCAATGTTGAGGTTGTTGTTGTTTTTCAATGTACAGGTTGTTGTTGAATTTGTTGGTGTTTTTCAATGTTGAGGTTGTTGTTGTTTTTCAATGTTGAGGTTGTTGTTGAATTTGTTGGCGTTTTTCAATGTTGAGGTTGTTGTTCAATTTGTTGGTGTTTTTCAATGTTGAGGTTGTTGTTGTTTTTCAATGTTGAGGGTGTTGTTGAATTTGTTGCTGTTTTTCAATGTTGAGTTTGTTGTTGTTTTTCAATGTTGAGGTTGTTGTTGAATTTGTTGGTGTTTTTCAATGTTGAGGTTGTTGTTGAATTTGTTGGTGTTTTTCAATGTTGAGGTTGTTGTTGTTTTTCAATGTTCAGGTTGTTGTTGAATTTGTTGGTGTTTTTCAATTTCGAGGTTGTTGGTGAATTTGTTGGTGTTTTTCAATGTTGAAGTTGTTGTTGAATTTGTTGGTGTTTTTCAATGTTGAGGTTTTTGTTGAATTTGTTGGTGTTTTTCAATGTTGAGGTTGTTGTTGTTTTTCAATGTTGAGGTTGTTGTTGAATTTGTTGGTGTTTTTCAATGTTGAGGTTGTTGTTGTTTTTCAATGTACAGGTTGTTGTTGAATTTGTTGGTGTTTTTCAATGTTGAGGTTGTTGTTGTTTTTCAATGTTGAGGTTGTTGTTGAATTTGTTGGTGTTTTTCAATGTTGAGGTTGTTGTTCAATTTGTTGGTGTTTTTCAATGTTGAGGTTGTTGTTGTTTTTCAATGTTGAGGGTGTTGTTGAATTTGTTGCTGTTTTTCAATGTTGAGTTTGTTGTTGTTTTTCAATGTTGAGGTTGTTGTTGAATTTGTTGGTGATTTTCAATGTTGAGGTTGTTGTTGTTTTTCAATGTTGAGGTTGTTGTTGAATTTGTTGGTGTTTTTCAATGTTGAGGTTGTTGTTGTTTTTCAATGTTGAGGTTGTTGTTGAATTTGTTGGTGTTTTTCAATGTTGAGGTTGTTGTTGAATTTGTTGTTGTTTTTCAATGTTGAGGTTGTTGTTGAATTTGTTGGTGTTTTTCAATGTTGAGTTTGTTGTTGTTTTTCAATGTTGAGGTTGTTGTTGAATTTGTTGGTGTTTTTCAATGTTGAGGTTGTTGTTGTTTTTCAATGTTGAGGTTGTTGTTGAATTTGTTGGTGTTTTTCAATGTTGAGGTTGTTGCTGTTTTTCAATGTTGAGGTTGTTGTTGAATTTGTTGGTGTTTTTCAATGTTGAGGTTGTTGTTGAATTTGTTGTTGTTTTTCAATGTTGAGGTTGTTGTTGAATTTGTTGGTGTTTTTCAATGTTGATTTTGTTGTTGTTTTTCAATGTTGAGGTTGTTGTTGAATTTGTTGGTGTTTTTCAATGTTGAGGTTGTTGTTGTTTTTCAATGTTGAGGTTGTTGTTGAATTTGTTGGTGTTTTTCAATGTTGAGGTTGTTGTTGTTTTTCAATGTTGAGGTTGTTGTTGAATTTGTTGGTGTTTTTCAATGTTGAGGTTGTTGTTGAATTTGTTGGTGTTTTCAATGATGAGGTTGTTGTTGTTTTTCAATGTTGAGGATGTTGAATTTGTTGGTGTTTTTCAATCTTGAGTTTGTTGTTGAATTTTTTGGTGTTTTTCAATGATGAGGTTGTTGTTGTTTTTCAATGTTGAGGTTGTTGAATTTGTTGGTGTTTTTCAATCTTGAGTTTGTTGTTGAATTTTTTGGTGTTTTTCAATGTTGAGGTTGTTGTTGAATTTGTTGGTGTTTTTCAATGTTGAGGTTGTTGTTGTTTTTCAATGTTGAGGTTGTTGTTGAGTTTGTTGGTGTTTTTCAATGTTGAGGTGGTTGTTGAATTTGTTGGTGTTTTTCAATGTTGAGGTTGTTGTTGAATTTGTTGGTGTTTTTCAATGTTGAGGTTGTTGTTGTTTTTAAATGTTGAGGTTGTTGTTGAATTTGTTGGTGTTTTTCAATGTTGAGGTTCTTGTGTTTTTCAATGTTGAGGTTGTTGAATTTGTTGGTGTTTTTCAATCTTGAGTTTGTTGTTGAATTTTTTGCTGTTTTTCAATGTTGAGGTTGTTGTTGAATTTGTTGGTGTTTTTCAATGTTGAGGTTGTTGTTGTTTTTCAATGTTGAGGTTGTTGTTGAGTTTGTTGGTGTTTTTCAATGTTGAGGTGGTTGGTGTTTTTCAATGTTGAGGTTGATGTTGAATTTGATGGTGTTTTTCAATGTCGAGGTTGTTGTTGAATTTGTTTGTGTTTTTCAATGTTGAGGTTGTTGTTGAATTTGTTGGTGTTTTTCAATGTTGAGGTTGTTGCTGTTTTTCAATGTTGAGGTTGTTGTTGAATTTGTTGGTGTTTTTCAATGTTGAGGTTGTTGTTGAATTTGTTGTTGTTTTTCAATGTTGAGGTTGTTGTTGAATTTGTTGGTGTTTTTCAATGTTGAGGTTGTTGTTGTTTTTCAATGTTGAGGTTGTTGTTGAATTTGTTGGTGTTTTTCAATGTTGAGGTTGTTGTTGAATTTGTTGGTGTTTTTCAATGATGAGGTTGTTGTTGTTTTTCAATGTTGAGGTTGTTGAATTTGTTGGTGTTTTTCAATCTTGAGTTTGTTGTTGAATCTTTTAGTGTTTTTCAATGTTGAGGTTGTTGTTGTTTTTCAATGTTGAGGTTGTTGTTGAATTTGTTGGTGTTTTTCAATGTTGAGGTTGTTGTTGTTTTTCAATGTTGAGGTTGTTGTTGAATTTGTTGGTGTTTTTCAATGTTGAGGCTGTTGTTGTTTTTCAATGTTGAGGTTGTTGTTGAATTTGTTCGTGCTTTTAAATGTTGAGGTTGTTGTTGAATTTGTTGGTGATTTTCAATGTTGAGGTTGTTGTTGTTTTTCAATGTTGAGGTTGTTGTTGAATTTGTTGTTGTTTTTCAATGTTGAGTTTGTTGTTGAATTTGTTGGTGTTTTTCAATGCTGAGGTTGTTGTTGAATTTGTTGGTGCTTTTCAATGTTGAGGTTGTTGTTGAATTTGTTGGTGTTTTTCAATGTTGAGGTTGTTGTTGTTTTTCAATGTTGTGGTTGTTGTTGAATTTGTTGGTGTTTTTCAATATTGAGGTTGTTGTTGTTTTTCAATGTTGAGGTTGTTGTTGAGTTTGTTGGTGTTTTTCAATGTTGAGGTTGTTGTTGAATTTGTTGGTGTTTTTCAATGTTGAGGTTGTTGTTGAATTTGTTGGTGTTTTTCAATGTTGAGGTTGTTGTTGTTTTTAAATGTTGAGGTTGTTGTTGAATTTTTTGGTGTTTTTCAATTTTGAGGTTGTTGTTGAATTTGTTGGTGTTTTGCAATGTTGAAGTTGTTGTTGAATTTGTTGGTGATTTTCAATTTCGAGGTTGTTGTTGAATTTGTTGGTGTTTTTTCAATTTTGAGGTTGTTGGTGTTTTTCAATGTTGAGGTTGATGTTGAATTTGATGGTGTTTTTCAATGTCGAGGTTGTTGTTGAATTTGTTGGTGTTTTTCAATGTTGAAGTTGTTGTTGAATTGTTGGTGTTTTTCAATGTTGAGGTTGTTGTTGTTTTTCAATGTTGAGGTTGTTGTTGAATTTGTTGGTGTTTTTCAATGTTGAGATTGTTGTTGTTTTTCAATGTTGAGGTTGTTGTTGAATTTGTTGGTGTTTTTCAATGTTGAGGTTGTTGTTGAATTTGTTGGTGTTTTTCAATGTTGAGGTTGTTGTTGTTTTTAAATGTTGAGGTTGTTGTTGAATTTTTTGGTGTTTTTCAATTTTGAGGTCGTTGGTGTTTTTCAATGTTGAGGTTGTTGTTGAATTTGTTGCTGTTTTTCAATGTCGAGGTTGTTGTTGAATTTGTTGGTGTTTTGCAATGTTGAAGTTGTTGTTGAATTTGTTGGTGTTTTTCAATTTCGAGGTTGTTGTTGAATTTGTTGGTGTTTTTCAATGTTGAAGTTTTTGTTGAATTTGTTGGTGTTTTTCAATGTTGAGGTTTTTGTTGTTTTTCAATGCTGAGGTTGTTGTTGAATTTGTTGGTGTTTTTCAATGTTGAGGTTGTTGTTGAATTTGTTGATGTTTTTCAATGTTGAGGTTGTTGTTGTTTTTCAATGTTGAGGTTGTTGTTGAATTTGTTGCTCTTTTTCAATGTTGAGGTTGTTGTTCAATTTGTTGGTGTTTTTCAATGTTGAGGTTGTTGTTGTTTTTCAATGTTGAGGGTGTTGTTGAATTTGTTGGTGTTTTTCAATGTTGAGTTTGTTGTTGTTTTTCAATGTTGAGGTTGTTGTTGAATTTGTTGGTGTTTTTCAATGTTGAGGTTGTTGTTGTTTTTCAATGTTGAGGTTGTTGTTGAATTTGTTGGTGTTTTTCAATATTGAGGTTGTTGTTGTTTTTCAATGTTGAGGTTGTTGTTGAATTTGTTCGTGCTTTTCAATGTTGAGGTTGTTGTTGAATTTGTTGGTGTTTTTCAATGTTGAGGTTGTTGTTGTTTTTCAATGTTGAGGTTGTTGTTGAATTTGTTGGTGTTTTTCAATGTTGAGGTTGTTGTTGTTTTTCAATGTACAGGTTGTTGTTGAATTTGTTGGTGTTTTTCAATGTTGAGGTTGTTGTTGTTTTTCAATGTTGAGGTTGTTGTTGAATTTGTTGGCGTTTTTCAATGTTGAGGTTGTTGTTCAATTTGTTGGTGTTTTTCAATGTTGAGGTTGTTGTTGTTTTTCAATGTTGAGGGTGTTGTTGAATTTGTTGCTGTTTTTCAATGTTGAGTTTGTTGTTGTTTTTCAATGTTGAGGTTGTTGTTGAATTTGTTGGTGTTTTTCAATGTTGAGGTTGTTGTTGAATTTGTTGGTGTTTTTCAATGTTGAGGTTGTTGTTGTTTTTCAATGTTGAGGTTGTTGTTGAATTTGTTGGTGTTTTTCAATTTCGAGGTTGTTGGTGAATTTGTTGGTGTTTTTCAATGTTGAAGTTGTTGTTGAATTTGTTGGTGTTTTTCAATGTTGAGGTTTTTGTTGAATTTGTTGGTGTTTTTCAATGTTGAGGTTGTTGTTGTTTTTCAATGTTGAGGTTGTTGTTGAATTTGTTGGTGTTTTTCAATGTTGAGGTTGTTGTTGTTTTTCAATGTACAGGTTGTTGTTGAATTTGTTGGTGTTTTTCAATGTTGAGGTTGTTGTTGTTTTTCAATGTTGAGGTTGTTGTTGAATTTGTTGGTGTTTTTCAATGTTGAGGTTGTTGTTCAATTTGTTGGTGTTTTTCAATGTTGAGGTTGTTGTTGTTTTTCAATGTTGAGGGTGTTGTTGAATTTGTTGCTGTTTTTCAATGTTGAGTTTGTTGTTGTTTTTCAATGTTGAGGTTGTTGTTGAATTTGTTGGTGATTTTCAATGTTGAGGTTGTTGTTGTTTTTCAATGTTGAGGTTGTTGTTGAATTTGTTGGTGTTTTTCAATGTTGAGGTTGTTGTTGTTTTTCAATGTTGAGGTTGTTGTTGAATTTGTTGGTGTTTTTCAATGTTGAGGTTGTTGTTGAATTTGTTGTTGTTTTTCAATGTTGAGGTTGTTGTTGAATTTGTTGGTGTTTTTCAATGTTGAGTTTGTTGTTGTTTTTCAATGTTGAGGTTGTTGTTGAATTTGTTGGTGTTTTTCAATGTTGAGGTTGTTGTTGTTTTTCAATGTTGAGGTTGTTGTTGAATTTGTTGGTGTTTTTCAATGTTGAGGTTGTTGCTGTTTTTCAATGTTGAGGTTGTTGTTGAATTTGTTGGTGTTTTTCAATGTTGAGGTTGTTGTTGAATTTGTTGTTGTTTTTCAATGTTGAGGTTGTTGTTGAATTTGTTGGTGTTTTTCAATGTTGATTTTGTTGTTGTTTTTCAATGTTGAGGTTGTTGTTGAATTTGTTGGTGTTTTTCAATGTTGAGGTTGTTGTTGTTTTTCAATGTTGAGGTTGTTGTTGAATTTGTTGGTGTTTTTCAATGTTGAGGTTGTTGTTGTTTTTCAATGTTGAGGTTGTTGTTGAATTTGTTGGTGTTTTTCAATGTTGAGGTTGTTGTTGAATTTGTTGGTGTTTTTCAATGATGAGGTTGTTGTTGTTTTTCAATGTTGAGGATGTTGAATTTGTTGGTGTTTTTCAATCTTGAGTTTGTTGTTGAATTTTTTGGTGTTTTTCAATGATGAGGTTGTTGTTGTTTTTCAATGTTGAGGTTGTTGAATTTGTTGGTGTTTTTCAATCTTGAGTTTGTTGTTGAATTTTTTGGTGTTTTTCAATGTTGAGGTTGTTGTTGAATTTGTTGGTGTTTTTCAATGTTGAGGTTGTTGTTGTTTTTCAATGTTGAGGTTGTTGTTGAGTTTGTTGGTGTTTTTCAATGTTGAGGTGGTTGTTGAATTTGTTGGTGTTTTTCAATGTTGAGGTTGTTGTTGAATTTGTTGGTGTTTTTCAATGTTGAGGTTGTTGTTGTTTTTAAATGTTGAGGTTGTTGTTGAATTTGTTGGTGTTTTTCAATGTTGAGGTTCTTGTGTTTTTCAATGTTGAGGTTGTTGAATTTGTTGGTGTTTTTCAATCTTGAGTTTGTTGTTGAATTTTTTGCTGTTTTTCAATGTTGAGGTTGTTGTTGAATTTGTTGGTGTTTTTCAATGTTGAGGTTGTTGTTGTTTTTCAATGTTGAGGTTGTTGTTGAGTTTGTTGGTGTTTTTCAATGTTGAGGTGGTTGTTGAATTTGTTGGTGTTTTTCAATGTTGAGGTTGTTGTTGAATTTGTTGGTGTTTTTCAATGTTGAGGTTGTTGTTGTTTTTAAATGTTGAGGTTGTCGTTGAATTTGTTGGTGTTTTTTCAATTTTGAGGTTGTTGGTGTTTTTCAATGTTGAGGTTGATTTTGAATTTGATGGTGTTTTTCAATGTCGAGGTTGTTGTTGAATTTGTTTGTGTTTTTCAATGTTGAGGTTGTTGTTGAATTTGTTGGTGTTTTTCAATGTTGAGGTTGTTGCTGTTTTTCAATGTTGAGGTTGTTGTTGAATTTGTTGGTGTTTTTCAATGTTGAGGTTGTTGTTGAATTTGTTGTTGTTTTTCAATGTTGAGGTTGTTGTTGAATTTGTTGGTGTTTTTCAATGTTGAGGTTGTTGTTGTTTTTCAATGTTGAGGTTGTTGTTGAATTTGTTGGTGTTTTTCAATGTTGAGGTTGTTGTTGAATTTGTTGGTGTTTTTCAATGATGAGGTTGTTGTTGTTTTTCAATGTTGAGGTTGTTGAATTTGTTGGTGTTTTTCAATCTTGAGTTTGTTGTTGAATCTTTTAGTGTTTTTCAATGTTGAGGTTGTTGTTGTTTTTCAATGTTGAGGTTGTTGTTGAATTTGTTGGTGTTTTTCAATGTTGAGGTTGTTGTTGTTTTTCAATGTTGAGGTTGTTGTTGAATTTGTTGGTGTTTTTCAATGTTGAGGTTGTTGTTGTTTTTCAATGTTGAGGTTGTTGTTGAATTTGTTCGTGCTTTTAAATGTTGAGGTTGTTGTTGAATTTGTTGGTGATTTTCAATGTTGAGGTTGTTGTTGTTTTTCAATGTTGAGGTTGTTGTTGAATTTGTTGTTGTTTTTCAATGTTGAGTTTGTTGTTGAATTTGTTGGTGTTTTTCAATGCTGAGGTTGTTGTTGAATTTGTTGGTGCTTTTCAATGTTGAGGTTGTTGTTGAATTTGTTGGTGTTTTTCAATGTTGAGGTTTTTGTTGTTTTTCAATGTTGTGGTTGTTGCTGAATTTGTTGGTGTTTTTCAATGTTGAGGTTGTTGTTGTTTTTCAATGTTGAGGTTGTTGTTGAGTTTGTTGGTGTTTTTCAATGTTGAGGTTGTTGTTGAATTTGTTGGTGTTTTTCAATGTTGAGGTTGTTGTTGAATTTGTTGGTGTTTTTCAATGTTGAGGTTGTTGTTGTTTTTAAATGTTGAGGTTGTTGTTGAATTTTTTGGTGTTTTTCAATTTTGAGGTTGTTGTTGTTTTTCAATGTTGAGGTTGTTGTTGAATTTGTTGCTGTTTTTCAATGTCGAGGTTGTTGTTGAATTTGTTGGTGTTTTGCAATGTTGAAGTTGTTGTTGAATTTGTTGGTGATTTTCAAATTCGAGGTTGTTGTTGAATTTGTTGGTGTTTTTTCAATTTTGAGGTTGTTGGTGTTTTTCAATGTTGAGGTTGATGTTGAATTTGATGGTGTTTTTCAATGTCGAGGTTGTTGTTGAAATTGTTGGTGTTTTTCAATGTTGAAGTTGTTGTTGAATTGTTGGTGTTTTTCAATGTTGAGGTTGTTGTTGTTTTTCAATGTTGAGGTTGTTGTTGAATTTGTTGGTGTTTTTCAATGTTGAGATTGTTGTTGTTTTTCAATGTTGAGGTTGTTGTTGAATTTGTTGGTGTTTTTCAATGTCGAGGTTGTTGTTGAATTTGTTGGTGTTTTGCAATGTTGAAGTTGTTGTTGAATTTGTTGGTGTTTTTCAATTTCGAGGTTGTTGTTGAATTTGTTGGTGTTTTTCAATGTTGAAGTTTTTGTTGAATTTGTTGGTGTTTTTCAATGTTGAGGTTTTTGTTGTTTTTCAATGCTGAGGTTGTTGTTGAATTTGTTGGTGTTTTTCAATGTTGAGGTTGTTGTTGAATTTGTTGATGTTTTTCAATGTTGAGGTTGTTTTTGTTTTTCAATGTTGAGGTTGTTGTTGAATTTGTTGCTCTTTTTCAATGTTGAGGTTGTTGTTCAATTTGTTGGTGTTTTTCAATGTTGTGGTTGTTGTTGTTTTTCAATGTTGAGGGTGTTGTTGAATTTGTTGGTGTTTTTCAATGTTGAGTTTGTTGTTGTTTTTCAATGTTGAGGTTGTTGTTGAATTTGTTGGTGTTTTTCAATGTTGAGGTTGTTGTTGTTTTTCAATGTTGAGGTTGTTGTTGAATTTGTTGGTGTTTTTCAATATTGAGGTTGTTGTTGTTTTTCAATGTTGAGGTTGTTGTTGAATTTGTTCGTGCTTTTCAATGTTGAGGTTGTTGTTGAATTTGTTGGTGATTTTCAATGTTGAGGTTGTTGTTGTTTTTCAATGTTGAGGTTGTTGTTGAATTTGTTGGTGTTTTTCAATGTTGAGGTTCTTGTGTTTTTCAATGTTGAGGTTGTTGAATTTGTTGGTGTTTTTCAATCTTGAGTTTGTTGTTGAATTTTTTGCTGTTTTTCAATGTTGAGGTTGTTGTTGAATTTGTTTGTGTTTTTCAATGTTGAGGTTGTTGTTGTTTTTCAATGTTGAGGTTGTTGTTGAGTTTGTTGGTGTTTTTCAATGTGGAGGTGGTTGTTGAATTTGTTGGTGTTTTTCAATGTTGAGGTTGTTGTTCAATTTGTTGGTGTTTTTCAATGTTGAGGTTGTTGTTGTTTTTAAATGTTGAGGTTGTTGTTGAATTTGTTGGTGTTTTTTCAATTTTGAGGTTGTTGGTGTTTTTCAATGTTGAGGTTGTTGTTGAATTTGATGGTGTTTTTCAATGTCGAGGTTGTTGTTGAATTTGTTTGTGTTTTTCAATGTTGAGGTTGTTGTTGAATTTGTTGGTGTTTTTCAATGTTGAGGTTGTTGCTGTTTTTCAATGTTGAGGTTGTTGTTGAATTTGTTGGTGTTTTTCAATGTTGAGGTTGTTGTTGAATTTGTTGTTGTTTTTCAATGTTGAGGTTGTTGTTGAATTTGTTGGTGTTTTTCGATGTTGAGGTTGTTGTTGTTTTTCAATGTTGAGGTTGTTGTTGAATTTGTTGGTGTTTTTCAATGTTGAGGTTGTTGTTGAATTTGTTGGTGTTTTTCAATGATGAGGTTGTTGTTGTTTTTCAATGTTGAGGTTGTTGAATTTGTTGGTGTTTTTCAATCTTGAGTTTGTTGTTGAATCTTTTAGTGTTTTTCAAAGTTGAGGTTGTTGTTGTTTTTCAATGTTGAGGTTGTTGTTGAATTTGTGGGTGTTTTTCAATGTTGAGGTTGTTGTTGTTTTTCAATGTTGAGGTTGTTGTTGAATTTGTTGGTGTTTTTCAATGTTGAGGTTGTTGTTGTTTATCAATGTTGAGGTTGTTGTTGAATTTGTTGGTGTTTTTCAATGTTGAGTTTGTTGTTGAATTTGTTGGTGCTTTTAAATGTTGAGGTTGTTGTTGAATTTGTTGGTGATTTTCAATGTTGAGGTTGTTGTTGTTTTTCAATGTTGAGGTTGTTGTTGAATTTGTTGGTGTTTTTCAATGTTGAGGTTGTTGTTGTTTATCAATGTTGAGGTTGTTGTTGAATTTGTTGGTGTTTTTCAATGTTGAGTTTGTTGTTGAATTTGTTCGTGCTTTTAAATGTTGAGGTTGTTGTTGAATTTGTTGGTGATTTTCAATGTTGAGGTTGTTGTTGTTTTTCAATGTTGAGGTTGTTGTTGAATTTGTTGGTGTTTTTCAATGTTGAGTTTGTTGTTGAATTTGTTGGTGTTTTTCAATGCTGAGGTTGTTGTTGAATTTGTTGGTGCTTTTCAATGTTGAGGTTGTTGTTGAATTTGTTGGTGTTTTTCAATGTTGAGGTTGTTGTTGTTTTTCAATGTTGTGGTTGTTGTTGAATTTGTTGGTGTTTTTCAATGTTGAGGTTGTTGTTGTTTTTCAATGTTGAGGTTGTTGTTGAGTTTGTTGGTGTTTTTCAATGTTGAGGTTGTTGTTGAATTTGTTGGTGTTTTTCAATGTTGAGGTTGTTGTTGAATTTGTTGGTGTTTTTCAATGTTGAGGTTGTTGTTGTTTTTAAATGTTGAGGTTGTTGTTGAATTTTTTGGTGTTTTTCAATTTTGAGGTTGTTGTTGTTTTTCAATGTTGAGGTTGTTGTTGAATTTGTTGCTGTTTTTCAATGTCGAGGTTGTTGTTGAATTTGTTGGTGTTTTGCAATGTTGAAGTTGTTGTTGAATTTGTTGGTGTTTTTCAATTTCGAGGTTGTTGTTGAATTTGTTGGTGTTTTTTCAATTTTGAGGTTGATGGTGTTTTTCAATGTTGAGGTTGATGTTGAATTTGATGGTGTTTTTCAATGTCGAGGTTGTTGTTGAATTTGTTGGTGTTTTTCAATGTTGAAGTTGTTGTTGAATTGTTGGTGTTTTTCAATGTTGAGGTTGTTGTTGTTTTTCAATGTTGAGGTTGTTGTTGAATTTGTTGGTGTTTTTCAATGTTGAGATTGGTGTTGTTTTTCAATGTTGAGGTTGTTGTTGAATTTGTTGGTGTTTTTCAATGTTGAGGTTGTTGTTGAATTTGTTGGTGTTTTTCAATGTTGAGGTTGTTGTTGTTTTTAAATGTTGAGGTTGTTGTTGAATTTTTTGGTGTTTTTCAATTTTGAGGTCGTTGGTGTTTTTCAATGTTGAGGTTGTTGTTGAATTTGTTGCTGTTTTTCAATGTCGAGGTTGTTGTTGAATTTGTTGGTGTTTTGCAATGTTGAAGTTGTTGTTGAATTTGTTGGTGTTTTTCAATTTCGAGGTTGTTGTTGAATTTGCTGGTGTTTTTCAATGTTGAAGTTTTTGTTGAATTTGTTGGTGTTTTTCAATGTTGAGGTTTTTGTTGTTTTTCAATGCTGAGGTTGTTGTTGAATTTGTTGGTGTTTTTCAATGCTGAGGTTGTTGTTGAATTTGTTGGTGTTTTTCAATGTTGAGGTTGTTGTTGTTTTTCAATGTTGAGGTTGTTGTTGAATTTGTTGCTCTTTTTCAATGTTGAGGTTGTTGTTCAATTTGTTGGTGTTTTTCAATGTTGAGGTTGTTGTTGTTTTTCAATGTTGAGGGTGTTGTTGAATTTGTTGGTGTTTTTCAATGTTGAGTTTGTTGTTGTTTTTCAATGTTGAGGTTGTTGCTGAATTTGTTGGTGTTTTTCAATGTTGAGGTTGTTGTTGTTTTTCAATGTTGAGGTTGTTGTTGAATTTGTTGGTGTTTTTCAATGTTGAGGTTGTTGTTGTTTTTCAATGTTGAGGTTGTTGTTGAATTTGTTCGTGCTTTTCAATGTTGAGGTTGTTGTTGAATTTGTTGGTGATTTTCAATGTTGAGGTTGTTGTTGTTTTTCAATGTTGAGGTTGTTGTTGAATTTGTTGGTGTTTTTCAATGTTGAGGTTGTTGTTGAATTTGTTGGTGTTTTTCAATGTTGAGGTTGTTGTTGTTTTTAAATGTTGAGGTTGTTGTTGAATTTTTTGGTGTTTTTCAATTTTGAGGTCGTTGGTGTTTTTCAATGTTGAGGTTGTTGTTGAATTTGTTGCTGTTTTTCAATGTCGAGGTTGTTGTTGAATTTGTTGGTGTTTTGCAATGTTGAAGTTGTTGTTGAATTTGTTGGTGTTTTTCAATTTCGAGGTTGTTGTTGAATTTGTTGGTGTTTTTCAATGTTGAAGTTTTTGTTGAATTTGTTGGTGTTTTTCAATGTTGAGGTTTTTGTTGTTTTTCAATGCTGAGGTTGTTGTTGAATTTGTTGGTGTTTTTCAATGTTGAGGTTGTTGTTGAATTTGTTGATGTTTTTCAATGTTGAGGTTGTTGTTGTTTTTCAATGTTGAGGTTGTTGTTGAATTTGTTGCTCTTTTTCAATGTTGAGGTTGTTGTTCAATTTGTTGGTGTTTTTCAATGTTGAGGTTGTTGTTGTTTTTCAATGTTGAGGGTGTTGTTGAATTTGTTGGTGTTTTTCAATGTTGAGTTTGTTGTTGTTTTTCAATGTTGAGGTTGTTGTTGAATTTGTTGGTGTTTTTCAATGTTGAGGTTGTTGTTGTTTTTCAATGTTGAGGTTGTTGTTGAATTTGTTGGTGTTTTTCAATATTGAGGTTGTTGTTGTTTTTCAATGTTGAGGTTGTTGTTGAATTTGTTCGTGCTTTTCAATGTTGAGGTTGTTGTTGAATTTGTTGGTGATTTTCAATGTTGAGGTTGTTGTTGTTTTTCAATGTTGAGGTTGTTGTTGAATTTGTTGGTGTTTTTCAATGTTGAGGTTCTTGTGTTTTTCAATGTTGAGGTTGTTGAATTTGTTGGTGTTTTTCAATCTTGAGTTTGTTGTTGAATTTTTTGCTGTTTTTCAATGTTGAGGTTGTTGTTGAATTTGTTTGTGTTTTTCAATGTTGAGGTTGTTGTTGTTTTTCAATGTTGAGGTTGTTGTTGAGTTTGTTGGTGTTTTTCAATGTTGAGGTGGTTGTTGAATTTGTTGGTGTTTTTCAATGTTGAGGTTGTTGTTCAATTTGTTGGTGTTTTTCAATGTTGAGGTTGTTGTTGTTTTTAAATGTTGAGGTTGTTGTTGAATTTGTTGGTGTTTTTTCAATTTTGAGGTTGTTGGTGTTTTTCAATGTTGAGGTTGTTGTTGAATTTGATGGTGTTTTTCAATGTCGAGGTTGTTGTTGAATTTGTTTGTGTTTTTCAATGTTGAGGTTGTTGTTGAATTTGTTGGTGTTTTTCAATGTTGAGGTTGTTGCTGTTTTTCAATGTTGAGGTTGTTGTTGAATTTGTTGGTGTTTTTCAATGTTGAGGTTGTTGTTGAATTTGTTGTTGTTTTTCAATGTTGAGGTTGTTGTTGAATTTGTTGGTGTTTTTCAATGTTGAGGTTGTTGTTGTTTTTCAATGTTGAGGTTGTTGTTGAATTTGTTGGTGTTTTTCAATGTTGAGGTTGTTGTTGAATTTGTTGGTGTTTTTCAATGATGAGGTTGTTGTTGTTTTTCAATGTTGAGGTTGTTGAATTTGTTGGTGTTTTTCAATCTTGAGTTTGTTGTTGAATCTTTTAGTGTTTTTCAAAGTTGAGGTTGTTGTTGTTTTTCAATGTTGAGGTTGTTGTTGAATTTGTGGGTGTTTTTCAATGTTGAGGTTGTTGTTGTTTTTCAATGTTGAGGTTGTTGTTGTTTATCAATGTTGAGGTTGTTGTTGAATTTGTTGGTGTTTTTCAATGTTGAGTTTGTTGTTGAATTTGTTGGTGCTTTTAAATGTTGAGGTTGTTGTTGAATTTGTTGGTGATTTTCAATGTTGAGGTTGTTGTTGTTTTTCAATGTTGAGGTTGTTGTTGAATTTGTTGGTGTTTTTCAATGTTGAGGTTGTTGTTGTTTATCAATGTTGAGGTTGTTGTTGAATTTGTTGGTGTTTTTCAATGTTGAGTTTGTTGTTGAATTTGTTCGTGCTTTTAAATGTTGAGGTTGTTGTTGAATTTGTTGGTGATTTTCAATGTTGAGGTTGTTGTTGTTTTTCAATGTTGAGGTTGTTGTTGAATTTGTTGGTGTTTTTCAATGTTGAGTTTGTTGTTGAATTTGTTGGTGTTTTTCAATGCTGAGGTTGTTGTTGAATTTGTTGGTGCTTTTCAATGTTGAGGTTGTTGTTGAATTTGTTGGTGTTTTTCAATGTTGAGGTTGTTGTTGTTTTTCAATGTTGTGGTTGTTGTTGAATTTGTTGGTGTTTTTCAATGTTGAGGTTGTTGTTGTTTTTCAATGTTGAGGTTGTTGTTGAGTTTGTTGGTGTTTTTCAATGTTGAGGTTGTTGTTGAATTTGTTGGTGTTTTTCAATGTTGAGGTTGTTGTTGAATTTGTTGGTGTTTTTCAATGTTGAGGTTGTTGTTGTTTTTAAATGTTCAGGTTGTTGTTGAATTTTTTGGTGTTTTTCAATTTTGAGGTTGTTGTTGTTTTTCAATGTTGAGGTTGTTGTTGAATTTGTTGCTGTTTTTCAATGTCGAGGTTGTTGTTGAATTTGTTGGTGTTTTGCAATGTTGAAGTTGTTGTTGAATTTGTTGGTGTTTTTCAATTTCGAGGTTGTTGTTGAATTTGTTGGTGTTTTTTCAATTTTGAGGTTGTTGGTGTTTTTCAATGTTGAGGTTGATGTTGAATTTGATGGTGTTTTTCAATGTCGAGGTTGTTGTTGAATTTGTTGGTGTTTTTCAATGTTGAAGTTGTTGTTGAATTGTTGGTGTTTTTCAATGTTGAGGTTGTTGTTGTTTTTCAATGTTGAGGTTGTTGTTGAATTTGTTGGTGTTTTTCAATGTTGAGATTGTTGTTGTTTTTCAATGTTGAGGTTGTTGTTGAATTTGTTGGTGTTTTTCAATGTTGAGGTTGTTGTTGAATTTGTTGGTGTTTTTCAATGTTGAGGTTGTTGTTGTTTTTAAATGTTGAGGTTGTTGTTGAATTTTTTGGTGTTTTTCAATTTTGAGGTCGTTGGTGTTTTTCAATGTTGAGGTTGTTGTTGAATTTGTTGCTGTTTTTCAATGTCGAGGTTGTTGTTGAATTTGTTGGTGTTTTGCAATGTTGAAGTTGTTGTTGAATTTGTTGGTGTTTTTCAATTTCGAGGTTGTTGTTGAATTTGTTGGTGTTTTTCAATGTTGAAGTTTTTGTTGAATTTGTTGGTGTTTTTCAATGTTGAGGTTTTTGTTGTTTTTCAATGTTGAGGTTGTTGTTGAATTTGTTGGTGTTTTTCAATGCTGAGGTTGTTGTTGAATTTGTTGGTGTTTTTCAATGTTGAGGTTGTTGTTGTTTTTCAATGTTGAGGTTGTTGTTGAATTTGTTGCTCTTTTTCAATGTTGAGGTTGTTGTTCAATTTGTTGGTGTTTTTCAATGTTGAGGTTGTTGTTGTTTTTCAATGTTGAGGGTGTTGTTGAATTTGTTGGTGTTTTTCAATGTTGAGTTTGTTGTTGTTTTTCAATGTTGAGGTTGTTGCTGAATTTGTTGGTGTTTTTCAATGTTGAGGTTGTTGTTGTTTTTCAATGTTGAGGTTGTTGTTGAATTTGTTGGTGTTTTTCAATGTTGAGGTTGTTGTTGTTTTTCAATGTTGAGGTTGTTGTTGAATTTGTTCGTGCTTTTCAATGTTGAGTTTGTTGTTGAATTTGTTGGTGATTTTCAATGTTGAGGTTGTTGTTGTTTTTCAATGTTGAGGTTGTTGTTGAATTTGTTGGTGTTTTTCAATGTTGAGTTTGTTGTTGAATTTGTTGGTGTTTTTCAATGCTGAGGTTGTTGTTGAATTTGTTGGTGCTTTTCAATGTTGAGGTTGTTGTTGAATTTGTTGGTGTTTTTCAATGTTGAGGTTGTTGTTGTTTTTCAATGTTGAGGTTGTTTTTGAATTTGTTGGTGTTTTTCAATGTTGAGGTTGTTGTTGTTTTTCAATGTTGAGGTTGTTGTTGAGTTTGTTGGTGTTTTTCAATGTTGAGGTTGTTGTTGAATTTGTTGGTGTTTTTCAATGTTGAGGTTGTTGTTGAATTTGTTGGTGTTTTTCAATGTTGAGGTTGTTGTTGTTTTTAAATGTTGAGGTTGTTGTTGAAATTTTTGGTGTTTTTCAATTTTGAGGTTGTTGGTGTTTTTCAATGTTGAGGTTGTTGTTGAATTTGTTGCTGTTTTTCAATGGCGAGGTTGTTGTTGAATTTGTTGGTGTTTTGCAATGTTGAAGTTCTTGTTGAATTTGTTGGTGTTTTTCAATTTCGAGGTTGTTGTTGAATTTGTTGGTGTTTTTTCAATTTTGAGGTTGTTGGTGTTTTTCAATGTTGAGGTTGATGTTGAATTTGATGGTGTTTTTCAATGTTGAGGTTGTTGTTGAATTTGTTGGTGTTTTACAATGTTGAAGTTGTTGTTGAATTGTTGGTGTTTTTCAATGTTGAGGTTGTTGTTGTTTTTCAATGTTGAGGTTGTTGTTGAATTTGTTGGTGTTTTTCAATGTTGAGATTGTTGTTGTTTTTCAATGTTGAGGTTGTTGTTGAATTTGTTGGTGTTTTTAAATGTTGAGGTTGTTGCTGAATTTGTTGGTGTTTTTCAATGTTGAGGTTGTTGTTGTTTTTCAATGTTGAGGTTGTTGTTGAATTTGTTGGTGTTTTTCAATGTTGAGGTTGTTGTTGTTTTTCAATGTTGAGGTTGTTGTTGAATTTGTTGGTGTTTTTCAATTTCGAGGTTGTTGTTGAATTTGTTGGTGTTTTTCAATGTTGAAGTTGTTGTTGAATATGTTGGTGTTTTTCAATGTTGAGGTTGTTGTTGTTTTTCAATGTTGAGGTTGTTGTTGAATTTGTTGGTGTTTTTCAATGTTGAGGTTGTTGTTGTTTTTAACTGTTGGGGTTGTTGTTGAATTTGTTGGTGTTTTTCAATTTTGAGGATGTTGTTGTTTTTCAATGTTGAGGTTGTTGTTGAATTTGTTGGTGTTTTTCCATGATGAGGTTGTTGTTGTTTTTCAAAGTTGAGGTTGTTGTTGAATTTGTTGGTGTTTTTTCAATTTTGAGGTTGTTGGTGTTTTTCAATGTTGAGGTTGATGTTGAATTTGATGGTGTTTTTCAAAGTCGAGGTTGTTGTTGAATTTGTTGGTGTTCTTCAATGTTGAAGTTGTTGTTGAATTTGTTGGTGTTTTTCAATGTTGAGTTTGTTGTTGTTTTTCAATGTTGAGGTTGTTGTTGAATTTGTTCGTGTTTTTCAATGTTGAGATTGCTGTTGTTTTTCAATGTTGAGGTTGTTGTTGAATTTGTTGGTGTTTTTAAATGTTGAGGTTGTTGCTGAATTTGTTGGTTTTTTTCAATGTTGAGGTTGTTGTTGTTTTTCAATGTTGAGGTTGTTGTTGAATTTGTTGGTGTTTTTCAATGTTGAGGTTGTTGTTGTTTTTCAATGTTGAGGTTGTTGTTGAATTTGTTGGTGTTTTTCAATTTCGAGGTTGTTGTTGAATTTGTTGGTGTTTTTCAATGTTGAAATTGTTGTTGAATTTGTTGGTGTTTTTCTATGTTGAGGTTGTTGTTGTTTTTCAATGCTGAGGTTGTTGTTGAATTTGTTGGTGTTTTTCAATGTTGAGGTTGTTGTTGAATTTGTTGGTGTTTTTCAATGTTGAGGTTGTTGTTGAATTTGTTGGTGTTTTTCAATGTTGAGGTTGTTGTTGTTTTTAAATGTTGAGGTTGTTGTTGAATTTTTTGGTGTTTTTCAATTTTGAGGTTGTTGTTGTTTTTCAATGTTGAGGTTGTTGTTGAATTTGTTGCTGTTTTTCAATGTCGAGGTTGTTGTTGAATTTGTTGGTGTTTTGCAATGTTGAAGTTGTTGTTGAATTTGTTGGTGTTTTTCAATTTCGAGGTTGTTGTTGAATTTGTTGGTGTTTTTTCAATTTTGAGGTTGTTGGTGTTTTTCAATGTTGAGGTTGATGTTGAATTTGATGGTGTTTTTCAATGTCGAGGTTGTTGTTGAATTTGTTGGTGTTTTTCAATGTTGAAGTTGTTGTTGAATTGTTGGTGTTTTTCAATGTTGAGGTTGTTGTTGTTTTTCAATGTTGAGGTTGTTGTTGAATTTGTTGGTGTTTTTCAATGTTGAGATTGTTGTTGTTTTTCAATGTTGAGGTTGTTGTTGAATTTGTTGGTGTTTTTCAATGTTGAGGTTGTTGTTGAATTTGTTGGTGTTTTTCAATGTTGAGGTTGTTGTTGTTTTTAAATGTTGAGGTTGTTGTTGAATTTTTTGGTGTTTTTCAATTTTGAGGTCGTTGGTGTTTTTCAATGTTGAGGTTGTTGTTGAATTTGTTGCTGTTTTTCAATGTCGAGGTTGTTGTTGAATTTGTTGGTGTTTTGCAATGTTGAAGTTGTTGTTGAATTTGTTGGTGTTTTTCAATTTCGAGGTTGTTGTTGAATTTGTTGGTGTTTTTCAATGTTGAAGTTTTTGTTGAATTTGTTGGTGTTTTTCAATGTTGAGGTTTTTGTTGTTTTTCAATGCTGAGGTTGTTGTTGAATTTGTTGGTGTTTTTCAATGCTGAGGTTGTTGTTGAATTTGTTGGTGTTTTTCAATGTTGAGGTTGTTGTTGTTTTTCAATGTTGAGGTTGTTGTTGAATTTGTTGCTCTTTTTCAATGTTGAGGTTGTTGTTCAATTTGTTGGTGTTTTTCAATGTTGAGGTTGTTGTTGTTTTTCAATGTTGAGGGTGTTGTTGAATTTGTTGGTGTTTTTCAATGTTGAGTTTGTTGTTGTTTTTCAATGTTGAGGTTGTTGCTGAATTTGTTGGTGTTTTTCAATGTTGAGGTTGTTGTTGTTTTTCAATGTTGAGGTTGTTGTTGAATTTGTTGGTGTTTTTCAATGTTGAGGTTGTTGTTGTTTTTCAATGTTGAGGTTGTTGTTGAATTTGTTCGTGCTTTTCAATGTTGAGGTTGTTGTTGAATTTGTTGGTGATTTTCAATGTTGAGGTTGTTGTTGTTTTTCAATGTTGAGGTTGTTGTTGAATTTGTTGGTGTTTTTCAATGTTGAGTTTGTTGTTGAATTTGTTGGTGTTTTTCAATGCTGAGGTTGTTGTTGAATTTGTTGGTGCTTTTCAATGTTGAGGTTGTTGTTGAATTTGTTGGTGTTTTTCAATGTTGAGGTTGTTGTTGTTTTTCAATGTTGAGGTTGTTTTTGAATTTGTTGGTGTTTTTCAATGTTGAGGTTGTTGTTGTTTTTCAATGTTGAGGTTGTTGTTGAGTTTGTTGGTGTTTTTCAATGTTGAGGTTGTTGTTGAATTTGTTGGTGTTTTTCAATGTTGAGGTTGTTGTTGAATTTGTTGGTGTTTTTCAATGTTGAGGTTGTTGTTGTTTTTAAATGTTGAGGTTGTTGTTGAAATTTTTGGTGTTTTTCAATTTTGAGGTTGTTGGTGTTTTTCAATGTTGAGGTTGTTGTTGAATTTGTTGCTGTTTTTCAATGGCGAGGTTGTTGTTGAATTTGTTGGTGTTTTGCAATGTTGAAGTTCTTGTTGAATTTGTTGGTGTTTTTCAATTTCGAGGTTGTTGTTGAATTTGTTGGTGTTTTTTCAATTTTGAGGTTGTTGGTGTTTTTCAATGTTGAGGTTGATGTTGAATTTGATGGTGTTTTTCAATGTTGAGGTTGTTGTTGAATTTGTTGGTGTTTTACAATGTTGAAGTTGTTGTTGAATTGTTGGTGTTTTTCAATGTTGAGGTTGTTGTTGTTTTTCAATGTTGAGGTTGTTGTTGAATTTGTTGGTGTTTTTCAATGTTGAGATTGTTGTTGTTTTTCAATGTTGAGGTTGTTGTTGAATTTGTTGGTGTTTTTAAATGTTGAGGTTGTTGCTGAATTTGTTGGTGTTTTTCAATGTTGAGGTTGTTGTTGTTTTTCAATGTTGAGGTTGTTGTTGAATTTGTTGGTGTTTTTCAATGTTGAGGTTGTTGTTGTTTTTCAATGTTGAGGTTGTTGTTGAATTTGTTGGTGTTTTTCAATTTCGAGGTTGTTGTTGAATTTGTTGGTGTTTTTCAATGTTGAAGTTGTTGTTGAATATGTTGGTGTTTTTCAATGTTGAGGTTGTTGTTGTTTTTCAATGTTGAGGTTGTTGTTGAATTTGTTGGTGTTTTTCAATGTTGAGGTTGTTGTTGTTTTTAACTGTTGGGGTTGTTGTTGAATTTGTTGGTGTTTTTCAATTTTGAGGATGTTGTTGTTTTTCAATGTTGAGGTTGTTGTTGAATTTGTTGGTGTTTTTCCATGATGAGGTTGTTGTTGTTTTTCAAAGTTGAGGTTGTTGTTGAATTTGTTGGTGTTTTTTCAATTTTGAGGTTGTTGGTGTTTTTCAATGTTGAGGTTGATGTTGAATTTGATGGTGTTTTTCAAAGTCGAGGTTGTTGTTGAATTTGTTGGTGTTCTTCAATGTTGAAGTTGTTGTTGAATTTGTTGGTGTTTTTCAATGTTGAGTTTGTTGTTGTTTTTCAATGTTGAGGTTGTTGTTGAATTTGTTCGTGTTTTTCAATGTTGAGATTGCTGTTGTTTTTCAATGTTGAGGTTGTTGTTGAATTTGTTGGTGTTTTTAAATGTTGAGGTTGTTGCTGAATTTGTTGGTTTTTTTCAATGTTGAGGTTGTTGTTGTTTTTCAATGTTGAGGTTGTTGTTGAATTTGTTGGTGTTTTTCAATGTTGAGGTTGTTGTTGTTTTTCAATGTTGAGGTTGTTGTTGAATTTGTTGGTGTTTTTCAATTTCGAGGTTGTTGTTGAATTTGTTGGTGTTTTTCAATGTTGAAATTGTTGTTGAATTTGTTGGTGTTTTTCTATGTTGAGGTTGTTGTTGTTTTTCAATGCTGAGGTTGTTGTTGAATTTGTTGGTGTTTTTCAATGTTGAGGTTGTTGTTGAATTTGTTGTTGTTTTTCAATGTTGACGTTGTTGCTGAATTTGTTGGTGTTTTTCAATGTTGAGTTTATTGTTGTTTTTCAATGTTGAGGTTGTTGTTGAATTTGTTGGTGTTTTTCAATGTTGAGGTTGTTGTTGTTTTTCAATGTTGAGGTTGTTGTTGAATTTGTTGGTGTTTTTCAATGTTGAGGTTGTTGTTGTTTTTCAATGTTGAGGTTGTTGTTGAATTTGTTGGTGTTTTTCAATGTTGAGGTTGTTGTTGAATTTGTTGGTGTTTTTCAATGATGAGGTTGTTGTTGTTTTTCAATGTTGAGGTTGTTGAATTTCTTGGTGTTTTTCAATCTTGATTTTGTTGTTGAATTTGTTGGTGTTTTTCAATGTTGAGGTTGTTGTTGAATTTGTTGGTGTTTTTCAATTTCGAGGTTGTTGTTGAATTTGTTGGTGTTTTTCAATGTTGAAGTTTTTGTTGAATATGTTGGTGTTTTTCAATGTTGAGGTTGTTGTTGTTTTTCAATGTTGAGGTTGTTGTTGAATTTGTTGGTGTTTTTCAATGTTGAGTTTGTTGTTGTTTTTAACTGTTGGGGTTGTTGTTGAATTTGTTGGTGTTTTTCAATTTTGAGGATGTTGTTGTTTTTCAATGTTGAGGTTGTTGTTGAATTTGTTGGTGTTTTTCAATGATGAGGTTGTTGTTGTTTTTCAAAGATGAGGTTGTTGTTGAATTTGTTGGTGTTTTTTCAATTTTGAGGTTGTTGGTGTTTTTCAATGTTGAGGTTGATGTTGAATTTGATGGTGTTTTTCAAAGTCGAGGTTGTTGTTGAATTTGTTGGTGTTCTTCAATTTTGAAGTTGTTGTTGAATTTGTTGGTGTTTTTCAATGTTGAGTTTGTTGTTGTTTTTCAATGTTGCGGTTGTTGTTGAATTTGTTCGTGTTTTTCAATGTTGAGATTGCTGTTGTTTTTCAATGTTGAGGTTGTTGTTGAATTTGTTGGTGTTTTTAAATGTTGAGGTTGTTGCTGAATTTGTTGGTTTTTTTCAATGTTGAGGTTGTTGTTGTTTTTCAATGTTGAGGTTGTTGTTGAATTTGTTGGTGTTTTTCAATGTTGAGGTTGTTGTTGTTTTTCAATGTTGAGGTTGTTGTTGAATTTGTTGGTGTTTTTCAATTTCGAGGTTGTTGTTGAATTTGTTATGTGTTTTTCAATGTTGAAGTTGTTGTTGAATTTGTTGGTGTTTTTCTATGTTGAGGTTGTTGTTGTTTTCAATGCTGAGGTTGTTGTTGAATTTGTTGGTGTTTTTCAATGTTGAGGTTGTTGTTGAATTTGTTGTTGTTTTTCAATGTTGAGGTTGTTGCTGAATTTGTTGGTGTCTTTCAATGTTGAGTTTATTGTTGTTTTTCAATGTTGAAGTTGTTGTTGAATTTGTTGGTGTTTTTCAATGTTGAGGTTGTTGTTGTTTTTCAATGTTGAGGTAGTTGTTGAATTTGTTGGTGTTTTTCAATGTTGAGGTTGTTGTTGTTTTTCAATGTTGAGGTTGTTGTTGAATTTGTTGGTGTTTTTCAATGTTGAGGTTGTTGTTGAATTTGTTGGTGTTTTTCAATGATGAGGTTGTTGTTGTTTTTCAATGTTGAGGTTGTTGAATTTCTTGGTGTTTTTCAATCTTGATTTTGTTGTTGAATTTGTTGGTGTTTTTCAATGTTGAGGTTGTTGTTGAATTTGTTGGTGTTTTTCAATGTTGAGGTTGTTGGTGTTTTTCAATGTTGAGGTTGTTGTTGAATTTGTTGGTGTTTTTCAATGTTGAGGTTGTTGTTGAATTTGTTGGTGTTTTTCAATGTTGAGGTTGTTGTTGTTTTTAAATGTTTAGGTTGTTGTTGAATTTTTTGGTGTTTTTCAATTTTGAGGTTGTTGGTGTTTTTCAAAGTTGAGGTTGTTGTTGAATTTGTTGCTGTTTTTCAATGTCGAGGTTGTTGTTGAATTTGTTGGTGTTTTGCAATGTTGAAGTTGTTGTTGAATTTGTTGGTGTTTTTCAATTTCGAGGTTGTTGTTGAATTTGTTGGTGTTTTTCAATGTTGAAGTTTTTGTTGAATTTGTTGGTGTTTTTCAATGTTGAGGTTGTTGTTGTTTTTCAATGCTGAGGTTGTTGTTGAATTTGTTGGTGTTTTTCAATGTTGAGGTTGTTGTTGAATTTGTTGGTGTTTTTCAATATTGAGGTTGTTGTTGTTTTTCAATGTTGAGGTTGTTGTTGAATTTGTTGGTGTTTTTCAATGTTGAGGTTGTTGTTGTTTTTCAATGTTGAGGTTGTTGTTGAATTTGTTGGTGTTTTTCAATGTTGAGGTTGTTGTTGAATTTGTTGGTGTTTTTCAATGTTGAGGTTGTTGTTGTTTTTCAATGTTGAGGTTGTTGTTGAATTTGTTCGTGTTTTTCAATGTTGAGTTTGTTGTTGTTTTTCAATGTTGAGGTTGTTGTTGAATATGTTGGAGTTTTTCAATGTTGAGGTTGTTGTTGTTTTTCAATGCTGAGGTTGTTGTTGAATTTGTTGGTGTTTTTCAATGTTGAGGTTGTTGGTGTTTTTCAATGTTGAGGTTGTTGTTGAATTTGCTGGTGTTTTTCAATGTTGAGGTTGTTGTTGAATTTGTTGGTGTTTTTCAATGTTGAGGTTGTTGTTGAATTTGTTGGTGTTTTTCAATGTTGAGGTTGTTGTTGTTTTTAAATGTTGAGGTTGTTGTTGAATTTGTTGGTGTTTTTCCATGATGAGGTTGTTGTTGTTTTTCAAACTTGAGGTTGTTGTTGAATTTGTTGGTGTTTTTCCATGTTGAATTTTTGGTTGAATTTGTTGGTGTTTTAAATGTTGAGGTTGTTGTTTTTCAATGTTGAGGTTGTTGTTGAATTTGTTGGCGTTTTTAAATGTTGAGGTTGTTGTTGAATTTGTTGGTGTTTGCTATGTTGAGGTTTTTGTTGAATTTGTTGGTGTTTTTCAATGTTCAGGTTGTTGTTGTTTTTCAATGTTGAGCTTGTTGTTGAATTTGTTGGTGTTTTTCAATGTTGAGGTTGTTGTTGTTTTTAACTGTTGGGGTTGTTGTTGAATTTGTTGGTGTTTTTCAATTTTGAGGATGTTGTTGTTTTTCAATGTTGAGGTTGTTGTTGAATTTGTTGGTGTTTTTCCATGATGAGGTTGTTGTTGTTTTTCAAAGTTGAGGTTGTTGTTGAATTTGTTGGTGTTTTTTCAATTTTGAGGTTGTTGGTGTTTTTCAATGTTGAGGTTGATGTTGAATTTGATGGTGTTTTTCAAAGTCGAGGTTGTTGTTGAATTTGTTGGTGTTCTTCAATGTTGAAGTTGTTGTTGAATTTGTTGGTGTTTTTCAATGTTTAGTTTGTTGTTGTTTTTCAATGTTGAGGTTGTTGTTGAATTTGTTCGTGTTTTTCAATGTTGAGATTGCTGTTGTTTTTCAATGTTGAGGTTGTTGTTGAATTTGTTGGTGTTTTTAAATGTTGAGGTTGTTGCTGAATTTGTTGGTTTTTTTCAATGTTGAGGTTGTTGTTGTTTTTCAATGTTGAGGTTGTTGTTGAATTTGTTGGTGTTTTTCAATGTTGAGGTTGTTGTTGTTTTTCAATGTTGAGGTTGTTGTTGAATTTGTTGGTGTTTTTCAATTTCGAGGTTGTTGTTGAATTTGTTGGTGTTTTTCAATGTTGAAATTGTTGTTGAATTTGTTGGTGTTTTTCTATGTTGAGGTTGTTGTTGTTTTTCAATGCTGAGGTTGTTGTTGAATTTGTTGGTGTTTTTCAATGTTGAGGTTGTTGTTGAATTTGTTGGTGTTTTTCAATGTTGAGGTTGTTGTTGAATTTGTTGGTGTTTTTCAATGTTGAGGTTGTTGTTGTTTTTAAATGTTGAGGTTGTTGTTGAATTTTTTGGTGTTTTTCAATTTTGAGGTTGTTGTTGTTTTTCAATGTTGAGGTTGTTGTTGAATTTGTTGCTGTTTTTCAATGTCGAGGTTGTTGTTGAATTTGTTGGTGTTTTGCAATGTTGAAGTTGTTGTTGAATTTGTTGGTGTTTTTCAATTTCGAGGTTGTTGTTGAATTTGTTGGTGTTTTTTCAATTTTGAGGTTGTTGGTGTTTTTCAATGTTGAGGTTGATGTTGAATTTGATGGTGTTTTTCAATGTCGAGGTTGTTGTTGAATTTGTTGGTGTTTTTCAATGTTGAAGTTGTTGTTGAATTGTTGGTGTTTTTCAATGTTGAGGTTGTTGTTGTTTTTCAATGTTGAGGTTGTTGTTGAATTTGTTGGTGTTTTTCAATGTTGAGATTGTTGTTGTTTTTCAATGTTGAGGTTGTTGTTGAATTTGTTGGTGTTTTTCAATGTTGAGGTTGTTGTTGAATTTGTTGGTGTTTTTCAATGTTGAGGTTGTTGTTGTTTTTAAATGTTGAGGTTGTTGTTGAATTTTTTGGTGTTTTTCAATTTTGAGGTCGTTGGTGTTTTTCAATGTTGAGGTTGTTGTTGAATTTGTTGCTGTTTTTCAATGTCGAGGTTGTTGTTGAATTTGTTGGTGTTTTGCAATGTTGAAGTTGTTGTTGAATTTGTTGGTGTTTTTCAATTTCGAGGTTGTTGTTGAATTTGTTGGTGTTTTTCAATGTTGAAGTTTTTGTTGAATTTGTTGGTGTTTTTCAATGTTGAGGTTTTTGTTGTTTTTCAATGCTGAGGTTGTTGTTGAATTTGTTGGTGTTTTTCAATGCTGAGGTTGTTGTTGAATTTGTTGGTGTTTTTCAATGTTGAGGTTGTTGTTGTTTTTCAATGTTGAGGTTGTTGTTGAATTTGTTGCTCTTTTTCAATGTTGAGGTTGTTGTTCAATTTGTTGGTGTTTTTCAATGTTGAGGTTGTTGTTGTTTTTCAATGTTGAGGGTGTTGTTGAATTTGTTGGTGTTTTTCAATGTTGAGTTTGTTGTTGTTTTTCAATGTTGAGGTTGTTGCTGAATTTGTTGGTGTTTTTCAATGTTGAGGTTGTTGTTGTTTTTCAATGTTGAGGTTGTTGTTGAATTTGTTGGTGTTTTTCAATGTTGAGGTTGTTGTTGTTTTTCAATGTTGAGGTTGTTGTTGAATTTGTTCGTGCTTTTCAATGTTGAGGTTGTTGTTGAATTTGTTGGTGATTTTCAATGTTGAGGTTGTTGTTGTTTTTCAATGTTGAGGTTGTTGTTGAATTTGTTGGTGTTTTTCAATGTTGAGTTTGTTGTTGAATTTGTTGGTGTTTTTCAATGCTGAGGTTGTTGTTGAATTTGTTGGTGCTTTTCAATGTTGAGGTTGTTGTTGAATTTGTTGGTGTTTTTCAATGTTGAGGTTGTTGTTGTTTTTCAATGTTGAGGTTGTTTTTGAATTTGTTGGTGTTTTTCAATGTTGAGGTTGTTGTTGTTTTTCAATGTTGAGGTTGTTGTTGAGTTTGTTGGTGTTTTTCAATGTTGAGGTTGTTGTTGAATTTGTTGGTGTTTTTCAATGTTGAGGTTGTTGTTGAATTTGTTGGTGTTTTTCAATGTTGAGGTTGTTGTTGTTTTTAAATGTTGAGGTTGTTGTTGAAATTTTTGGTGTTTTTCAATTTTGAGGTTGTTGGTGTTTTTCAATGTTGAGGTTGTTGTTGAATTTGTTGCTGTTTTTCAATGGCGAGGTTGTTGTTGAATTTGTTGGTGTTTTGCAATGTTGAAGTTCTTGTTGAATTTGTTGGTGTTTTTCAATTTCGAGGTTGTTGTTGAATTTGTTGGTGTTTTTTCAATTTTGAGGTTGTTGGTGTTTTTCAATGTTGAGGTTGATGTTGAATTTGATGGTGTTTTTCAATGTTGAGGTTGTTGTTGAATTTGTTGGTGTTTTACAATGTTGAAGTTGTTGTTGAATTGTTGGTGTTTTTCAATGTTGAGGTTGTTGTTGTTTTTCAATGTTGAGGTTGTTGTTGAATTTGTTGGTGTTTTTCAATGTTGAGATTGTTGTTGTTTTTCAATGTTGAGGTTGTTGTTGAATTTGTTGGTGTTTTTAAATGTTGAGGTTGTTGCTGAATTTGTTGGTGTTTTTCAATGTTGAGGTTGTTGTTGTTTTTCAATGTTGAGGTTGTTGTTGAATTTGTTGGTGTTTTTCAATGTTGAGGTTGTTGTTGTTTTTCAATGTTGAGGTTGTTGTTGAATTTGTTGGTGTTTTTCAATCTCGAGGTTGTTGTTGAATTTGTTGGTGTTTTTCAATGTTAAAGTTGTTGTTGAATATGTTGGTGTTTTTCAATGTTGAGGTTGTTGTTGTTTTTCAATGTTGAGGTTGTTGTTGAATTTGTTGGTGTTTTTCAATGTTGAGGTTGTTGTTGTTTTTAACTGTTGGGGTTGTTGTTGAATTTGTTGGTGTTTTTCAATTTTGAGGATGTTGTTGTTTTTCAATGTTGAGGTTGTTGTTGAATTTGTTGGTGTTTTTCCATGATGAGGTTGTTGTTGTTTTTCAAAGTTGAGGTTGTTGTTGAATTTGTTGGTGTTTTTTCAATTTTGAGGTTGTTGGTGTTTTTCAATGTTGAGGTTGATGTTGAATTTGATGGTGTTTTTCAAAGTCGAGGTTGTTGTTGAATTTGTTGGTGTTCTTCCATGTTGAAGTTGTTGTTGAATTTGTTGGTGTTTTTCAATGTTGAGTTTGTTGTTGTTTTTCAATGTTGAGGTTGTTGTTGAATTTGTTCGTGTTTTTCAATGTTGAGATTGCTGTTGTTTTTCAATGTTGAGGTTGTTGTTGAATTTGTTGGTGTTTTTAAATGTTGAGGTTGTTGCTGAATTTGTTGGTTTTTTTCAATGTTGAGGTTGTTGTTGTTTTTCAATGTTGAGGTTGTTGTTGAATTTGTTGGTGTTTTTCAATGTTGAGGTTGTTGTTGTTTTTCAATGTTGAGGTTGTTGTTGAATTTGTTGGTGTTTTTCAATTTCGAGGTTGTTGTTGAATTTGTTGGTGTTTTTCAATGTTGAAATTGTTGATGAATTTGTTGGTGTTTTTCTATGTTGAGGTTGTTGTTGTTTTTCAATGCTGAGGTTGTTGTTGAATTTGTTGGTGTTTTTCAATGTTGAGGTTGTTGTTGAATTTGTTGTTGTTTTTCAATGTTGACGTTGTTGCTGAATTTGTTGGTGTTTTTCAATGTTGAGTTTATTGTTGTTTTTCAATGTTGAGGTTGTTGTTGAATTTGTTGGTGTTTTTCAATGTTGAGGTTGTTGTTGTTTTTCAATGTTGAGGTTGTTGTTGAATTTGTTGGTGTTTTTCAATGTTGAGGTTGTTGTTGTTTTTCAATGTTGAGGTTGTTGTTGAATTTGTTGGTGTTTTTCAATGTTGAGGTTGTTGTTGAATTTGTTGGTGTTTTTCAATGATGAGGTTGTTGTTGTTTTTCAATGTTGAGGTTGTTGAATTTCTTGGTGTTTTTCAATCTTGATTTTGTTGTTGAATTTGTTGGTGTTTTTCAATGTTGAGGTTGTTGTTGAATTTGTTGGTGTTTTTCAATTTCGAGGTTGTTGTTGAATTTGTTGGTGTTTTTCAATGTTGAAGTTTTTGTTGAATATGTTGGTGTTTTTCAATGTTGAGGTTGTTGTTGTTTTTCAATGTTGAGGTTGTTGTTGAATTTGTTGGTGTTTTTCAATGTTGAGTTTGTTGTTGTTTTTAACTGTTGGGGTTGTTGTTGAATTTGTTGGTGTTTTTCAATTTTGAGGATGTTGTTGTTTTTCAATGTTGAGGTTGTTGTTGAATTTGTTGGTGTTTTTCAATGATGAGGTTGTTGTTGTTTTTCAAAGATGAGGTTGTTGTTGAATTTGTTGGTGTTTTTTCAATTTTGAGGTTGTTGGTGTTTTTCAATGTTGAGGTTGATGTTGAATTTGATGGTGTTTTTCAAAGTCGAGGTTGTTGTTGAATTTGTTGGTGTTCTTCAATTTTGAAGTTGTTGTTGAATTTGTTGGTGTTTTTCAATGTTGAGTTTGTTGTTGTTTTTCAATGTTGCGGTTGTTGTTGAATTTGTTCGTGTTTTTCAATGTTGAGATTGCTGTTGTTTTTCAATGTTGAGGTTGTTGTTGAATTTGTTGGTGTTTTTAAATGTTGAGGTTGTTGCTGAATTTGTTGGTTTTTTTCAATGTTGAGGTTGTTGTTGTTTTTCAATGTTGAGGTTGTTGTTGAATTTGTTGGTGTTTTTCAATGTTGAGGTTGTTGTTGTTTTTCAATGTTGAGGTTGTTGTTGAATTTGTTGGTGTTTTTCAATTTCGAGGTTGTTGTTGAATTTGTTATGTGTTTTTCAATGTTGAAGTTGTTGTTGAATTTGTTGGTGTTTTTCTATGTTGAGGTTGTTGTTGTTTTCAATGCTGAGGTTGTTGTTGAATTTGTTGGTGTTTTTCAATGTTGAGGTTGTTGTTGAATTTGTTGTTGTTTTTCAATGTTGAGGTTGTTGCTGAATTTGTTGGTGTCTTTCAATGTTGAGTTTATTGTTGTTTTTCAATGTTGAAGTTGTTGTTGAATTTGTTGGTGTTTTTCAATGTTGAGGTTGTTGTTGTTTTTCAATGTTGAGGTAGTTGTTGAATTTGTTGGTGTTTTTCAATGTTGAGGTTGTTGTTGTTTTTCAATGTTGAGGTTGTTGTTGAATTTGTTGGTGTTTTTCAATGTTGAGGTTGTTGTTGAATTTGTTGGTGTTTTTCAATGATGAGGTTGTTGTTGTTTTTCAATGTTGAGGTTGTTGAATTTCTTGGTGTTTTTCAATCTTGATTTTGTTGTTGAATTTGTTGGTGTTTTTCAATGTTGAGGTTGTTGTTGAATTTGTTGGTGTTTTTCAATGTTGAGGTTGTTGGTGTTTTTCAATGTTGAGGTTGTTGTTGAATTTGTTGGTGTTTTTCAATGTTGAGGTTGTTGTTGAATTTGTTGGTGTTTTTCAATGTTGAGGTTGTTGTTGTTTTTAAATGTTTAGGTTGTTGTTGAATTTTTTGGTGTTTATCAATTTTGAGGTTGTTGGTGTTTTTCAAAGTTGAGGTTGTTGTTGAATTTGTTGCTGTTTTTCAATGTCGAGGTTGTTGTTGAATTTGTTGGTGTTTTGCAATGTTGAAGTTGTTGTTGAATTTGTTGGTGTTTTTCAATTTCGAGGTTGTTGTTGAATTTGTTGGTGTTTTTCAATGTTGAAGTTTTTGTTGAATTTGTTGGTGTTTTTCAATGTTGAGGTTGTTGTTGTTTTTCAATGCTGAGGTTGTTGTTGAATTTGTTGGTGTTTTTCAATGTTGAGGTTGTTGTTGAATTTGTTGGTGTTTTTCAATGTTGAGGTTGTTGTTGTTTTTCAATGTTGAGGTTGTTGTTGAATTTGTTGGTGTTTTTCAATGTTGAGGTTGTTGTTGTTTTTCAATGTTGAGGTTGTTGTTGAATTTGTTGGTGTTTTTCAATGTTGAGGTTGTTGTTGAATTTGTTGGTGTTTTTCAATGCTGAGGTTGTTGTTGTTTTTCAATGTTGAGGTTGTTGTTGAATTTGTTCGTGTTTTTCAATGTTGAGTTTGTTGTTGTTTTTCAATGTTGAGGTTGTTGTTGAATATGTTGGAGTTTTTCAATGTTGAGGTTGTTGTTGTTTTTCAATGCTGAGGTTGTTGTTGAATTTGTTGGTGTTTTTCAATGTTGAGGTTGTTGGTGTTTTTCAATGTTGAGGTTGTTGTTGAATTTGCTGGTGTTTTTCAATGTTGAGGTTGTTGTTGAATTTGTTGGTGTTTTTCAATGTTGAGGTTGTTGTTGAATTTGTTGGTGTTTTTCAATGTTGAGGTTGTTGTTGTTTTTAAATGTTGAGGTTGTTGTTGAATTTGTTGGTGTTTTTCCATGATGAGGTTGTTGTTGTTTTTCAAACTTGAGGTTGTTGTTGAATTTGTTGGTGTTTTTCCATGTTGAATTTTTGGTTGAATTTGTTGGTGTTTTAAATGTTGAGGTTGTTGTTTTTCAATGTTGAGGTTGTTGTTGAATTTGTTGGCGTTTTTAAATGTTGAGGTTGTTGTTGAATTTGTTGGTGTTTGCTATGTTGAGGTTTTTGTTGAATTTGTTGGTGTTTTTCAATGTTCAGGTTGTTGTTGTTTTTCAATGTTGAGGTTGTTGTTGAATTTGATGGTGTTTTTCAATGTCGAGGTTGTTGTTGAATTTGTAGTTGTTTTTCAATGTTGAAGTTGTTGTTGAATTTGTTGGTGTTTTTCAATGTTGAGGTTGCTGCTGTTTTTCAATGTTGAGGTTGTTGTTGAATTTGTTGGTGTTTTTCAATGTTGAGATTGTTGTTGTTTTTCAATGTTGAGGTTGTTGTTGAATTTGTTGGTGTTTTTCAATGTTGAGGTTGTTGTTGAATTTGTTGGTGTTTTTCAATGTTGAGGTTGTTGTTGTTTTTCAATGTTGAGGTTGTTGTTGAATTTGTTGGTGTTTTTCAATTTCGAGGTTGTTGGTGAATTTGTTGGTGTTTTTCAATGTTGAAGTTGTTGTTGAATTTGTTGGTGTTTTTCAATGTTGAGGTTTTTGTTGAATTTGTTGGTGTTTTTCAATGTTGAGGTTGTTGTTGTTTTTCAATGTTGAGGTTGTTGTTGAATTTGTTGGTGTTTTTCCATGATGAGGTTGTTGCTGTTTTTCAAAGTTGAGGTTGTTGTTGAATTTGTTGGTGTTTTTTCAATTTTGAGGTTGTTGGTGTTTTTCAATGTTGAGGTTGATGTTGAATTTGATGGTGTTTTTCAAAGTCGAGGTTGTTGTTGAATTTGTTGGTGTTCTTCAATGTTGAAGTTGTTGTTGAATTTGTTGGTGTTTTTCAATGTTGAGGTTGTTGTTGAATTTGTTGGTGTTTTTCAATGTTGAGATTGTTGTTGTTTTTCAATGTTGAGGTTGTTGTTGAATTTGTTGGTGTTTTTAAATGTGGAGGTTGTTGCTGAATTTGTTGGTTTTTTTCAATGTTGAGGTTGTTGTTGTTTTTCAATGTTGAGGTTGTTGTTGAATTTGTTGGTGTTTTTCAATGTTGAGGTTGTTGTTGTTTTTCAATGTTGAGGTTGTTGTTGAATTTGTTGGTGTTTTTCAATTTCGAGGTTGTTGTTGAATTTGTTGGTGTTTTTCAATGTTGAAGTTGTTGTTGAATTTGTTGGTGTTTTTCAATGTTGAGGTTGTTGTTGTTTTTCAATGCTGAGGTTGTTGTTGAATTTGTTGGTGTTTTTCAATGTTGAGGTTGTTGTTGAATTTGTTGTTGTTTTTCAATGTTGAGGTTGTTGCTGAATTTGTTGGTGTTTTTCAATGTTGAGTTTGTTGTTGTTTTTCAATGTTGAGGTTGTTGTTGAATTTGTTGGTGTTTTTCAATGTTGAGGTTGTTGTTGTTTTTCAATGTTGAGGTTGTTGTTGAATTTTTTGGTGTTTTTCAATGTTGAGGATGTTGTTGTTTTTCAATGTTGAGGTTGTTGTTGAATTTGTTGGTGTTTTTCAATGTTGAGGTTGTTGTTGTTTTTCAATGTTGAGGTTGTTGTTGAATTTGTTGGTGTTTTTCAATGTTGAGGTTGTTGTTGTTTTTAACTGTTGGGGTTGTTGTTGAATTTGTTGGTGTTTTTCAATTTTGAGGATGTTGTTGTTTTTCAATGTTGAGGTTGTTGTTGAATTTGTTGGTGTTTTTCAATGATGAGGTTGTTGTTGTTTTTCAAAGTTGAGGTTGTTGTTGAATTTGTTGGTGTTTTTTCAATTTTGAGGTTGTTGGTGTTTTTCAATGTTGAGGTTGATGTTGAATTTGATGGTGTTTTTCAAAGTCGAGGTTGTTGTTGAATTTGTTGGTGTTCTTCAATGTTGAAGTTGTTGTTGAATTTGTTGGTGTTTTTCAATGTTGAGTTTGTTGTTGTTTTTCAATGTTGCGGTTGTTGTTGAATTTGTTCGTGTTTTTCAATGTTGAGATTGCTGTTGTTTTTCAATGTTGAGGTTGTTGTTGAATTTGTTGGTGTTTTTAAATGTTGAGGTTGTTGCTGAATTTGTTGGTTTTTTTCAATGTTGAGGTTGTTGTTGTTTTTCAATGTTGAGGTTGTTGTTGAATTTGTTGGTGTTTTTCAATGTTGAGGTTGTTGTTGTTTTTCAATGTTGAGGTTGTTGTTGAATTTGTTGGTGTTTTTCAATTTCGAGGTTGTTGTTGAATTTGTTATGTGTTTTTCAATGTTGAAGTTGTTGTTGAATTTGTTGGTGTTTTTCTATGTTGAGGTTGTTGTTGTTTTCAATGCTGAGGTTGTTGTTGAATTTGTTGGTGTTTTTCAATGTTGAGGTTGTTGTTGAATTTGTTGTTGTTTTTCAATGTTGAGGTTGTTGCTGAATTTGTTGGTGTTTTTCAATGTTGAGTTTATTGTTGTTTTTCAATGTTGAAGTTGTTGTTGAATTTGTTGGTGTTTTTCAATGTTGAGGTTGTTGTTGTTTTTCAATGTTGAGGTAGTTGTTGAATTTGTTGGTGTTTTTCAATGTTGAGGTTGTTGTTGTTTTTCAATGTTGAGGTTGTTGTTGAATTTGTTGGTGTTTTTCAATGTTGAGGTTGTTGTTGAATTTGTTGGTGTTTTTCAATGATGAGGTTGTTGTTGTTTTTCAATGTTGAGGTTGTTGAATTTCTTGGTGTTTTTCAATCTTGATTTTGTTGTTGAATTTGTTGGTGTTTTTCAATGTTGAGGTTGTTGTTGAATTTGTTGGTGTTTTTCAATGTTGAGGTTGTTGGCGTTTTTCAATGTTGAGGTTGTTGTTGAATTTGTTGGTGTTTTTCAATGTTGAGGTTGTTGTTGAATTTGTTGGTGTTTTTCAATGTTGAGGTTGTTGTTGTTTTTAAATGTTTAGGTTGTTGTTGAATTTTTTGGTGTTTTTCAATTTTGAGGTTGTTGGTGTTTTTCAAAGTTGAGGTTGTTGTTGAATTTGTTGCTCTTTTTCAATGTCGAGGTTGTTGTTGAATTTGTTGGTGTTTTGCAATGTTGAAGTTGTTGTTGAATTTGTTTGTGTTTTTCAATTTCGAGGTTGTTGTTGAATTTGTTGGTGTTTTTCAATGTTGAAGTTTTTGTTGAATTTGTTGGTGTTTTTCAATGTTGAGGTTGTTGTTGTTTTTCAATGCTGAGGTTGTTGTTGAATTTGTTGGTGTTTTTCAATGTTGAGGTTGTTGTTGAATTTGTTGGTGTTTTTCAATGTTGAGGTTGTTGTTGTTTTACAATGTTGAGGTTGTTGTTGAATTTGTTGGTGTTTTTCAATGTTGAGGTTGTTGTTGTTTTTCAATGTTGAGGTTGTTGTTGAATTTGTCGGTGTTTTTCAATGTTGAGGTTGTTGTTGAATTTGTTGGTGTTTTTCAATGTTGCGGTTGTTGTTGTTTTTCAATGTTGAGGTTGTTGTTGAATTTGTTCGTGTTTTTCAATGTTGAGTTTGTTGTTGTTTTTCAATGTTGAGGTTGTTGTTGAATATGTTGGAGTTTTTCAATGTTGAGGTTGTTGTTGTTTTTCAATGCTGAGGTTGTTGTTGAATTTGTTGGTGTTTTTCAATGTTGAGGTTGTTGGTGTTTTTCAATGTTGAGGTTGTTGTTGAATTTGCTGGTGTTTTTCAATGTTGAGGTTGTTGTTGAATTTGTTGGTGTTTTTCAATGTTGAGGTTGTTGTTGAATTTGTTGGTGTTTTTCAATGTTGAGGTTGTTGTTGTTTTTAAATGTTGAGGTTGTTGTTGAATTTGTTGGTGTTTTTCCATGATGAGGTTGTTGTTGTTTTTCAAACTTGAGGTTGTTGTTGAATTTGTTGGTGTTTTTCCATGTTGAATTTTTGGTTGAATTTGTTGGTGTTTTAAATGTTGAGGTTGTTGTTTTTCAATGTTGACGTTGTTGTTGAATTTGTTGGCGTTTTTAAATGTTGAGGTTGTTGTTGAATTTGTTGGTGTTTGCTATGTTGAGGTTTTTGTTGAATTTGTTGGTGTTTTTCAATGTTCAGGTTGTTGTTGTTTTTCAATGTTGAGGTTGTTGTTGAATTTGATGGTGTTTTTCAATGTCGAGGTTGTTGTTGAATTTGTAGTTGTTTTTCAATGTTGAAGTTGTTGTTGAATTTGTTGGTGTTTTTCAATGTTGAGGTTGTTGCTGTTTTTCAATGTTGAGGTTGTTGTTGAATTTGTTGGTGTTTTTCAATGTTGAGATTGTTGTTGTTTTTCAATGTTGAGGTTGTTGTTGAATTTGTTGGTGTTTTGAAATGTTGAGGTTGTTGTTGAATTTGTTGGTGTTTTTCAATGTTGAGGTTGTTGTTGAATTTGTTGGTGTGTTTCAATGTTGAGGTTGTTGTTGTTTTTCAATGTTGAGGTTGTTGTTGAATTTGTTGGTGTTTTTCAATTTCGAGGTTGTTGGTGAATTTGTTGGTGTTTTTCAATGTTGAGGTTGTTGTTGTTTTTCAATGTTGAGGTTGTTGTTGAATTTGTTGGTGTTTTTCCATGATGAGGTTGTTGTTGTTTTTCAAAGTTGAGGTTGTTGTTGAATTTGTTGGTGTTTGTTCAATTTTGAGGTTGTTGGTGTTTTTCAATGTTGAGGTTGATGTTGAATTTGATGGTGTTTTTCAAAGTCGAGGTTGTTGTTGAATTTGTTGGTGTTCTTCAATGTTGAAGTTGTTGTTGAATTTATTGGTGTTTTTCAATGTTGAGGTTGTTGTTGAATTTGTTGGTGTTTTTCAATGTTGAGATTGTTGTTGTTTTTCAATGTTGAGGTTGTTGTTGAATTTGTTGGTCTTTTTAAATGTGGAGGTTGTTGCTGAATTTGTTGGTTTTTTTCAATGTTGAGGTTGTTGTTGTTTTTCAATGTTGAGGTTGTTGTTGAATTTGTTGGTGTTTTTCAATGTTGAGGTTGTTGTTGTTTTTCAATGTTGAGGTTGTTGTTGAATTTGTTGGTGTTTTTCAATTTCGAGGTTGTTGTTGAATTTGTTGGTGTTTTTCAATGTTGAAGTTGTTGTTGAATTTGTTGGTGTTTTTCAATGTTGAGGTTGTTGTTGTTTTTCAATGCTGAGGTTGTTGTTGAATTTGTTGGTGTTTTTCAATGTTGAGGTTGTTGTTGAATTTGTTGTTGTTTTTCAATGTTGAGGTTGTTGCTGAATTTGTTGGTGTTTTTCAATGTTGAGTTTGTTGTTGTTTTTCAATGTTGCGGTTGTTGTTGAATTTGTTGGTGTTTTTCAATGTTGAGGTTGTTGTTGTTTTTCAATGTTGAGGTTGTTGTTGAATTTGTTGGTGTTTTTCAATGTTGAGGATGTTGTTGTTTTTCAATGTTGAGGTTGTTGTTGAATTTGTTGGTGTTTTTCAATGTTGAGGTTGTTGTTGAATTTGTTGGTGTTTTTCAATGATGAGGTTGTTGTTGTTTTTCAATGTTGAGGTTGTTGAATTTGTTGGTGTTTTTCAATCTTGAGTTTGTTGTTGAATTTGTTGGTGTTTTTCAATGTTGAGGTTGTTGTTGAATTTGTTGGTGTTTTTCAATGTTGAGGTTGTTGGTGTTTTTCAATGTTGAGGTTGTTGTTGAATTTGTTGGTGTTTTTCAATGTTGAGGTTGTTGTTGAATTTGTTGGTGTTTTTCAATGTTGAGGTTGTTGTTGTTTTTAAATGTATAGGTTGTTGTTGAATTTTTTGGTGTTTTTCAATTTTGAGGTTGTTGGTGTTTTTCAAAGTTGAGGTTGTTGTTGAATTTGTTGCTGTTTTTCAATGTCGAGGTTGTTGTTGAATTTGTTGGTGTTTTGCAATGTTGAAGTTGTTGTTGAATTTGTTGGTGTTTTTCAATTTCGAGGTTGTTGTTGAATTTGTTGGTGTTTTTCAATGTTGAAGTTTTTGTTGAATTTGTTGGTGTTTTTCAATGTTGAGGTTGTTGTTGTTTTTCAATGCTGAGGTTGTTGTTGAATTTGTTGGTGTTTTTCAATGTTGAGGTTGTTGTTGAATTTGTTGTTGTTTTTCAATGTTGAGGTTGTTGTTGTTTTTCAATGTTGAGGTTGTTGTTGAATTTGTTGGTGTTTTTCAATGTTGAGGTTGTTGTTGTTTTTCAATGTTGAGGTTGTTGTTGAATTTGTTGGTGTTTTTCAATGTTGAGGTTGTTGTTGAATTTGTTGGTGTTTTTCAATGTTGAGGTTGTTGTTGTTTTTCAATGTTGAGGTTGTTGTTGAATTTGTTCGTGTTTTTCAATGTTGTGTTTGTTGTTGTTTTTCAATGTTGAGGTTGTTGTTGAATTTGTTGTTGTTTTTCAATGCTGAGGTTGTTGTTGAATTTGTTGGTGTTTTTCAATGTTGAGGTTGTTGTTGAATTTGTTGGTGTTTTTCAATGTTGAGGTTGTTGTTGTTTTTAAATGTTGGGGTTGTTGTTGAATTGGTGGTCTTTTTCAATTTTGAGGATGTTGTTGTTTTTCAATGTTGAGGTTGTTGTTGAATTTGTTGGTGTTTTTCCATGATGAGGTTGTTGTTGTTTTTCAAACTTGAGGTTGTTGTTGAATTTGTTGGTGTTTTTCAATGTTGAATTTTTGGTTGAATTTGTTGGTGTTTTTCAATGTTGAGGTTGTTGTTTTTCAATGTTGAGCTTGTTGTTGAATTTGTTGGCGTTTTTCAATGTTGAGGTTGTTGTTGAATTTGTTGGTGTTTGCTATGTTGAGGTTTTTGTTGAATTTGTTGGTGTTTTTCAATGTTCAGGTTTTTGTTGTTTTTCAATTTTGAGGTTGTTGTTGAATTTGATGGTGTTTTTCAATGTCGAGGTTGTTGTTGAATTTGTTGTTGTTTTTCAATGTTGAAGTTGTTGTTGAATTTGTTGGTGTTTTTCAATGTTGAGGTTGTTGCTGTTTTTCAATGTTTAGGTTGTTGTTGAATTTGTTGGTGTTTTTCAATGTTCAGGTTGTTGTTGTTTTTCAATGTTGAGGTTGTTGTTGAATTTGATGGTGTTTTTCAATGTCGAGGTTGTTGTTGAATTTGTTGTTGTTTTTCAATGTTGAAGTTGTTGTTGAATTTGTTGGTGTTTTTCAATGTTGAGGTTGTTGCTGTTTTTCAATGTTTAGGTTGTTGTTGAATTTGTTGGTGTTTTTCAATGTTGAGATTGTTGTTGTTTTTCAATGTTGAGGTTGTTGTTGAATTTGTTGGTGTTTTTCAATGTTGAGGTTGTTGTTGAATTTGTTGGTGTTTTTCAATGTTGAGGTTGTTGTTGTTTTTCAATGTTGAGGTTGTTGTTGAATTTGTTGGTGTTTTTCAATTTCGAGGTTGTTGGTGAATTTGTTGGTGTTTTTCAATGTTGAAGTTGTTGTTGAATTTGTTGGTGTTTTTCAATGTTGAGGTTTTTGTTGAATTTGTTGGTGTTTTTCAATGTTGAGGTTGTTGTTGTTTTTCAATGTTGAGGTTGTTGTTGAATTTGTTGGTGTTTTTCAATGTTGAGGTTGTTGTTGTTTTTCAATGTACAGGTTGTTGTTGAATTTGTTGGGGTTTTCAATGTTGAGGTTGTTGTTGTTTTTCAATGTTGAAGTTGTTGTTGAATTTGTTGGTGTTTTTCAATGTTGAGTTTGTTGTTGTTTTTCAATGTTGAGGATGTTGTTGAATTTGTTGGTGTTTTTCAATGTTGAGGTTGTTGTTGTTTTTCAATGTTGCGGTTGTTGTTGAATTTGTTGGTGTTTTTCAATGTTGAGGTTGTTGTTGTTTTTCAACGTTGAGGTTGTTGTTGAATTTGTTGGTGTTTTTCAATGTTGAGGTTGTTGTTGAATTTGTTGTTGTTTTTCAATGTTGAGGTTGTTGTTGAATTTGTTGGTGTTTTTCAATGTTGAGTTTGTTGTTGTTTTTCAATGTTGAGGTTGTTGTTGAATTTGTTGGTGTTTTTCAATGTTGAGGTTGTTGTTGTTTTTCAATGTTGAGGTTGTTGTTGAATTTGTTGGTGTTTTTCAATGTTGAGGTTGTTGCTGTTTTTCATTGTTGAGGTTGTTGTTGAATTTGTTGGTGTTTTTCAATGTTGAGGTTGTTGTTGAATTTGTTGTTGTTTTTCAATGTTGAGGTTGTTGTTGAATTTGTTGGTGTTTTTCAATGTTGAGTTTGTTGTTGTTTTTCAATGTTGAGGTTGTTGTTGAATTTGTTGGTGTTTTTCAATGTTGAGGTTGTTGTTGTTTTTCAATGTTGAGGTTGTTGTTGAATTTGTTGGTGTTTTTCAATGTTGAGGTTGTTGTTGTTTTTCAATGTTGAGGTTGTTGTTGAATTTGTTGGTGTTTTTCAATGTTGAGGTTGTTGTTGAATTTGTTGGTGTTTTTCAATGATGAGGTTGTTTTTGTTTTTCAATGTTGAGGTTGTTGAATTTGTTGGTGTTTTTCAATCTTGAGTTTGTTGTTGATTTTTTTGGTGTTTTTCAATGTTGAGGTTGTTGTTGAATTTGTTGGTGTTTTTCAATGTTGAGGTTGTTGTTGTTTTTCAATGTTGAGGTTGTTGTTGAGTTTGTTGGTGTTTTTCAATGTTGAGGTGGTTGTTGAATTTGTTGGTGTTTTTCAATGTTGAGGTTGTTGTTGAATTTGTTGGTGTTTTTCAATGTTGAGTTTGTTGTTGTTTTTAAATGTTGAGGTTGTTGTTGAATTTGTTGGTGTTTTTCAATGTAGAGGTTGTTGTTGTTTTTCAATGTTGAGGTTGTTGTTGAATTTGTTGGTGTTTTGAAATGTTGAGGTTGTTGTTGAATTTGTTGGTGTTTTTCAATGTTGAGGTTGTTGTTGAATTTGTTGGTGTTTTTCAATGTTGAGGTTGTTGTTGTTTTTCAATGTTGAGGTTGTTGTTGAATTTGTTGGTGTTTTTCAATTTCGAGGTTGTTGGTGAATTTGTTGGTGTTTTTCAATGTTGAAGTTGTTGAATTTGTTGGTGTTTTTCAATGTTGAGGTTTTTGTTGAATTTGTTGGTGTTTTTCAATGTTGAGGTTGTTGTTGTTTTTCAATGTTGAGGTTGTTGTTGAATTTGTTGGTGTTTTTCAATGTTGAGGTTGTTGTTGTTTTTCAATGTACAGGTTGTTGTTGAATTTGTTGGTGTTTTTCAATGTTGAGGTGGTTGTTGTTTTTCAATGTTGAGGTTGTTGTTGAATTTGTTGGTGTTTTTCAATGTTGAGGTTGTTGTTGAATTTGTTGGTGTTTTTCAATGTTGAGGTGGTTGTTGTTTTTCAATGTTGAGGTTGTTGTTGAATTTGTTGCTGTTTTTCAATGTTGAGGTTGTTGTTGAATTTGTTGGCGTTTTTCAATGTTGAGGTTGTTGTTGAATTTGTTGGTGTTTGCTATGTTGAGGTTTTTGTTGAATTTGTTGGTGTTTTTCAATGTTCAGGTTGTTGTTGTTTTTCAATGTTGAGGTTGTTGTTGAATTTGATGGTGTTTTTCAATGTCGAGGTTGTTGTTGAATTTGTTGTTGTTTTTCAATGTTGAAGTTGTTGTTGAATTTGTTGGTGTTTTTCAATGTTGAGGTTGTTGCTGTTTTTCAATGTTTAGGTTGTTGTTGAATTTGTTGGTGTTTTTCAATGTTCAGGTTGTTGTTGTTTTTCAATGTTAAGGTTGTTGTTGAATTTGATGGTGTTTTTCAATGTCGAGGTTGTTGTTGAATTTGTTGTTGTTTTTCAATGTTGAATTTGTTGTTGAATTTGTTGGTGTTTTTCAATGTTGAGGTTGTTGCTGTTTTTCAATGTTTAGGTTCTTGTTGAATTTGTTGGTGTTTTTCAATGTTGAGATTGTTGTTGTTTTTCAATGTTGAGGTTGTTGTTGAATTTGTTGGTGTTTTTCAATGTTGAGGTTGTTGTTGAACTTGTTGGTGTTTTTCAATGTTGAGGTTGTTGTTGTTTTTCAATGTTGAGGTTGTTGTTGAATTTGTTGGTGTTTTTCAATTTCGAGGTTGTTGGTGAATTTGTTGGTGTTTTTCAATGTTGAAGTTGTTGTTGAAATTGTTGGTGTTTTTCAATGTTGAGGTTTTTGTTGAATTTGTTGGTGTTTTTCAATGTTGAGGTTGTTGTTGTTTTTCAATGTTGAGGTTGTTGTTGAATTTGTTGGTGTTTTTCAATGTTGAGGTTGTTGTTGTTTTTCAATGTACAGGTTGTTGTTGAATTTGTTGGTGTTTTTCAATGTTGAGGTTGTTGTTGTTTTTCAATGTTGAAGTTGTTGTTGAATTTGTTGGTGTTTTTCAATGTTGAGTTTGTTGTTGTTTTTCAATGTTGAGGATGTTGTTGAATTTGTTGGTGTTTTTCAATGTTGAGGTTGTTGTTGTTTTTCAATGTTGAGGTTGTTGTTGAATTTGTTGGTGTTTTTCAATGTTGAGGTTGTTGTTGTTTTTCAATGTTGAGGTTGTTGTTGAATTTGTTGGTTTTTTCAATGTTGAGGTTGTTGTTGAATTTGTTGTTGTTTTTCAATGTTGAGGTTGTTGTTGAATTTGTTGGTGTTTTTCAATGTTGAGTTTGTTGTTGTTTTTCAATGTTGAGGTTGTTGTTGAATTTGTTGGTGTTTTTCAATGTTGAGGTTGTTGTTGTTTTTCAATGTTGAGGTTGTTGTTGAATTTGTTGGTGTTTTTCAATGTTGAGGTTGTTGCTGTTTTTCATTGTTGAGGTTGTTGTTGAATTTGTTGGTGTTTTTCAATGTTGAGGTTGTTGTTGAATTTGTTGTTGTTTTTCAATGTTGAGGTTGTTGTTGAATTTGTTGGTGTTTTTCAATGTTGAGTTTGTTGTTGTTTTTCAATGTTGAGGTTGTTGTTGAATTTGTTGGTGTTTTTCAATGTTGAGGTTGTTGTTGTTTTTCAATGTTGAGGTTGTTGTTGAATTTGTTGGTGTTTTTCAATGTTGAGGTTTTTGTTGTTTTTCAATGTTGAGGTTGTTGTTGAATTTGTTGGTGTTTTTCAATGTTGAGGTTGTTGTTGAATTTGTTGGTGTTTTTCAATGATGAGGTTGTTTTTGTTTTTCAATGTTGAGGTTGTTGAATTTGTTGGTGTTTTTCAATCTTGAGTTTGTTGTTGATTTTTTTGGTGTTTTTCAATGTTGAGGTTGTTGTTGAATTTGTTGGTGTTTTTCAATGTTGAGGTTGTTGTTGTTTTTCAATGTTGAGGTTGTTGTTGAGTTTGTTGGTGTTTTTCAATGTTGAGGTGGTTGTTGAATTTGTTGGTGTTTTTCAATGTAGAGGTTGTTGTTGAATTTGTTGGTGTTTTTCAATGTTGAGGTTGTTGTTGTTTTTAAATGTTGAGGTTGTTGTTGAATTTGTTGGTGTTTTTCAATGTAGAGGTTGTTGTTGTTTTTCAATGTTGAGGTTGTTGTTGAATTTGTTGGTGTTTTGAAATGTTGAGGTTGTTGTTGAATTTGTTGGTGTTTTTCAATGTTGAGGTTGTTGTTGAATTTGTTGGTGTTTTTCAATGTTGAGGTTGTTGTTGTTTTTCAATGTTGAGGTTGTTGTTGAATTTGTTGGTGTTTTTCAATTTCGAGGTTGTTGGTGAATTTGTTGGTGTTTTTCAATGTTGAAGTTGTTGAATTTGTTGGTGTTTTTCAATGTTGAGGTTTTTGTTGAATTTGTTGGTGTTTTTCAATGTTGAGGTTGTTGTTGTTTTTCAATGTTGAGGTTGTTGTTGAATTTGTTGGTGTTTTTCAATGTTGAGGTTGTTGTTGTTTTTCAATGTACAGGTTGTTGTTGAATTTGTTGGTGTTTTTCAATGTTGAGGTGGTTGTTGTTTTTCAGTGTTGAGGTTGTTGTTGAATTTGTTGGTGTTTTTCAATGTTGAGGTTGTTGTTGAATTTGTTGGTGTTTTTCAATGTTGAGGTTGTTGTTGTTTTTCAATGTTGAGGGTGTTGTTGAATTTGTTGCTGTTTTTCAATGTTGAGTTTGTTGTTGTTTTTCAATGTTGAGGTTGTTGTTGAATTTGTTGGTTTTTTTCAATGTTGAGGTTGTTGTTGTTTTTCAATGTTGAGGTTGTTGTTGAATTTGTTGGTGTTTTTCAATGTTGAGGTTGTTGTTGTTTTTCAATGTTGAGGTTGTTGTTGAATTTGTTGGTGTTTTTCAATGTTGAGGTTGTTGTTGAATTTGTTGTTGTTTTTCAATGTTGAGGTTGTTGTTGAATTTGTTGGTGTTTTTCAATGTTGAGTTTGTTGTTGTTTTTCAATGTTGAGGTTGTTGTTGAATTTGTTGGTGTTTTTCAATGTTGAGGTTGTTGTTGTTTTTCAATGTTGAGGTTGTTGTTGAATTTGTTGGTGTTTTTCAATGTTGAGGTTGTTGCTGTTTTTCAATGTTGAGGTTGTTGTTCAATTTGTTGGTGTTTTTCAATGTTGAGGTTGTTGTTGAATTTGTTGTTGTTTTTCAATGTTGAGGTTGTTGCTGAATTTGTTGGTTTTTTTCAATGTTGAGGTTGTTGTTGTTTTTCAATGTTGAGGTTGTTGTTGAATTTGTTGATGTTTTTCAATGTTGAGGTTGTTGTTGTTTTTCAATGTTGAGGTTGTTGTTGAATTTGTTGGTGTTTTTCAATTTCGAGGTTGTTGTTGAATTTGTTGGTGTTTTTCAATGTTGAAGTTGTTGTTGAATTTGTTGGTGTTTTTCTATGTTGAGGTTGTTGTTGTTTTTCAATGCTGAGGTTGTTGTTGAATTTGTTGGTGTTTTTCAATGTTGAGGTTGTTGTTGAATTTGTTGTTGTTTTTCAATGTTGAGGTTGTTGCTGAATTTGTTGGTGTTTTTCAATGTTGAGTTTATTGTTGTTTTTCAATGTTGAAGTTGTTGTTGAATTTGTTGGTGTTTTTCAATGTTGAGGTTGTTGTTGTTTTTCAATGTTGAGGTTGTTGTTGAAATTGTTGGTGTTTTTCAATGTTGAGGTTGTTGTTGTTTTTCAATGTTGAGGTTGTTGTTGAATTTGTTGGTGTTTTTCAATGTTGAGGTTGTTGTTGAATTTGTTGGTGTTTTTCAATGATGAGGTTGTTGTTGTTTTTCAATGTTGAGGTTGTTGAATTTCTTGGTGTTTTTCAATCTTGATTTTGTTGTTGAATTTGTTGGTGTTTTTCAATGTTGAGGTTGTTCTTGAATTTGTTGGTGTTTTTCAATGTTGAGGTTGTTGGTGTTTTTCAATGTTGAGGTTGTTGTTGAATTTGTTGGTGTTTTTCAATGTTGAGGTTGTTGTTGAATTTGTTGGTGATTTTCAATGTTGAGGTTGTTGTTGTTTTTAAATGTTTAGGTTGTTGTTGAATTTTTTGGTGTTTTTCAATTTTGAGGTTGTTGGTGTTTTTCAAAGTTGAGGTTGTTGTTGAATTTGTTGCTGTTTTTCAATGTCGAGGTTGTTGTTGAATTTGTTGGTGTTTTGCAATGTTGAAGTTGTTGTTGAATTTGTTGGTGTTTTTCAATTTCGAGGTTGTTGTTGAATTTGTTGGTGTTTTTCAATGTTGAAGTTTTTGTTGAATTTGTTGGTGTTTTTCAATGTTGAGGTTGTTGTTGTTTTTCAGTGCTGAGGTTGTTGTTGAATTTGTTGGTGTTTTTCAATGTTGAGGTTGTTGTTGAATTTGTTGGTGTTTTTCAATGTTGAGGTTGTTGTTGTTTTTCAATGTTGAGGTTGTTGTTGAATTTGTTGGTGTTTTTCAATGTTGAGGTTGTTGTTGTTTTTCAATGTTGAGGTTGTTGTTGAATTTGTTGGTGTTTTTCAATGTTGAGGTTGTTGTTGAATTTGTTGGTGTTTTTCAATTTCGAGGTTGTTGGTGAATTTGTTGGTGTTTTTCAATGTTGAAGTTGTTGAATTTGTTGGTGTTTTTCAATGTTGAGGTTTTTGTTGAATTTGTTGGTGTTTTTCAATGTTGAGTTTGTTGTTGTTTTTCAATGTTGAGGTTGTTGTTGAATTTGTTGGTGTTTTTCAATGTTGAGGTTGTTGTTGTTTTTCAATGTACAGGTTGTTGTTGAATTTGTTGGTGTTTTTCAATGTTGAGGTGGTTGTTGTTTTTCAATGTTGAGGTTGTTGTTGAATTTGTTGGTGTTTTTCAATGTTGAGGTTGTTGTTGAATTTGTTGGTGTTTTTCAATGTTGAGGTTGTTGTTGTTTTTCAATGTTGAGGGTGTTGTTGAATTTGTTGCTGTTTTTCAATGTTGAGTTTGTTGTTGTTTTTCAATGTTGAGGTTGTTGTTGAATTTGTTGGTTTTTTTCAATGTTGAGGTTGTTGTTGTTTTTCAATGTTGAGGTTGTTGTTGAATTTGTTGGTGTTTTTCAATGTTGAGGTTGTTGTTGTTTTTCAATGTTGAGGTTGTTGTTGAATTTGTTGGTGTTTTTCAATGTTGAGGTTGTTGTTGAATTTGTTGTTGTTTTTCAATGTTGAGGTTGTTGTTGAATTTGTTGGTGTTTTTCAATGTTGAGTTTGTTGTTGTTTTTCAATGTTGAGGTTGTTGTTGAATTTGTTGGTGTTTTTCAATGTTGAGGTTGTTGTTGTTTTTCAATGTTGAGGTTGTTGTTGAATTTGTTGGTGTTTTTCAATGTTGAGGTTGTTGCTGTTTTTCAATGTTGAGGTTGTTGTTGAATTTGTTGGTGTTTTTCAATGTTGAGGTTGTTGTTGAATTTGTTGTTGTTTTTCAATGTTGAGGTTGTTGCTGAATTTGTTGGTTTTTTTCAATGTTGAGGTTGTTGTTGTTTTTCAATGTTGAGGTTGTTGTTGAATTTGTTGATGTTTTTCAATGTTGAGGTTGTTGTTGTTTTTCAATGTTGAGGTTGTTGTTGAATTTGTTGGTGTTTTTCAATTTCGAGGTTGTTGTTGAATTTGTTGGTGTTTTTCAATGTTGAAGTTGTTGTTGAATTTGTTGGTGTTTTTCTATGTTGAGGTTGTTGTTGTTTTTCAATGCTGAGGTTGTTGTTGAATTTGTTGGTGTTTTTCAATGTTGAGGTTGTTGTTGAATTTGTTGTTGTTTTTCAATGTTGAGGTTGTTGCTGAATTTGTTGGTGTTTTTCAATGTTGAGTTTATTGTTGTTTTTCAATGTTGAAGTTGTTGTTGAATTTGTTGGTGTTTTTCAATGTTGAGGTTGTTGTTGTTTTTCAATGTTGAGGTTGTTGTTGAAATTGTTGGTGTTTTTCAATGTTGAGGTTGTTGTTGTTTTTCAATGTTGAGGTTGTTGTTGAATTTGTTGGTGTTTTTCAATGTTGAGGTTGTTGTTGAATTTGTTGGTGTTTTTCAATGATGAGGTTGTTGTTGTTTTTCAATGTTGAGGTTGTTGAATTTCTTGGTGTTTTTCAATCTTGATTTTGTTGTTGAATTTGTTGGTGTTTTTCAATGTTGAGGTTGTTGTTGAATTTGTTGGTGTTTTTCAATGTTGAGGTTGTTGGTGTTTTTCAATGTTGAGGTTGTTGTTGAATTTGTTGGTGTTTTTCAATGTTGAGGTTGTTGTTGAATTTGTTGGTGTTTTTCAATGTTGAGGTTGTTGTTGTTTTTAAATGTTTAGGTTGTTGTTGAATTTTTTGGTGTTTTTCAATTTTGAGGTTGTTGGTGTTTTTCAAAGTTGAGGTTGTTGTTGAATTTGTTGCTGTTTTTCAATGTCGAGGTTGTTGTTGAATTTGTTGGTGTTTTGCAATGTTGAAGTTGTTGTTGAATTTGTTGGTGTTTTTCAATTTCGAGGTTGTTGTTGAATTTGTTGGTGTTTTTCAATGTTGAAGTTTTTGTTGAATTTGTTGGTGTTTTTCAATGTTGAGGTTGTTGTTGTTTTTCAATGCTGAGGTTGTTGTTGAATTTGTTGGTGTTTTTCAATGTTGAGGTTGTTGTTGAATTTGTTGGTGTTTTTCAATGTTGAGGTTGTTGTTGTTTTTCAATGTTGAGGTTGTTGTTGAATTTGTTGGTGTTTTTCAATGTTGAGGTTGTTGTTGTTTTTCAATGTTGAGGTTGTTGTTGAATTTGTTGGTGTTTTTCAATGTTGAGGTTGTTGTTGAATTTGTTGGTGTTTTTCAATGTTGAGGTTGTTGTTGTTTTTCAATGTTGAGGTTGTTGTTGAATTTGTTCGTGTTTTTCAATGTTGAGTTTGTTGTTGTTTTTCAATGTTGAGGTTGTTGTTGAATATGTTGGAGTTTTTCAATGTTGAGGTTGTTGTTGTTTTTCAATGCTGAGGTTGTTGTTGAATTTGTTGGTGTTTTTCAATGTTGAGGTTGTTGGTGTTTTTCAATGTTGAGGTTGTTGTTGAATTTGCTGGTTTTTTTCAATGTTGAGGTTGTTGTTGAATTTGTTGGTGTTTTCCAATGTTGAGGTTGTTGTTGAATTTGTTGGTGTTTTTCAATGTTGAGGTTGTTGTTGTTTTTAAATGTTGAGGTTGTTGTTGAATTTGTTGGTGTTTTTCCATGATGAGGTTGTTGTTGTTGTTCAAACTTGAGGTTGTTGTTGAATTTGTTGGTGTTTTTCCATGTTGAATTTTTGGTTGAATTTGTTGGTGTTTTAAATGTTGAGGTTGTTGTTTTTCAATGTTGAGGTTGTTGTTGAATTTGTTGGCGTTTTTAAATGTTGAGGTTGTTGTTGAATTTGTTGGTGTTTGCTATGTTGAGGTTTTTGTTGAATTTGTTGGTGTTTTTCAATGTTCAGGTTGTTGTTGTTTTTCAATGTTGAGGTTGTTGTTGAATTTGATGGTGTTTTTCAATGTCGAGGTTGTTGTTGAATTTGTAGTTGTTTTTCAATGTTGAAGTTGTTGTTGAATTTGTTGGTGTTTTTCAATGTTGAGGTTGTTGCTGTTTTTCAATGTTGAGGTTGTTGTTGAATTTGTTGGTGTTTTTCAATGTTGAGATTGTTGTTGTTTTTCAATGTTGAGGTTGTTGTTGAATTTGTTGGTGTTTTGAAATGTTGAGGTTGTTGTTGAATTTGTTGGTGTTTTTCAATGTTGAGGTTGTTGTTGAATTTGTTGGTGTTTTTCAATGTTGAGGTTGTTGTTGTTTTTCAATGTTGAGGTTGTTGTTGAATTTGTTGGTGTTTTTCAATTTCGAGGTTGTTGGTGAATTTGTTGGTGTTTTTCAATGTTGAAGTTGTTGTTGAATTTGTTGGTGTTTTTCAATGTTGAGGTTTTTGTTGAATTTGTTGGTGTTTTTCAATGTTGAGGTTGTTGTTGTTTTTCAATGTTGAGGTTGTTGTTGAATTTGTTGGTGTTTTTCCATGATGAGGTTGTTGTTGTTTTTCAAAGTTGAGGTTGTTGTTGAATTTGTTGGTGTTTTTTCAATTTTGAGGTTGTTGGTGTTTTTCAATGCTGAGGTTGATGTTGAATTTGATGGTGTTTTTCAAAGTCGAGGTTGTTGTTGAATTTGTTGGTGTTCTTCAATGTTGAAGTTGTTGTTGAATTTGTTGGTCTTTTTCAATGTTGAGGTTGTTGTTGAATTTGTTGGTGTTTTTCAATGTTGAGATTGTTGTTGTTTTTCAATGTTGAGGTTGTTGTTGAATTTGTTGGTGTTTTTAAATGTGGAGGTTGTTGCTGAATTTGTTGGTTTTTTTCAATGTTGAGGTTGTTGTTGTTTTTCAATGTTGAGGTTGTTGTTGAATTTGTTGGTGTTTTTCAATGTTGAGGTTGTTGTTGTTTTTCAATGTTGAGGTTGTTGTTGAATTTGTTGGTGTTTTTCAATTTCGAGGTTGTTGTTGAATTTGTTGGTGTTTTTCAATATTGAAGTTGTTGTTGAATTTGTTGGTGTTTTTCAATGTTGAGGTTGTTGTTGTTTTTCAATGCTGAGGTTGTTGTTGAATTTGTTCGTGTTTTTCAATGTTGAGGTTGTTGTTGAATTTGTTGTTGTTTTTCAATGTTGAGGTTGTTGTTGAATTTGTTGGTGTTTTTCAATGTTGAGGTTGTTGCTGTTTTTCAATGTTGAGGTTGTTGTTGAATTTGTTGGTGTTTTTCAATGTTGAGGATGTTGTTGTTTTTCAATGTTGAGGTTGTTGTTGAATTTGTTGGTGTTTTTCAATGATGAGGTTGTTGTTGTTTTTCAATGTTGAGGTTGTTGAATTTGTTGGTGTTTTTCAATCTTGAGTTTGTTGTTGAATTTGTTGGTGTTTTTCAATGTTGAGGTTGTTGTTGAATTTGTTGGTGTTTTTCAATGTTGAGGTTGTTGTTGAATTTGTTGGTGTTTTTCAATGTTGAGATTGTTGTTGTTTTTCAATGTTGAGGTTGTTGTTGAATTTGTTGGTGTTTTGAAATGTTGAGGTTGTTGTTGAATTTGTTGGTGTTTTTCAATGTTGAGGTTGTTGTTGAATTTGTTGGTGTTTTTCAATGTTGAGGTTGTTGTTGTTTTTCAATGTTGAGGTTGTTGTTGAATTTGTTGGTGTTTTTCAATTTCGAGGTTGTTGGTGAATTTGTTGGTGTTTTTCAATGTTGAAGTTTTTGTTGAATTTGTTGGTGTTTTTCAATGTTGAGGTTTTTGTTGAATTTGTTGGTGTTTTTCAATGTTGAGGTTGTTGTTGTTTTTCAATGTTGAGGTTGTTGTTGAATTTGTTGGTGTTTTTCCATGATGAGGTTGTTGTTGTTTTTCAAAGTTGAGGTTGTTGTTGAATTTGTTGGTGTTTTTTCAATTTTGAGGTTGTTGGTGTTTTTCAATGTTGAGGTTGATGTTGAATTTGATGGTGTTTTTCAAAGTCGAGGTTGTTGTTGAATTTGTTTTTGTTCTTCAATGTTGAAGTTGTTGTTGAATTTGTTGGTGTTTTTCAATGTTGAGGTTGTTGTTGAATTTGTTGGTGTTTTTCAATGTTGAGATTGTTGTTGTTTTTCAATGTTGAGGTTGTTGTTGAATTTGTTGGTGTTTTTAAATGTGGAGGTTGTTGCTGAATTTGTTGGTTTTTTTCAATGTTGAGGTTGTTGTTGTTTTTCAATGTTGAGGTTGTTGTTGAATTTGTTGGTGTTTTTCAGTGTTGAGGTTGTTGTTGTTTTTCAAAGTTGAGGTTGTTGTTGAATTTGTTGGTGTTTTTCAATTTCGAGGTTGTTGTTGAATTTGTTGGTGTTTTTCAATGTTGAAGTTGTTGTTGAATTTGTTGGTGTTTTTCAATGTTGAGGTTGTTGTTGTTTTTCAATGCTGAGGTTGTTGTTGAATTTGTTCGTGTTTTTCAATGTTGAGGTTGTTGTTGAATTTGTTGTTGTTTTTCAATTTTGAGGTTGTTGTTGAATTTGTTGGTGTTTTTCAATGTTGAGGTTGTTGCTGTTTTTCAATGTTGAGGTTGTTGTTGAATTTGTTGGTGTTTTTCAATGTTGAGGATGTTGTTGTTTTTCAATGTTGAGGTTGTTGTTGAATTTGTTGGTGTTTTTCAATGATGAGGTTGTTGTTGTTTTTCAATGTTGAGGTTGTTGAATTTGTTGGTGTTTTTCAATCTTGAGTTTGTTGTTGAATTTGTTGGTGTTTTTCAATGTTGAGGTTGTTGTTGAATTTGTTGGTGTTTTTCAATGTTCAGGTTGTTGTTGAATTTGTTGGTGTTTTTCAATGTTGAGATTGTTGTTGTTTTTCAATGTTGAGGTTGTTGTTGAATTTGTTGGTGTTTTGAAATGTTGAGGTTGTTGTTGAATTTGTTGGTGTTTTTCAATTTTGAGGTTGTTGTTGAATTTGTTGGTGTTTTTCAATGTTGAGGTTGTTGTTGTTTTTCAATGTTGAGGTTGTTGTTGAATTTGTTGGTGTTTTTCAATTTCGAGGTTGTTGGTGAATTTGTTGGTGTTTTTCAATGTTGAAGTTTTTGTTGAATTTGTTGGTGTTTTTCAATGTTGAGGTTTTTGTTGAATTTGTTGGTGTTTTTCAATGTTGAGGTTGTTGTTGTTTTTCAATGTTGAGGTTGTTGTTGAATTTGTTGGTGTTTTTCCATGATGAGGTTGTTGTTGTTTTTCAAAGTTGAGGTTGTTGTTGAATTTGTTGGTGTTTTTTCAATTTTGAGGTTGTTGGTGTTTTTCAATGTTGAGGTTGATGTTGAATTTGATGGTGTTTTTCAAAGTCGAGGTTGTTGTTGAATTTGTTGGTGTTCTTCAATGTTGAAGTTGTTGTTGAATTTGTTGGTGTTTTTCAATGTTGAGGTTGTTGTTGAATTTGTTGGTGTTTTTCAATGTTGAGATTGTTGTTGTTTTTCAATGTTGAGGTTGTTGTTGAATTTGTTGGTGTTTTTAAATGTGGAGGTTGTTGCTGAATTTGTTGTTTTTTTCAATGTTGAGGTTGTTGTTGTTTTTCAATGTTGAGGTTGTTGTTGAATTTGTTGGTGTTTTTCAATGTTGAGGTTGTTGTTGTTTTTCAAAGTTGAGGTTGTTGTTGAATTTGTTGGTGTTTTTCAATTTCGAGGTTGTTGTTGAATTTGTTGGTGTTTTTCAATGTTGAAGTTGTTGTTGAATTTGTTGGTGTTTTTCAATGTTGAGGTTGTTGTTGTTTTTCAATGCTGAGGTTGTTGTTGAATTTGTTGGTGTTTTTCAATGTTGAGGTTGTTGTTGAATTTGTTGTTGTTTTTCAATGTTGAGGTTGTTGCTGAATTTGTTGGTGTTTTTCAATGTTGAGTTTGTTGTTGTTTTTCAATGTTGAGGTTGTTGTTGAATTTGTTGGTGTTTTTCAATGTTGAGGTTGTTGTTGTTTTTCAATGTTGAGGTTGTTGTTGAATTTGTTGGTGTTTTTCAATGTTGAGGATGTTGTTGTTTTTCAATGTTGAGGTTGTTGTTGAATTTGTTGGTGTTTTTCAATGTTGAGGTTGTTGTTGAATTTGTTGGTGTTTTTCAATGATGAGGTTGTTGTTGTTTTTCAATGTTGAGGTTGTTGAATTTGTTGGTGTTTTTCAATGTTGAGGTTGTTGTTGAATTTGTTGTTGTTTTTCAATGTTGAGGTTGTTGCTGAATTTGTTGGTGTTTTTCAATGTTGAGTTTGTTGTTGTTTTTCAATGTTGAGGTTGTTGTTGAATTTGTTGGTGTTTTTCAATGTTGAGGTTGTTGTTGTTTTTCAATGTTGAGGTTGTTGTTGAATTTGTTGGTGTTTTTCAATGTTGAGGATGTTGTTGTTTTTCAATGTTGAGGTTGTTGTTGAATTTGTTGGTGTTTTTCAATGTTGAGGTTGTTGTTGAATTTGTTGGTGTTTTTCAATGATGAGGTTGTTGTTGTTTTTCAATGTTGAGGTTGTTGAATTTGTTGGTGTTTTTCAATGTTGAGGTTGTTGTTGAATTTGTTGGTGTTTTTCAATGTTGAGGTTGTTGGTGTTTTTCAATGTTGAGGTTGTTGTTGAATTTGTTGGTGTTTTTCAATGTTGAGGTTGTTGTTGAATTTGTTGGTGTTTTTCAATGTTGAGCTTGTTGTTGTTTTTAAATGTTTAGGTTGTTGTTGAATTTTTTGGTGTTTTTCAATTTTGAGGTTGTTGGTGTTTTTCAAAGTTGAGGTTGTTGTTGAATTTGTTGCTGTTTTTCAATGTCGAGGTTGTTGTTGAATTTGTTGGTGTTTTGCAATGTTGAAGTTGTTGTTGAATTTGTTGGTGTTTTTCAATTTCGAGGTTGTTGTTGAATTTGTTGGTGTTTTTCAATGTTGAAGTTTTTGTTGAATTTGTTGGTGTTTTTCAATGTTGAGGTTGTTGTTGTTTTTCAATGCTGAGGTTGTTGTTGAATTTGTTGGTGTTTTTCAATGTTGAGGTTGTTGTTGAATTTGTTGGTGTTTTTCAATGTTGAGGTTGTTGTTGTTTTTCAATGTTGAGGTTGTTGTTGAATTTGTTGGTGTTTTTCAATGTTGAGGTTGTTGTTGTTTTTCAATGTTGAGGTTGTTGTTGAATTTGTTGGTGTTTTTCAATGTTGAGGTTGTTGTTGAATTTGTTGGTGTTTTTCAATGTTGAGGTTGTTGTTGTTTTTCAATGTTGAGGTTGTTGTTGAATTTGTTCGTGTTTTTCAATGTTGAGTTTGTTGTTGTTTTTCAATGTTGAGGTTGTTGTTGAATATGTTGGAGTTTTTCAATGTTGAGGTTGTTGTTGTTTTTCAATGCTGAGGTTGTTGTTGAATTTGTTGGTGTTTTTCAATGTTGAGGTTGTTGGTGTTTTTCAATGTTGAGGTTGTTGTTGAATTTGCTGGTTTTTTTCAATGTTGAGGTTGTTGTTGAATTTGTTGGTGTTTTTCAATGTTGAGGTTGTTGTTGAATTTGTTGGTGTTTTTCAATGTTGAGGTTGTTGTTGTTTTTAAATGTTGAGGTTGTTGTTGAATTTGTTGGTGTTATTCCATGATGAGGTTGTTGTTGTTGTTCAAACTTGAGGTTGTTGTTGAATTTGTTGGTGTTTTTCCATGTTGAATTTTTGGTTGAATTTGTTGGTATTTTAAATGTTGAGGTTGTTGTTTTTCAATGTTGAGGTAGTTGTTGAATTTGTTGGCGTTTTTAAATGTTGAGGTTGTTGTTGAATTTGTTGGTGTTTGCTATGTTGAGGTTTTTGTTGAATTTGTTGGTGTTTTTCAATGTTCAGGTTGTTGTTGTTTTTCAATGTTGAGGTTGTTGTTGAATTTGATGGTGTTTTTCAATGTCGAGGTTGTTGTTGAATTTGTAGTTGTTTTTCAATGTTGAAGTTGTTGTTGAATTTGTTGGTGTTTTTCAATGTTGAGGTTGTTGCTGTTTTTCAATGTTGAGGTTGTTGTTGAATTTGTTGGTGTTTTTCAATGTTGAGATTGTTGTTGTTTTTCAATGTTGAGGTTGTTGTTGAATTTGTTGGTGTTTTGAAATGTTGAGGTTGTTGTTGAATTTGTTGGTGTTTTTCAATGTTGAGGTTGTTGTTGAATTTGTTGGTGTTTTTCAATGTTGAGGTTGTTGTTGTTTTTCAATGTTGAGGTTGTTGTTGAATTTGTTGGTGTTTTTCAATTTCGAGGTTGTTGGTGAATTTGTTGGTGTTTTTCAATGTTGAAGTTGTTGTTGAATTTGTTGGTGTTTTTCAATGTTGAGGTTTTTGTTGAATTTGTTGGTGTTTTTCAATGTTGAGGTTGTTGTTGTTTTTCAATGTTGAGGTTGTTGTTGAATTTGTTGGTGTTTTTCCATGATGAGGTTGTTGTTGTTTTTCAAAGTTGAGGTTGTTGTTGAATTTGTTGGTGTTTTTTCAATTTTGAGGTTGTTGGTGTTTTTCAATGTTGAGGTTGATGTTGAATTTGATGGTGTTTTTCAAAGTCGAGGTTGTTGTTGAATTTGTTGGTGTTCTTCAATGTTGAAGTTGTTGTTGAATTTGTTGGTCTTTTTCAATGTTGAGGTTGTTGTTGAATTTGTTGGTGTTTTTCAATGTTGAGATTGTTGTTGTTTTTCAATGTTGAGGTTGTTGTTGAATTTGTTGGTGTTTTTAAATGTGGAGGTTGTTGCTGAATTTGTTGGTTTTTTTCAATGTTGAGGATGTTGTTGTTTTTCAATGTTGAGGTTGTTGTTGAATTTGTTGGTGTTTTTCAATGTTGAGGTTGTTGTTGTTTTTCAATGTTGAGGTTGTTGTTGAATTTGTTGGTGTTTTTCAATTTCGAGGTTGTTGTTGAATTTGTTGGTGTTTTTCAATGTTGAAGTTGTTGTTGAATTTGTTGGTGTTTTTCAATGTTGAGGTTGTTGTTGTTTTTCAATGCTGAGGTTGTTGTTGAATTTGTTCGTGTTTTTCAATGTTGAGTTTGTTGTTGTTTTTCAATGTTGAGGTTGTTGTTGAATATGTTGGAGTTTTTCAATGTTGAGGTTGTTGTTGTTTTTCAATGCTGAGGTTGTTGTTGAATTTGTTGGTGTTTTTCAATGTTGAGGTTGTTGGTGTTTTTCAATGTTGAGGTTGTTGTTGAATTTGCTGGTTTTTTTCAATGTTGAGGTTGTTGTTGAATTTGTTGGTGTTTTTCAATGTTGAGGTTGTTGTTGAATTTGTTGGTGTTTTTCAATGTTGAGGTTGTTGTTGAATTTGTTGGTGTTTTTCAATGATGAGGTTGTTGTTGTTTTTCAATGTTGAGGTTGTTGAATTTGTTGGTGTTTTTCAATGTTGAGGTTGTTGTTGAATTTGTTGGTGTTTTTCAATGTTGAGGTTGTTGGTGTTTTTCAATGTTGAGGTTGTTGTTGAATTTGTTGGTGTTTTTCAATGTTGAGGTTGTTGTTGAATTTGTTGGTGTTTTTCAATGTTGAGGTTGTTGTTGTTTTTCAATGTTGAGGTTGTTGTTGAATTTGTTCATGTTTTTCAATGTTGAGTTTGTTGTTGTTTTTCAATGTTGAGGTTGTTGTTGAATATGTTGGAGTTTTTCAATGTTGAGGTTGTTGTTGTTTTTCAATGCTGAGGTTGTTGTTGAATTTGTTGGTGTTTTTCAATGTTGAGGTTGTTGGTGTTTTTCAATGTTGAGGTTGTTGTTGAATTTGCTGGTTTTTTTCAATGTTGAGGTTGTTGTTGAATTTGTTGGTGTTTTTCAATGTTGAGGTTGTTGTTGAATTTGTTGGTGTTTTTCAATGTTGAGGTTGTTGTTGTTTTTAAATGTTGAGGTTGTTGTTGAATTTGTTGGTGTTTTTCCATGATGAGGTTGTTGTTGTTGTTCAAACTTGAGGTTGTTGTTGAATTTGTTGGTGTTTTTCCATGTTGAATTTTTGGTTGAATTTGTTGGTGTTTTAAATGTTGAGGTTGTTGTTTTTCAATGTTGAGGTTGTTGTTGAATTTGTTGGCGTTTTTAAATGTTGAGGTTGTTGTTGAATTTGTTGGTGTTTGCTATGTTGAGGTTTTTGTTGAATTTGTTGGTGTTTTTCAATGTTCAGGTTGTTGTTGTTTTTCAATGTTGAGGTTGTTGTTGAATTTGATGGTGTTTTTCAATGTCGAGGTTGTTGTTGAATTTGTAGTTGTTTTTCAATGTTGAAGTTGTTGTTGAATTTGTTGGTGTTTTTCAATGTTGAGGTTGTTGCTGTTTTTCAATGTTGAGGTTGTTGTTGAATTTGTTGGTGTTTTTCAATGTTGAGTTTGTTGTTGTTTTTCAATGTTGAGGTTGTTGTTGAATTTGTTGGTGTTTTGAAATGTTGAGGTTGTTGTTGAATTTGTTGGTGTTTTTCAATGTTGAGGTTGTTGTTGAATTTGTTGGTGTTTTTCAATGTTGAGGTTGTTGTTGTTTTTCAATGTTGAGGTTGTTGTTGAATTTGTTGGTGTTTTTCAATTTCGAGGTTGTTGGTGAATTTGTTGGTGTTTTTCAATGTTGAAGTTGTTGTTGAATTTGTTGGTGTTTTTCAATGTTGAGGTTTTTGTTGAATTTGTTGGTGTTTTTCAATGTTGAGGTTGTTGTTGTTTTTCAATGTTGAGGTTGTTGTTGAATTTGTTGGTGTTTTTCCATGATGAGGTTGTTGTTGTTTTTCAAAGTTGAGGTTGTTGTTGAATTTGTTGGTGTTTTTTCAATTTTGAGGTTGTTGGTGTTTTTCAATGTTGAGGTTGATGTTGAATTTGATGGTGTTTTTCAAAGTCGAGGTTGTTGTTGAATTTGTTGGTGTTCTTCAATGTTGAAGTTGTTGTTGAATTTGTTGGTCTTTTTCAATGTTGAGGTTGTTGTTGAATTTGTTGGTGTTTTTCAATGTTGAGATTGTTGTTGTTTTTCAATGTTGAGGTTGTTGTTGAATTTGTTGGTGTTTTTAAATGTGGAGGTTGTTGCTGAATTTGTTGGTTTTTTTCAATGTTGAGGATGTTGTTGTTTTTCAATGTTGAGGTTGTTGTTGAATTTGTTGGTGTTTTTCAATGTTGAGGTTGTTGTTGTTTTTCAATGTTGAGGTTGTTGTTGAATTTGTTGGTGTTTTTCAATTTCGAGGTTGTTGTTGAATTTGTTGGTGTTTTTCAATGTTGAAGTTGTTGTTGAATTTGTTGGTGTTTTTCAATGTTGAGGTTGTTGTTGTTTTTCAATGCTGAGGTTGTTGTTGAATTTGTTCGTGTTTTTCAATGTTGAGTTTGTTGTTGTTTTTCAATGTTGAGGTTGTTGTTGAATATGTTGGAGTTTTTCAATGTTGAGGTTGTTGTTGTTTTTCAATGCTGAGGTTGTTGTTGAATTTGTTGGTGTTTTTCAATGTTGAGGTTGTTGGTGTTTTTCAATGTTGAGGTTGTTGTTGAATTTGCTGGTTTTTTTCAATGTTGAGGTTGTTGTTGAATTTGTTGGTGTTTTTCAATGTTGAGGTTGTTGTTGAATTTGTTGGTGTTTTTCAATGTTGAGGTTGTTGTTGTTTTTAAATGTTGAGGTTTTTGTTGAATTTGTTGGTGTTTTTCAATGTTCAGGTTGTTGTTGTTTTTCAATGTTGAGGTTGTTGTTGAATTTGATGGTGTTTTTCAATGTCGAGGTTGTTGTTGAATTTGTAGTTGTTTTTCAATGTTGAAGTTGTTGTTGAATTTGTTGGTGTTTTTCAATGTTGAGGTTGTTGCTGTTTTTCAATGTTGAGGTTGTTGTTGAATTTGTTGGTGTTTTTCAATGTTGAGATTGTTGTTGTTTTTCAATGTTGAGGTTGTTGTTGAATTTGTTGGTGTTTTGAAATGTTGAGGTTGTTGTTGAATTTGTTGGTGTTTTTCAATGTTGAGGTTGTTGTTGAATTTGTTGGTGTTTTTCAATGTTGAGGTTGTTGTTGTTTTTCAATGTTGAGGTTGTTGTTGAATTTGTTGGTGTTTTTCAATTTCGAGGTTGTTGGTGAATTTGTTGGTGTTTTTCAATTTCGAGGTTGTTGGTGAATTTGTTGGTGTTTTTCAATGTTGAAGTTGTTGTTGAATTTGTTGGTGTTTTTCAATGTTGAGGTTTTTGTTGAATTTGTTGGTGTTTTTCAATGTTGAGGTTGTTGTTGTTTTTCAATGTTGAGGTTGTTGTTGAATTTGTTGGTGTTTTTCCATGATGAGGTTGTTGTTGTTTTTCAAAGTTGAGGTTGTTGTTGAATTTGTTGGTGTTTTTTCAATTTTGAGGTTGTTGGTGTTTTTCAATGTTGAGGTTGATGTTGAATTTGATGGTGTTTTTCAAAGTCGAGGTTGTTGTTGAATTTGTTGGTGTTCTTCAATGTTGAAGTTGTTGTTGAATTTGTTGGTGTTTTTCAATGTTGAGGTTGTTGTTGAATTTGTTGGTGCTTTTCAATGTTGAGATTGTTGTTGTTTTTCAATGTTGAGGTTGTTGTTGAATTTGTTGGTGTTTTTAAATGTGGAGGTTGTTGCTGAATTTGTTGGTTTTTTTCAATGTTGAGGTTGTTGTTGTTTTTCAATGTTGAGGTTGTTGTTGAATTTGTTGGTGTTTTTCAATGTTGAGGTTGTTGTTGTTTTTCAATGTTGAGGTTGTTGTTGAATTTGTTGGTGTTTTTCAATTTCGAGGTTGTTGTTGAATTTGTTGGTGTTTTTCAATGTTGAAGTTGTTGTTGAATTTGTTGGTGTTTTTCAATGTTGAGGTTGTTGTTGTTTTTCAATGCTGAGGTTGTTGTTGAATTTGTTGGTGTTTTTCAATGTTGAGGTTGTTGTTGAATTTGTTGTTGTTTTTCAATGTTGAGGTTGTTGCTGAATTTGTTGGTGTTTTTCAATGTTGAGTTTGTTGTTGTTTTTCAATGTTGAGGTTGTCGTTGAATTTGTTGGTGTTTTTCAATGTTGAGGTTGTTGTTGTTTTTCAATGTTGAGGTTGTTGTTGAATTTGTTGGTGTTTTTCAATGTTGAGGATGTTGTTGTTTTTCAATGTTGAGGTTGTTGTTGAATTTGTTGGTGTTTTTCAATGTTGAGGTTGTTGTTGTTTTTCAATGTTGAGGTTGTTGTTGAATTTGTTGGTGTTTTTCAATGTTGAGGTTGTTGTTGTTTTTAACTGTTGGGGTTGTTGTTGAATTTGTTGGTGTTTTTCAATTTTGAGGATGTTGTTGTTTTTCAATGTTGAGGTTGTTGCTGAATTTGTTGGTGTTTTTCAATGATGAGGTTGTTGTTGTTTTTCAAAGTTGAGGTTGTTGTTGAATTTGTTGGTGTTTTTTCAATTTTGAGGTTGTTGGTGTTTTTCAATGTTGAGGTTGATGTTGAATTTGATGGTGTTTTTCAAAGTCGAGGTTGTTGTTGAATTTGTTGGTGTTCTTCAATGTTGAAGTTGTTGTTGAATTTGTTGGTGTTTTTCAATGTTGAGTTTGTTGTTGTTTTTCAATGTTGCGGTTGTTGTTGAATTTGTTCGTGTTTTTCAATGTTGAGATTGCTGTTGTTTTTCAATGTTGAGGTTGTTGTTGAATTTGTTGGTGTTTTTAAATGTTGAGGTTGTTGCTGAATTTGTTGGTTTTTTTCAATGTTGAGGTTGTTGTTGTTTTTCAATGTTGAGGTTGTTGTTGAATTTGTTGGTGTTTTTCAATGTTGAGGTTGTTGTTGTTTTTCAATGTTGAGGTTGTTGTTGAATTTGTTGGTGTTTTTCAATTTCGAGGTTGTTGTTGAATTTGTTATGTGTTTTTCAATGTTGAAGTTGTTGTTGAATTTGTTGGTGTTTTTCTATGTTGAGGTTGTTGTTGTTTTCAATGCTGAGGTTGTTGTTGAATTTGTTGGTGTTTTTCAATGTTGAGGTTGTTGTTGAATTTGTTGTTGTTTTTCAATGTTGAGGTTGTTGCTGAATTTGTTGGTGTTTTTCAATGTTGAGTTTATTGTTGTTTTTCAATGTTGAAGTTGTTGTTGAATTTGTTGGTGTTTTTCAATGTTGAGGTTGTTGTTGTTTTTCAATGTTGAGGTAGTTGTTGAATTTGTTGGTGTTTTTCAATGTTGAGGTTGTTGTTGTTTTTCAATGTTGAGGTTGTTGTTGAATTTGTTGGTGTTTTTCAATGTTGAGGTTGTTGTTGAATTTGTTGGTGTTTTTCAATGATGAGGTTGTTGTTGTTTTTCAATGTTGAGGTTGTTGAATTTCTTGGTGTTTTTCAATCTTGATTTTGTTGTTGAATTTGTTGGTGTTTTTCAATGTTGAGGTTGTTGTTGAATTTGTTGGTGTTTTTCAATGTTGAGGTTGTTGGTGTTTTTCAATGTTGAGGTTGTTGTTGAATTTGTTGGTGTTTTTCAATGTTGAGGTTGTTGTTGAATTTGTTGGTGTTTTTCAATGTTGAGGTTGTTGTTGTTTTTAAATGTTTAGGTTGTTGTTGAATTTGTTGCTCTTTTTCAATGTCGAGGTTGTTGTTGAATTTGTTGGTGTTTTGCAATGTTGAAGTTGTTGTTGAATTTGTTTGTGTTTTTCAATTTCGAGGTTGTTGTTGAATTTGTTGGTGTTTTTCAATGTTGAAGTTTTTGTTGAATTTGTTGGTGTTTTTCAATGTTGAGGTTGTTGTTGTTTTTCAATGCTGAGGTTGTTGTTGAATTTGTTGGTGTTTTTCAATGTTGAGGTTGTTGTTGAATTTGTTGGTGTTTTTCAATGTTGAGGTTGTTGTTGTTTTACAATGTTGAGGTTGTTGTTGAATTTGTTGGTGTTTTTCAATGTTGAGGTTGTTGTTGTTTTTCAATGTTGAGGTTGTTGTTGAATTTGTTGGTGTTTTTCAATGTTGAGGTTGTTGTTGAATTTGTTGGTGTTTTTCAATGTTGAGGTTGTTGTTGTTTTTCAATGTTGAGGTTGTTGTTGAATTTGTTCGTGTTTTTCAATGTTGAGTTTGTTGTTGTTTTTCAATGTTGAGGTTGTTGTTGAATATGTTGGAGTTTTTCAATGTTGAGGTTGTTGTTGTTTTTCAATGCTGAGGTTGTTGTTGAATTTGTTGGTGTTTTTCAATGTTGAGGTTGTTGGTGTTTTTCAATGTTGAGGTTGTTGTTGAATTTGCTGGTGTTTTTCAATGTTGAGGTTGTTGTTGAATTTGTTGGTGTTTTTCAATGTTGAGGTTGTTGTTGAATTTGTTGGTGTTTTTCAATGTTGAGGTTGTTGTTGTTTTTAAATGTTGAGGTTGTTGTTGAATTTGTTGGTGTTTTTCCATGATGAGGTTGTTGTTGTTTTTCAAACTTGAGGTTGTTGTTGAATTTGTTGGTGTTTTTCCATGTTGAATTTTTGGTTGAATTTGTTGGTGTTTTAAATGTTGAGGTTGTTGTTTTTCAATGTTGACGTTGTTGTTGAATTTGTTGGCGTTTTTAAATGTTGAGGTTGTTGTTGAATTTGTTGGTGTTTGCTATGTTGAGGTTTTTGTTGAATTTGTTGGTGTTTTTCAATGTTCAGGTTGTTGTTGTTTTTCAATGTTGAGGTTGTTGTTGAATTTGATGGTGTTTTTCAATGTCGAGGTTGTTGTTGAATTTGTAGTTGTTTTTCAATGTTGAAGTTGTTGTTGAATTTGTTGGTGTTTTTCAATGTTGAGGTTGTTGCTGTTTTTCAATGTTGAGGTTGTTGTTGAATTTGTTGGTGTTTTTCAATGTTGAGATTGTTGTTGTTTTTCAATGTTGAGGTTGTTGTTGAATTTGTTGGTGTTTTGAAATGTTGAGGTTGTTGTTGAATTTGTTGGTGTTTTTCAATGTTGAGGTTGTTGTTGAATTTGTTGGTGTGTTTCAATGTTGAGGTTGTTGTTGTTTTTCAATGTTGAGGTTGTTGTTGAATTTGTTGGTGTTTTTCAATTTCGAGGTTGTTGGTGAATTTGTTGGTGTTTTTCAATGTTGAGGTTGTTGTTGTTTTTCAATGTTGAGGTTGTTGTTGAATTTGTTGGTGTTTTTCCATGATGAGGTTGTTGTTGTTTTTCAAAGTTGAGGTTGTTGTTGAATTTGTTGGTGTTTGTTCAATTTTGAGGTTGTTGGTGTTTTTCAATGTTGAGGTTGATGTTGAATTTGATGGTGTTTTTCAAAGTCGAGGTTGTTGTTGAATTTGTTGGTGTTCTTCAATGTTGAAGTTGTTGTTGAATTTATTGGTGTTTTTCAATGTTGAGGTTGTTGTTGAATTTGTTGGTGTTTTTCAATGTTGAGATTGTTGTTGTTTTTCAATGTTGAGGTTGTTGTTGAATTTGTTGGTCTTTTTAAATGTGGAGGTTGTTGCTGAATTTGTTGGTTTTTTTCAATGTTGAGGTTGTTGTTGTTTTTCAATGTTGAGGTTGTTGTTGAATTTGTTGGTGTTTTTCAATGTTGAGGTTGTTGTTGTTTTTCAATGTTGAGGTTGTTGTTGAATTTGTTGGTGTTTTTCAATTTCGAGGTTGTTGTTGAATTTGTTGGTGTTTTTCAATGTTGAAGTTGTTGTTGAATTTGTTGGTGTTTTTCAATGTTGAGGTTGTTGTTGTTTTTCAATGCTGAGGTTGTTGTTGAATTTGTTGGTGTTTTTCAATGTTGAGGTTGTTGTTGAATTTGTTGTTGTTTTTCAATGTTGAGGTTGTTGCTGAATTTGTTGGTGTTTTTCAATGTTGAGTTTGTTGTTGTTTTTCAATGTTGAGGTTGTTGCTGAATTTGTTGGTGTTTTTCAATGTTGAGTTTGTTGTTGTTTTTCAATGTTGAGGTTGTTGTTGTTTTTCAATGTTGAGGTTGTTGTTGAATTTGTTGGTGTTTTTCAATGTTGAGGATGTTGTTGTTTTTCAATGTTGAGGTTGTTGTTGAATTTGTTGGTGTTTTTCAATGTTGAGGTTGTTGTTGAATTTGTTGGTGTTTTTCAATGATGAGGTTGTTGTTGTTTTTCAATGTTGAGGTTGTTGAATTTGTTGGTGTTTTTCAATCTTGAGTTTGTTGTTGAATTTGTTGGTGTTTTTCAATGTTGAGGTTGTTGTTGAATTTGTTGGTGTTTTTCAATGTTGAGGTTGTTGGTGTTTTTCAATGTTGAGGTTGTTGTTGAATTTGTTGGTGTTTTTCAATGTTGAGGTTGTTGTTGAATTTGTTGGTGTTTTTCAATGTTGAGGTTGTTGTTGTTTTTAAATGTTTAGGTTGTTGTTGAATTTTTTGGTGTTTTTCAATTTTGAGGTTGTTGGTGTTTTTCAAAGTTGAGGTTGTTGTTGAATTAGTTGCTGTTTTTCAATGTCGAGGTTGTTGTTGAATTTGTTGGTGTTTTGCAATGTTGAAGTTGTTGTTGAATTTGTTGGTGTTTTTCAATTTCGAGGTTGTTGTTGAATTTGTTGGTGTTTTTCAATGTTGAAGTTTTTGTTGAATTTGTTGGTGTTTTTCAATGTTGAGGTTGTTGTTGTTTTTCAATGCTGAGGTTGTTGTTGAATTTGTTGGTGTTTTTCAATGTTGAGGTTGTTGTTGAATTTGTTGTTGTTTTTCAATGTTGAGGTTGTTGTTGTTTTTCAATGTTGAGGTTGTTGTTGAATTTGTTGGTGTTTTTCAATGTTGAGGTTGTTGTTGTTTTTCAATGTTGAGGTTGTTGTTGAATTTGTTGGGGTTTTTCAATGTTGAGGTTGTTGTTGAATTTGTTGGTGTTTTTCAATGTTGAGGTTGTTGTTGTTTTTCAATGTTGAGGTTGTTGTTGAATTTGTTCGTGTTTTTCAATGTTGTGTTTGTTGTTGTTTTTTAATGTTGAGGTTGTTGTTGAATTTGTTGTTGTTTTTCAATGCTGAGGTTGTTGTTGAATTTGTTGGTGTTTTTCAATGTTGAGGTTGTTGTTGAATTTGTTGGTGTTTTTCAATGTTGAGGTTGTTGTTGTTTTTAAATGTTGGGGTTGTTGTTGAATTGGTGGTCTTTTTCAATTTTGAGGATGTTGTTGTTTTTCAATGTTGAGGTTGTTGTTGAATTTGTTGGTGTTTTTCCATGATGAGGTTGTTGTTGTTTTTCAAACTTGAGGTTGTTGTTGAATTTGTTGGTGTTTTTCAATGTTGAATTTTTGGTTGAATTTGTTGGTGTTTTTCAATGTTGAGGTTGTTGTTTTTCAATGTTGAGGTTGTTGTTGAATTTGTTGGCGTTTTTCAATGTTGAGGTTGTTGTTGAATTTGTTGGTGTTTGCTATGTTGAGGTTTTTGTTGAATTTGTTGGTGTTTTTCAATGTTCAGGTTGTTGTTGTTTTTCAATTTTGAGGTTGTTGTTGAATTTGATGGTGTTTTTCAATGTCGAGGTTGTTGTTGAATTTGTTGTTGTTTTTCAATGTTGAAGTTGTTGTTGAATTTGTTGGTGTTTTTCAATGTTGAGGTTGTTGCTGTTTTTCAATGTTTAGGTTGTTGTTGAATTTGTTGGTGTTTTTCAATGTTCAGGTTGTTGTTGTTTTTCAATGTTGAGGTTGTTGTTGAATTTGATGGTGTTTTTCAATGTCGAGGTTGTTGTTGAATTTGTTGTTGTTTTTCAATGTTGAAGTTGTTGTTGAATTTGTTGGTGTTTTTCAATGTTGAGGTTGTTGCTGTTTTTCAATGTTTAGGTTGTTGTTGAATTTGTTGGTGTTTTTCAATGTTGAGATTGTTGTTGTTTTTCAATGTTGAGGTTGTTGTTGAATTTGTTGGTGTTTTTCAATGTTGAGGTTGTTGGTGAATTTGTTGGTGTTTTTCAATGTTGAAGTTGTTGTTGAATTTGTTGGTGTTTTTCAATGTTGAGGTTTTTGTTGAATTTGTTGGGGTTTTCAATGTTGAGGTTGTTGTTGTTTTTCAATGTTGAAGTTGTTGTTGAATTTGTTGGTGTTTTTCAATGTTGAGTTTGTTGTTGTTTTTCAATGTTGAGGATGTTGTTGAATTTGTTGGTGTTTTTCAATGTTGAGGTTGTTGTTGTTTTTCAATGTTGCGGTTGTTGTTGAATTTGTTGGTGTTTTTCAATGTTGAGGTTGTTGTTGTTTTTCAACGTTGAGGTTGTTGTTGAATTTGTTGGTGTTTTTCAATGTTGAGGTTGTTGTTGAATTTGTTGTTGTTTTTCAATGTTGAGGTTGTTGTTGAATTTTTTGGTGTTTTTCAATGTTGAGTTTGTTGTTGTTTTTCAATGTTGAGGTTGTTGTTGAATTTGTTGGTGTTTTTCAATGTTGAGTTTGTTGTTGTTTTTCAATGTTGAGGTTGTTGTTGAATTTGTTGGTGTTTTTCAATGTTGAGGTTGTTGCTGTTTTTCATTGTTGAGGTTGTTGTTGAATTTGTTGGTGTTTTTCAATGTTGAGGTTGTTGTTGAATTTGTTGTTGTTTTTCAATGTTGAGGTTGTTGTTGAATTTGTTGGTGTTTTTCAATGTTGAGTTTGTTGTTGTTTTTCAATGTTGAGGTTGTTGTTGAATTTGTTGGTGTTTTTCAATGTTGAGGTTGTTGTTGTTTTTCAATGTTGAGGTTGTTGTTGAATTTGTTGGTGTTTTTCAATGTTGAGGTTGTTGTTGTTTTTCAATGTTGAGGTTGTTGTTGAATTTGTTGGTGTTTTTCAATGTTGAGGTTGTTGTTGAATTTGTTGGTGTTTTTCAATGATGAGGTTGTTTTTGTTTTTCAATGTTGAGGTTGTTGAATTTGTTGGTGTTTTTCAATCTTGAGTTTGTTGTTGATTTTTTTGGTGTTTTTCAATGTTGAGGTTGTTGTTGAATTTGTTGGTGTTTTTCAATGTTGAGGTTGTTGTTGTTTTTCAATGTTGAGGTTGTTGTTGAGTTTGTTGGTGTTTTTCAATGTTGAGGTGGTTGTTGAATTTGTTGGTGTTTTTAAATGTTGTGGTTGTTGTTGAATTTGTTGGTGTTTTTCAATGTTGAGGTTGTTGTTGTTTTTAAATGTTGAGGTTGTTGTTGAATTTGTTGGTGTTTTTCAATGTAGAGGTTGTTGTTGTTTTTCAATGTTGAGGTTGTTGTTGAATTTGTTGGTGTTTTGAAATGTTGAGGTTGTTGTTGAATTTGTTGGTGTTTTTCAATGTTGAGGTTGTTGTTGAATTTGTTGGTGTTTTTCAATGTTGAGGTTGTTGTTGTTTTTCAATGTTGAGGTTGTTGTTGAATTTGTTGGTGTTTTTCAATTTCGAGGTTGTTGGTGAATTTGTTGGTGTTTTTCAATGTTGAAGTTGTTGAATTTGTTGGTGTTTTTCAATGTTGAGGTTTTTGTTGAATTTGTTGGTGTTTTTCAATGTTGAGGTTGTTGTTGTTTTTCAATGTTGAGGTTGTTGTTGAATTTGTTGGTGTTTTTCAATGTTGAGGTTGTTGTTGTTTTTCAATGTACAGGTTGTTGTTGAATTTGTTGGTGTTTTTCAATGTTGAGGTGGTTGTTGTTTTTCAATGTTGAGGTTGTTGTTGAATTTGTTGGTGTTTTTCAATGTTGAGGTTGTTGTTGAATTTGTTGGTGTTTTTCAATGTTGAGGTTGTTGTTGTTTTTCAATGTTGAGGGTGTTGTTGAATTTGTTGCTGTTTTTCAATGTTGAGGTTGTTGTTGAATTTGTTGGCGTTTTTCAATGTTGAGGTTGTTGTTGAATTTGTTGGTGTTTGCTATGTTGAGGTTTTTGTTGAATTTGTTGGTGTTTTTCAATGTTCAGGTTGTTGTTGTTTTTCAATGTTGAGGTTGTTGTTGAATTTGATGGTGTTTTTCAATGTCGAGGTTGTTGTTGAATTTGTTGTTGTTTTTCAATGTTGAAGTTGTTGTTGAATTTGTTGGTGTTTTTCAATGTTGAGGTTGTTACTGTTTTTCAATGTTTAGGTTGTTGTTGAATTTGTTGGTGTTTTTCAATGTTCAGGTTGTTGTTGTTTTTCAATGTTAAGGTTGTTGTTGAATTTGATGGTGTTTTTCAATGTCGAGGTTGTTGTTGAATTTGTTGTTGTTTTTCAATGTTGAAGTTGTTGTTGAATTTGTTGGTGTTTTTCAATGTTGAGGTTGTTGCTGTTTTTCAATGTTTAGGTTGTTGTTGAATTTGTTGGTGTTTTTCAATGTTGAGATTGTTGTTGTTTTTCAATGTTGAGGTTGTTGTTGAATTTGTTGGTGTTTTTCAATGTTGAGGTTGTTGTTGAACTTGTTGGTGTTTTTCAATGTTGAGGTTGTTGTTGTTTTTCAATGTTGAGGTTGTTGTTGAATTTGTTGGTGTTTTTCAATTTCGAGGTTGTTGGTGAATTTGTTGGTGTTTTTCAATGTTGAAGTTGTTGTTGAATTTGTTGGTGTTTTTCAATGTTGAGGTTTTTGTTGAATTTGTTGGTGTTTTTCAATGTTGAGGTTGTTGTTGTTTTTCAATGTTGAGGTTGTTGTTGAATTTGTTGGTGTTTTTCAATGTTGAGGTTGTTGTTGTTTTTCAATGTACAGGTTGTTGTTGAATTTGTTGGTGTTTTTCAATGTTGAGGTTGTTGTTGTTTTTCAATGTTGAAGTTGTTGTTGAATTTGTTGGTGTTTTTCAATGTTGAGTTTGTTGTTGTTTTTCAATGTTGAGGATGTTGTTGAATTTGTTGGTGTTTTTCAATGTTGAGGTTGTTGTTGTTTTTCAATGTTGAGGTTGTTGTTGAATTTGTTGGTGTTTTTCAATGTTGAGGTTGTTGTTGTTTTTCAGTGTTGAGGTTGTTGTTGAATTTGTTGGTTTTTTCAATGTTGAGGTTGTTGTTGAATTTGTTGTTGTTTTTCAATGTTGAGGTTGTTGTTGAATTTGTTGGTATTTTTCAATGTTGAGTTTGTTGTTGTTTTTCAATGTTGAGGTTGTTGTTGAATTTGTTGGTGTTTTTCAATGTTGAGGTTGTTGTTGTTTTTCAATGTTGAGGTTGTTGTTGAATTTGTTGGTGTTTTTCAATGTTGAGGTTGTTGCTGTTTTTCATTGTTGAGGTTGTTGTTGAATTTGTTGGTGTTTTTCAATGTTGAGGTTGTTGTTGAATTTGTTGTTGTTTTTCAATGTTGAGGTTGTTGTTGAATTTGTTGGTGTTTTTCAATGTTGAGTTTGTTGTTGTTTTTCAATGTTGAGGTTGTTGTTGAATTTGTTGGTGTTTTTCAATGTTGAGGTTGTTGTTGTTTTTCAATGTTGAGGTTGTTGTTGAATTTGTTGGTGTTTTTCAATGTTGAGGTTGTTGTTGTTTTTCAATGTTGAGGTTGTTGTTGAATTTGTTGGTGTTTTTCAATGTTGAGGTTGTTGTTGAATTTGTTGGTGTTTTTCAATGATGAGGTTGTTTTTGTTTTTCAATGTTGAGGTTGTTGAATTTGTTGGTGTTTTTCAATCTTGAGTTTGTTGTTGATTTTTTTGGTGTTTTTCAATGTTGAGGTTGTTGTTGAATTTGTTGGTGTTTTTCAATGTTGAGGTTGTTGTTGTTTTTCAATGTTGAGGTTGTTGTTGAGTTTGTTGGTGTTTTTCAATGTTGAGGTGGTTGTTGAATTTGTTGGTGTTTTTCAATGTTGAGGTTGTTGTTGAATTTGTTGGTGTTTTTCAATGTTGAGGTTGTTGTTGTTTTTAAATGTTGAGGTTGTTGTTGAATTTGTTGGTGTTTTTCAATGTAGAGGTTGTTGTTGTTTTTCAATGTTGAGGTTGTTGTTGAATTTGTTGGTGTTTTGAAATGTTGAGGTTGTTGTTGAATTTGTTGGTGTTTTTCAATGTTGAGGTTGTTGTTGAATTTGTTGGTGTTTTTCAATGTTGAGGTTGTTGTTGTTTTTCAATGTTGAGGTTGTTGTTGAATTTGTTGGTGTTTTTCAATTTCGAGGTTGTTGGTGAATTTGTTGGTGTTTTTCATTGTTGAAGTTGTTGAATTTGTTGGTGTTTTTCAATGTTGAGGTTTTTGTTGAATTTGTTGGTGTTTTTCAATGTTGAGGTTGTTGTTGTTTTTCAATGTTGAGGTTGTTGTTGAATTTGTTGGTGTTTTTCAATGTTGAGGTTGTTGTTGTTTTTCAATGTACAGGTTGTTGTTGAATTTGTTGGTGTTTTTCAATGTTGAGGTGGTTGTTGTTTTTCAGTGTTGAGGTTGTTGTTGAATTTGTTGGTGTTTTTCAATGTTGAGGTTGTTGTTGAATTTGTTGGTGTTTTTCAATGTTGAGGTTGTTGTTGTTTTTCAATGTTGAGGGTGTTGTTGAATTTGTTGCTGTTTTTCAATGTTGAGTTTGTTGTTGTTTTTCAATGTTGAGGTTGTTGTTGAATTTGTTGGTTTTTTTCAATGTTCAGGTTGTTGTTGTTTTTCAATGTTGAGGTTGTTGTTGAATTTGTTGGTGTTTTTCAATGTTGAGGTTGTTGTTGTTTTTCAATGTTGAGGTTGTTGTTGAATTTGTTGGTGTTTTTCAATGTTGAGGTTGTTGTTGAATTTGTTGTTGTTTTTCAATGTTGAGGTTGTTGTTGAATTTGTTGGTGTTTTTCAATGTTGAGTTTGTTGTTGTTTTTCAATGTTGAGGTTGTTGTTGAATTTGTTGGTGTTTTTCAATGTTGAGGTTGTTGTTGTTTTTCAATGTTGAGGTTGTTGTTGAATTTGTTGGTGTTTTTCAATGTTGAGGTTGTTGCTGTTTTTCAATGTTGAGGTTGTTGTTCAATTTGTTGGTGTTTTTCAATGTTGAGGTTGTTGTTGAATTTGTTGTTGTTTTTCAATGTTGAGGTTGTTGCTGAATTTGTTGGTTTTTTTCAATGTTGAGGTTGTTGTTGTTTTTCAATGTTGAGGTTGTTGTTGAATTTGTTGATGTTTTTCAATGTTGAGGTTGTTGTTGTTTTTCAATGTTGAGGTTGTTGTTGAATTTGTTGGTGTTTTTCAATTTCGAGGTTGTTGTTGAATTTGTTGGTGTTTTTCAATGTTGAAGTTGTTGTTGAATTTGTTGGTGTTTTTCTATGTTGAGGTTGTTGTTGTTTTTCAATGCTGAGGTTGTTGTTGAATTTGTTGGTGTTTTTCAATGTTGAGGTTGTTGTTGAATTTGTTGTTGTTTTTCAATGTTGAGGTTGTTGCTGAATTTGTTGGTGTTTTTCAATGTTGAGTTTATTGTTGTTTTTCAATGTTGAAGTTGTTGTTGAATTTGTTGGTGTTTTTCAATGTTGAGGTTGTTGTTGTTTTTCAATGTTGAGGTTGTTGTTGAAATTGTTGGTGTTTTTCAATGTTGAGGTTGTTGTTGTTTTTCAATGTTGAGGTTGTTGTTGAATTTGTTGGTGTTTTTCAATGTTGAGGTTGTTGTTGAATTTGTTGGTGTTTTTCAATGATGAGGTTGTTGTTGTTTTTCAATGTTGAGGTTGTTGAATTTCTTGGTGTTTTTCAATCTTGATTTTGTTGTTGAATTTGTTGGTGTTTTTCAATGTTGAGGTTGTTCTTGAATTTGTTGGTGTTTTTCAATGTTGAGGTTGTTGGTGTTTTTCAATGTTGAGGTTGTTGTTGAATTTGTTGGTGTTTTTCAATGTTGAGGTTGTTGTTGAATTTGTTGGTGTTTTTCAATGTTGAGGTTGTTGTTGTTTTTAAATGTTTAGGTTGTTGTTGAATTTTTTGGTGTTTTTCAATTTTGAGGTTGTTGGTGTTTTTCAAAGTTGAGGTTGTTGTTGAATTTGTTGCTGTTTTTCAATGTCGAGGTTGTTGTTGAATTTGTTGGTGTTTTGCAATGTTGAAGTTGTTGTTGAATTTGTTGGTGTTTTTCAATTTCGAGGTTGTTGTTGAATTTGTTGGTGTTTTTCAATGTTGAAGTTTTTGTTGAATTTGTTGGTGTTTTTCAATGTTGAGGTTGTTGTTGTTTTTCAATGCTGAGGTTGTTGTTGAATTTGTTGGTGTTTTTCAATGTTGAGGTTGTTGTTGAATTTGTTGGTGTTTTTCAATGTTGAGGTTGTTGTTGTTTTTCAATGTTGAGGTTGTTGTTGAATTTGTTGGTGTTTTTCAATGTTGAGGTTGTTGTTGTTTTTCAATGTTGAGGTTGTTGTTGAATTTGTTGGTGTTTTTCAATGTTGAGGTTGTTGTTGAATTTGTTGGTGTTTTTCAATTTCGAGGTTGTTGGTGAATTTGTTGGTGTTTTTCAATGTTGAAGTTGTTGAATTTGTTGGTGTTTTTCAATGTTGAGGTTTTTGTTGAATTTGTTGGTGTTTTTCAATGTTGAGTTTGTTGTTGTTTTTCAATGTTGAGGTTGTTGTTGAATTTGTTGGTGTTTTTCAATGTTGAGGTTGTTGTTGTTTTTCAATGTACAGGTTGTTGTTGAATTTGTTGGTGTTTTTCAATGTTGAGGTGGTTGTTGTTTTTCAATGTTGAGGTTGTTGTTGAATTTGTTGGTGTTTTTCAATGTTGAGGTTGTTGTTGAATTTGTTGGTGTTTTTCAATGTTGAGGTTGTTGTTGTTTTTCAATGTTGAGGGTGTTGTTGAATTTGTTGCTGTTTTTCAATGTTGAGTTTGTTGTTGTTTTTCAATGTTGAGGTTGTTGTTGAATTTGTTGGTTTTTTTCAATGTTGAGGTTGTTGTTGTTTTTCAATGTTGAGGTTGTTGTTGAATTTGTTGGTGTTTTTCAATGTTGAGGTTGTTGTTGTTTTTCAATGTTGAGGTTGTTGTTGAATTTGTTGGTGTTTTTCAATGTTGAGGTTGTTGTTGAATTTGTTGTTGTTTTTCAATGTTGAGGTTGTTGTTGAATTTGTTGGTGTTTTTCAATGTTGAGTTTGTTGTTGTTTTTCAATGTTGAGGTTGTTGTTGAATTTGTTGGTGTTTTTCAATGTTGAGGTTGTTGTTGTTTTTCAATGTTGAGGTTGTTGTTGAATTTGTTGGTGTTTTTCAATGTTGAGGTTGTTGCTGTTTTTCAATGTTGAGGTTGTTGTTGAATTTGTTGGTGTTTTTCAATGTTGAGGTTGTTGTTGAATTTGTTGTTGTTTTTCAATGTTGAGGTTGTTGCTGAATTTGTTGGTTTTTTTCAATGTTGAGGTTGTTGTTGTTTTTCAATGTTGAGGTTGTTGTTGAATTTGTTGATGTTTTTCAATGTTGAGGTTGTTGTTGTTTTTCAATGTTGAGGTTGTTGTTGAATTTGTTGGTGTTTTTCAATTTCGAGGTTGTTGTTGAATTTGTTGGTGTTTTTCAATGTTGAAGTTGTTGTTGAATTTGTTGGTGTTTTTCAATGTTGAGGTTGTTGTTGTTTTTCAATGTTGAGGTTGTTGTTGAATTTGTTGGTGTTTTTCAATGTTGAGGTTGTTGTTGTTTTTCAATGTTGAGGTTGTTGTTGAATTTGTTGGTGTTTTTCAATGTTGAGGTTGTTGTTGAATTTGTTGGTGTTTTTCAATGATGAGGTTGTTGTTGTTTTTCAATGTTGAGGTTGTTGAATTTCTTGGTGTTTTTTCAATCTTGATTTTGTTGTTGAATTTGTTGGTGTTTTTCAATGTTGAGGTTGTTGTTGAATTTGTTGGTGTTTTTCAATGTTGAGGTTGTTGGTGTTTTTCAATGTTGAGGTTGTTGTTGAATTTGTTGGTGTTTTTTCAATGTTGAGGTTGTTGTTGAATTTGTTGGTGTTTTTCAATGTTGAGGTTGTTGTTGTTTTTAAATGTTTAGGTTGTTGTTGAATTTTTTGGTGTTTTTCAATTTTGAGGTTGTTGGTGTTTTTCAAAGTTGAGGTTGTTGTTGAATTTGTTGCTGTTTTTCAATGTCGAGGTTGTTGTTGAATTTGTTGGTGTTTTGCAATGTTGAAGTTGTTGTTGAATTTGTTGGTGTTTTTCAATTTCGAGGTTGTTGTTGAATTTGTTGGTGTTTTTCAATGTTGAAGTTTTTGTTGAATTTGTTGGTGTTTTTCAATGTTGAGGTTGTTGTTGTTTTTCAATGCTGAGGTTGTTGTTGAATTTGTTGGTGTTTTTCAATGTTGAGGTTGTTGTTGAATTTGTTGGTGTTTTTCAATGTTGAGGTTGTTGTTGTGTTTCAATGTTGAGGTTGTTGTTGAATTTGTTGGTGTTTTTCAATGTTGAGGTTGTTGTTGTTTTTCAATGTTGAGGTTGTTGTTGAATTTGTTGGTGTTTTTCAATGTTGAGGTTGTTGTTGAATTTGTTGGTGTTTTTCAATGTTGAGGTTGTTGTTGTTTTTCAATGTTGAGGTTGTTGTTGAATTTGTTCGTGTTTTTCAATGTTGAGTTTGTTGTTGTTTTTCAATGTTGAGGTTGTTGTTGAATATGTTGGAGTTTTTCAATGTTGAGGTTGTTGTTGTTTTTCAATGCTGAGGTTGTTGTTGAATTTGTTGGTGTTTTTCAATGTTGAGGTTGTTGGTGTTTTTCAATGTTGAGGTTGTTGTTGAATTTGCTGGTTTTTTTCAATGTTGAGGTTGTTGTTGAATTTGTTGGTGTTTTTCAATGTTGAGGTTGTTGTTGAATTTGTTGGTGTTTTTCAATGTTGAGGTTGTTGTTGTTTTTAAATGTTGAGGTTGTTGTTGAATTTGTTGGTGTTTTTCCATGATGAGGTTGTTGTTGTTGTTCAAACTTGAGGTTGTTGTTGAATTTGTTGGTGTTTTTCCATGTTGAATTTTTGGTTGAATTTGTTGGTGTTTTAAATGTTGAGGTTGTTGTTTTTCAATGTTGAGGTTGTTGTTGAATTTGTTGGCGTTTTTAAATGTTGAGGTTGTTGTTGAATTTGTTGGTGTTTGCTATGTTGAGGTTTTTGTTGAATTTGTTGGTGTTTTTCAATGTTCAGGTTGTTGTTGTTTTTCAATGTTGAGGTTGTTGTTGAATTTGATGGTGTTTTTCAATGTCGAGGTTGTTGTTGAATTTGTAGTTGTTTTTCAATGTTGAAGTTGTTGTTGAATTTGTTGGTGTTTTTCAATGTTGAGGTTGTTGCTGTTTTTCAATGTTGAGGTTGTTGTTGAATTTGTTCTTGTTTTTCAATGTTGAGATTGTTGTTGTTTTTCAATGTTGAGGTTGTTGTTGAATTTGTTGGTGTTTTGAAATGTTGAGGTTGTTGTTGAATTTGTTGGTGTTTTTCAATGTTGAGGTTGTTGTTGAATTTGTTGGTGTTTTTCAATGTTGAGGTTGTTGTTGTTTTTCAATGTTGAGGTTGTTGTTGAATTTGTTGGTGTTTTTCAATTTCGAGGTTGTTGGTGAATTTGTTGGTGTTTTGCAATGTTGAAGTTGTTGTTGAATTTGTTGGTGTTTTTCAATGTTGAGGTTTTTGTTGAATTTGTTGGTGTTTTTCAATGTTGAGGTTGTTGTTGTTTTTCAATGTTGAGGTTGTTGTTGAATTTGTTGGTGTTTTTCCATGATGAGGTTGTTGTTGTTTTTCAAAGTTGAGGTTGTTGTTGAATTTGTTGGTGTTTTTTCAATTTTGAGGTTGTTGGTGTTTTTCAATGTTGAGGTTGATGTTGAATTTGATGGTGTTTTTCAAAGTCGAGGTTGTTGTTGAATTTGTTGGTGTTCTTCAATGTTGAAGTTGTTGTTGAATTTGTTGGTCTTTTTCAATGTTGAGGTTGTTGTTGAATTTGTTGGTGTTTTTCAATGTTGAGATTGTTGTTGTTTTTCAATGTTGAGGTTGTTGTTGAATTTGTTGGTGTTTTTAAATGTGGAGGTTGTTGCTGAATTTGTTGGTTTTTTTCAATGTTGAGGTTGTTGTTGTTTTTCAATGTTGAGGTTGTTGTTGAATTTGTTGGTGTTTTTCAATGTTGAGGTTGTTGTTGTTTTTCAATGTTGAGGTTGTTGTTGAATTTGTTGGTGTTTTTCAATTTCGAGGTTGTTGTTGAATTTGTTGGTGTTTTTCAATGTTGAAGTTGTTGTTGAATTTGTTGGTGTTTTTCAATGTTGAGGTTGTTGTTGTTTTTCAATGCTGAGGTTGTTGTTGAATTTGTTCGTGTTTTTCAATGTTGAGGTTGTTGTTGAATTTGTTGTTGTTTTTCAATGTTGAGGTTGTTGTTGAATTTGTTGGTGTTTTTCAATGTTGAGGTTGTTGCTGTTTTTCAATGTTGAGGTTGTTGTTGAATTTGTTGGTGTTTTTCAATGTTGAGGATGTTGTTGTTTTTCAATGTTGAGGTTGTTGTTGAATTTGTTGGTGTTTTTCAATGATGAGGTTGTTGTTGTTTTTCAATGTTGAGGTTGTTGAATTTGTTGGTGTTTTTCAATCTTGAGTTTGTTGTTGAATTTGTTGGTGTTTTTCAATGTTGAGGTTGTTGTTGAATTTGTTGGTGTTTTTCAATGTTGAGGTTGTTGTTGAATTTGTTGGTGTTTTTCAATGTTGAGATTGTTGTTGTTTTTCAATGTTGAGGTTGTTGTTGAATTTGTTGGTGTTTTGAAATGTTGAGGTTGTTGTTGAATTTGTTGGTGTTTTTCAATGTTGAGGTTGTTGTTGAATTTGTTGGTGTTTTTCAATGTTGAGGTTGTTGTTGTTTTTCAATGTTGAGGTTGTTGTTGAATTTGTTGGTGTTTTTCAATTTCGAGGTTGTTGGTGAATTTGTTGGTGTTTTTCAATGTTGAAGTTTTTGTTGAATTTGTTGGTGTTTTTCAATGTTGAGGTTTTTGTTGAATTTGTTGGTGTTTTTCAATGTTGAGGTTGTTGTTGTTTTTCAATGTTGAGGTTGTTGTTGAATTTGTTGGTGTTTTTCCATGATGAGGTTGTTGTTGTTTTTCAAAGTTGAGGTTGTTGTTGAATTTGTTGGTGTTTTTTCAATTTTGAGGTTGTTGGTGTTTTTCAAAGTCGAGGTTGTTGTTGAATTTGTTTTTGTTCTTCAATGTTGAAGTTGTTGTTGAATTTGTTGGTGTTTTTCATGTTGAGGTTGTTGTTGAATTTGTTGGTGTTTTTCAATGTTGAGATTGTTGTTGTTTTTCAATGTTGAGGTTGTTGTTGAATTTGTTGGTGTTTTTAAATGTGGAGGTTGTTGCTGAATTTGTTGGTTTTTTTCAATGTTGAGGTTGTTGTTGTTTTTCAATGTTGAGGTTGTTGTTGAATTTGTTGGTGTTTTTCAATGTTGAGGTTGTTGTTGTTTTTCAAAGTTGAGGTTGTTGTTGAATTTGTTGGTGTTTTTCAATTTCGAGGTTGTTGTTGAATTTGTTGGTGTTTTTCAATGTTGAAGTTGTTGTTGAATTTGTTGGTGTTTTTCAATGTTGAGGTTGTTGTTGTTTTTCAATGCTGAGGTTGTTGTTGAATTTGTTCGTGTTTTTCAATGTTGAGGTTGTTGTTGAATTTGTTGTTGTTTTTCAATGTTGAGGTTGTTGTTGAATTTGTTGGTGTTTTTCAATGTTGAGGTTGTTGCTGTTTTTCAATGTTGAGGTTGTTGTTGAATTTGTTGGTGTTTTTCAATGTTGAGGATGTTGTTGTTTTTCAATGTTGAGGTTGTTGTTGAATTTGTTGGTGTTTTTCAATGATGAGGTTGTTGTTGTTTTTCAATGTTGAGGTTGTTGAATTTGTTGGTGTTTTTCAATCTTGAGTTTGTTGTTGAATTTGTTGGTGTTTTTCAATGTTGAGGTTGTTGTTGAATTTGTTGGTGTTTTTCAATGTTGAGGTTGTTGTTGAATTTGTTGGTGTTTTTCAATGTTGAGATTGTTGTTGTTTTTCAATGTTGAGGTTGTTGTTGAATTTGTTGGTGTTTTGAAATGTTGAGGTTGTTGTTGAATTTGTTGGTGTTTTTCAATGTTGAGGTTGTTGTTGAATTTGTTGGTGTTTTTCAATGTTGAGGTTGTTGTTGTTTTTCAATGTTGAGGTTGTTGTTGAATTTGTTGGTGTTTTTCAATTTCGAGGTTGTTGGTGAATTTGTTGGTGTTTTTCAATGTTGAAGTTTTTGTTGAATTTGTTGGTGTTTTTCAATGTTGAGGTTTTTGTTGAATTTGTTGGTGTTTTTCAATGTTGAGGTTGTTGTTGTTTTTCAATGTTGAGGTTGTTGTTGAATTTGTTGGTGTTTTTCCATGATGAGGTTGTTGTTGTTTTTCAAAGTTGAGGTTGTTGTTGAATTTGTTGGTGTTTTTTCAATTTTGAGGTTGTTGGTGTTTTTCAATGTTGAGGTTGATGTTGAATTTGATGGTGTTTTTCAAAGTCGAGGTTGTTGTTGAATTTGTTGGTGTTCTTCAATGTTGAAGTTGTTGTTGAATTTGTTGGTGTTTTTCAATGTTGAGGTTGTTGTTGAATTTGTTGGTGTTTTTCAATGTTGAGATTGTTGTTGTTTTTCAATGTTGAGGTTGTTGTTGAATTTGTTGGTGTTTTTAAATGTGGAGGTTGTTGCTGAATTTGTTGTTTTTTTCAATGTTGAGGTTGTTGTTGTTTTTCAATGTTGAGGTTGTTGTTGAATTTGTTGGTGTTTTTCAATGTTGAGGTTGTTGTTGTTTTTCAAAGTTGAGGTTGTTGTTGAATTTGTTGGTGTTTTTCAATTTCGAGGCTGTTGTTGAATTTGTTGGTGTTTTTCAATGTTGAAGTTGTTGTTGAATTTGTTGGTGTTTTTCAATGTTGAGGTTGTTGTTGTTTTTCAATGCTGAGGTTGTTGTTGAATTTGTTGGTGTTTTTCAATGTTGAGGTTGTTGTTGAATTTGTTGTTGTTTTTCAATGTTGAGGTTGTTGCTGAATTTGTTGGTGTTTTTCAATGTTGAGTTTGTTGTTGTTTTTCAATGTTGAGGTTGTTGTTGAATTTGTTGGTGTTTTTCAATGTTGAGGTTGTTGTTGTTTTTCAATGTTGAGGTTGTTGTTGAATTTGTTGGTGTTTTTCAATGTTGAGGATGTTGTTGTTTTTCAATGTTGAGGTTGTTGTTGAATTTGTTGGTGTTTTTCAATGTTGAGGTTGTTGTTGAATTTGTTGGTGTTTTTCAATGATGAGGTTGTTGTTGTTTTTCAATGTTGAGGTTGTTGAATTTGTTGGTGTTTTTCAATGTTGAGGTTGTTGTTGAATTTGTTGTTGTTTTTCAATGTTGAGGTTGTTGTTGAATTTGTTGGTGTTTTGAAATGTTGAGGTTGTTGTTGAATTTGTTGGTGTTTTTCAATGTTGAGGTTGTTGTTGAATTTGTTGGTGTTTTTCAATGTTGAGGTTGTTGTTGTTTTTCAATGTTGAGGTTGTTGTTGAATTTGTTGGTGTTTTTCAATTTCGAGGTTGTTGGTGAATTTGTTGGTGTTTTTCAATGTTGAAGTTTTTGTTGAATTTGTTGGTGTTTTTCAATGTTGAGGTTTTTGTTGAATTTGTTGGTGTTTTTCAATGTTGAGGTTGTTGTTGTTTTTCAATGTTGAGGTTGTTGTTGAATTTGTTGGTGTTTTTCAATGTTGAGGTTGTTGTTGTTTTTCAAAGTTGAGGTTGTTGTTGAATTTGTTGGTGTTTTTAAATGTGGAGGTTGTTGCTGAATTTGTTGGTTTTTTTCAATGTTGAGGTTGTTGTTGTTTTTCAATGTTGAGGTTGTTGTTGAATTTGTTGGTGTTTTTCAATGTTGAGGTTGTTGTTGTTTTTCAAAGTTGAGGTTGTTGTTGAATTTGTTGGTGTTTTTCAATTTCGAGGTTGTTGTTGAATTTGTTGGTGTTTTTCAATGTTGAAGTTGTTGTTGAATTTGTTGGTGTTTTTCAATGTTGAGGTTGTTGTTGTTTTTCAATGCTGAGGTTGTTGTTGAATTTGTTCGTGTTTTTCAATGTTGAGGTTGTTGTTGAATTTGTTGTTGTTTTTCAATGATGAGGTTGTTGTTGAATTTGTTGGTGTTTTTCAATGTTGAGGTTGTTGTTGAATTTGTTGGTGTTTTTCAATGATGAGGTTGTTGTTGTTTTTCAATGTTGAGGTTGTTGAATTTGTTGGTGTTTTTCAATGTTGAGGTTGTTGTTGAATTTGTTGGTGTTTTTCAATGTTGAGGATGTTGTTGTTTTTCAATGTTGAGGTTGTTGTTGAATTTGTTGGTGTTTTTCAATGTTGAGGTTGTTGTTGAATTTGTTGGTGTTTTTCAATGATGAGGTTGTTGTTGTTTTTCAATGTTGAGGTTGTTGAATTTGTTGGTGTTTTTCAATGTTGAGGTTGTTGTTGAATTTGTTGTTGTTTTTCAATGTTGAGGTTGTTGCTGAATTTGTTGGTGTTTTTCAATGTTGAGTTTGTTGTTGAATTTGTTGGTGTTTTTCAATGTTGAGGATGTTGTTGTTTTTCAATGTTGAGGTTGTTGTTGAATTTGTTGGTGTTTTTCAATGTTGAGGTTGTTGTTGAATTTGTTGGTGTTTTTCAATGATGAGGTTGTTGTTGTTTTTCAATGTTGAGGTTGTTGAATTTGTTGGTGTTTTTCAATGTTGAGGTTGTTGTTGAATTTGTTGTTGTTTTTCAATGTTGAGGTTGTTGTTGAATTTGTTGGTGTTTTGAAATGTTGAGGTTGTTGTTGAATTTGTTGGTGTTTTTCAATGTTGAGGATGTTGTTGTTTTTCAATGTTGAGGTTGTTGTTGAATTTGTTGGTGTTTTTCAATGTTGAGGTTGTTGTTGAATTTGTTGGTGTTTTTCAATGATGAGGTTGTTGTTGTTTTTCAATATTGAGGTTGTTGAATTTGTTGGTGTTTTTCAATGTTGAGGTTGTTGTTGAATTTGTTGTTGTTTTTCAATGTTGAGGTTGTTGCTGAATTTGTTGGTGTTTTTCAATGTTGAGTTTGTTGTTGTTTTTCAATGTTGAGGTTGTTGTTGAATTTGTTGGTGTTTTTCAATGTTGAGGTTGTTGTTGTTTTTCAATGTTGAGGTTGTTGTTGAATTTGTTGGTGTTTTTCAATGTTGAGGATGTTGTTGTTTTTCAATGTTGAGGTTGTTGTTGAATTTGTTGGTGTTTTTCAATGTTGAGGTTGTTGTTGAATTTGTTGGTGTTTTTCAATGATGAGGTTGTTGTTGTTTTTCAATGTTGAGGTTGTTGAATTTGTTGGTGTTTTTCAATGTTGAGGTTGTTGTTGAATTTGTTGGTGTTTTTCAATTTTGAGGTTGTTGGTGTTTTTCAATGTTGAGGTTGTTGTTGAATTTGTTGGTGTTTTTCAATGTTGAGGTTGTTGTTGAATTTGTTGGTGTTTTTCAATGTTGAGGTTGTTGTTGTTTTTAAATGTTTAGGTTGTTGTTGAATTTTTTGGTGTTTTTCAATTTTGAGGTTGTTGGTGTTTTTCAAAGTTGAGGTTGTTGTTGAATTTGTTGCTGTTTTTCAATGTCGAGGTTGTTGTTGAATTTGTTGGTGTTTTGCAATGTTGAAGTTGTTGTTGTTTTTCAATGTTGAGGTTGTTGTTGAATTTGTTGGTGTTTTTCAATGTTGAGGATGTTGTTGTTTTTCAATGTTGAGGTTGTTGTTGAATTTGTTGGTGTTTTTCAATGTTGAGGTTGTTGTTGAATTTGTTGGTGTTTTTCAATGATGAGGTTGTTGTTGTTTTTCAATGTTGAGGTTGTTGAATTTGTTGGTGTTTTTCAATGTTGAGGTTGTTGTTGAATTTGTTGTTGTTTTTCAATGTTGAGGTTGTTGTTGAATTTGTTGGTGTTTTGAAATGTTGAGGTTGTTGTTGAATTTGTTGGTGTTTTTCAATGTTGAGGTTGTTGTTGAATTTGTTGGTGTTTTTCAATGTTGAGGTTGTTGTTGTTTTTCAATGTTGAGGTTGTTGTTGAATTTGTTGGTGTTTTTCAATTTCGAGGTTGTTGGTGAATTTGTTGGTGTTTTTCAATGTTGAAGTTTTTGTTGAATTTGTTGGTGTTTTTCAATGTTGAGGTTTTTGTTGAATTTGTTGGTGTTTTTCAATGTTGAGGTTGTTGTTGTTTTTCAATGTTGAGGTTGTTGTTGAATTTGTTGGTGTTTTTCAATGTTGAGGTTGTTGTTGTTTTTCAAAGTTGAGGTTGTTGTTGAATTTGTTGGTGTTTTTAAATGTGGAGGTTGTTGCTGAATTTGTTGGTTTTTTTCAATGTTGAGGTTGTTGTTGTTTTTCAATGTTGAGGTTGTTGTTGAATTTGTTGGTGTTTTTCAATGTTGAGGTTGTTGTTGTTTTTCAAAGTTGAGGTTGTTGTTGAATTTGTTGGTGTTTTTCAATTTCGAGGTTGTTGTTGAATTTGTTGGTGTTTTTCAATGTTGAAGTTGTTGTTGAATTTGTTGGTGTTTTTCAATGTTGAGGTTGTTGTTGTTTTTCAATGCTGAGGTTGTTGTTGAATTTGTTCGTGTTTTTCAATGTTGAGGTTGTTGTTGAATTTGTTGTTGTTTTTCAATGATGAGGTTGTTGTTGAATTTGTTGGTGTTTTTCAATGTTGAGGTTGTTGTTGAATTTGTTGGTGTTTTTCAATGATGAGGTTGTTGTTGTTTTTCAATGTTGAGGTTGTTGAATTTGTTGGTGTTTTTCAATGTTGAGGTTGTTGTTGAATTTGTTGGTGTTTTTCAATGTTGAGGATGTTGTTGTTTTTCAATGTTGAGGTTGTTGTTGAATTTGTTGGTGTTTTTCAATGTTGAGGTTGTTGTTGAATTTGTTGGTGTTTTTCAATGATGAGGTTGTTGTTGTTTTTCAATGTTGAGGTTGTTGAATTTGTTGGTGTTTTTCATTGTTGAGGTTGTTGTTGAATTTGTTGTTGTTTTTCAATGTTGAGGTTGTTGCTGAATTTGTTGGTGTTTTTCAATGTTGAGTTTGTTGTTGAATTTGTTGGTGTTTTTCAATGTTGAGGATGTTGTTGTTTTTCAATGTTGAGGTTGTTGTTGAATTTGTTGGTGTTTTTCAATGTTGAGGTTGTTGTTGAATTTGTTGGTGTTTTTCAATGATGAGGTTGTTGTTGTTTTTCAATGTTGAGGTTGTTGAATTTGTTGGTGTTTTTCAATGTTGAGGTTGTTGTTGAATTTGTTGTTGTTTTTCAATGTTGAGGTTGTTGTTGAATTTGTTGGTGTTTTGAAATGTTGAGGTTGTTGTTGAATTTGTTGGTGTTTTTCAATGTTGAGGATGTTGTTGTTTTTCAATGTTGAGGTTGTTGTTGAATTTGTTGGTGTTTTTCAATGTTGAGGTTGTTGTTGAATTTGTTGGTGTTTTTCAATGATGAGGTTGTTGTTGTTTTTCAATGTTGAGGTTGTTGAATTTGTTGGTGTTTTTCAATGTTGAGGTTGTTGTTGAATTTGTTGTTGTTTTTCAATGTTGAGGTTGTTGCTGAATTTGTTGGTGTTTTTCAATGTTGAGTTTGTTGTTGTTTTTCAATGTTGAGGTTGTTGTTGAATTTGTTGGTGTTTTTCAATGTTGAGGTTGTTGTTGTTTTTCAATGTTGAGGTTGTTGTTGAATTTGTTGGTGTTTTTCAATGTTGAGGATGTTGTTGTTTTTCAATGTTGAGGTTGTTGTTGAATTTGTTGGTGTTTTTCAATGTTGAGGTTGTTGTTGAATTTGTTGGTGTTTTTCAATGATGAGGTTGTTGTTGTTTTTCAATGTTGAGGTTGTTGAATTTGTTGGTGTTTTTCAATGTTGAGGTTGTTGTTGAATTTGTTGGTGTTTTTCAATTTTGAGGTTGTTGGTGTTTTTCAATGTTGAGGTTGTTGTTGAATTTGTTGGTGTTTTTCAATGTTGAGGTTGTTGTTGAATTTGTTGGTGTTTTTCAATGTTGAGGTTGTTGTTGTTTTTAAATGTTTAGGTTGTTGTTGAATTTTTTGGTGTTTTTCAATTTTGAGGTTGTTGGTGTTTTTCAAAGTTGAGGTTGTTGTTGAATTTGTTGCTGTTTTTCAATGTCGAGGTTGTTGTTGAATTTGTTGGTGTTTTGCAATGTTGAAGTTGTTGTTGAATTTGTTGGTGTTTTTCAATTTCGAGGTTGTTGTTGAATTTGTTGGTGTTTTTCAATGTTGAAGTTTTTGTTGAATTTGTTGGTGTTTTTCAATGTTGAGGTTGTTGTTGTTTTTCAATGCTGAGGTTGTTGTTGAATTTGTTGGTGTTTTTCAATGTTGAGGTTGTTGTTGAATTTGTTGGTGTTTTTCAATGTTGAGGTTGTTGTTGTTTTTCAATGTTGAGGTTGTTGTTGAATTTGTTGGTGTTTTTCAATGTTGAGGTTGTTGTTGTTTTTCAATGTTGAGGTTGTTGTTGAATTTGTTGGTGTTTTTCAATGTTGAGGTTGTTGTTGAATTTGTTGGTGTTTTTCAATGTTGAGGTTGTTGTTGTTTTTCAATGTTGAGGTTGTTGTTGAATTTGTTCGTGTTTTTCAATGTTGAGTTTGTTGTTGTTTTTCAATGTTGAGGTTGTTGGTGTTTTTCAATGTTGAGGTTGTTGTTGAATTTACTGGTTTTTTTCAATGTTGAGGTTGTTGTTGAATTTGTTGGTGTTTTTCAATGTTGAGGTTGTTGTTGAATTTGTTGGTGTTTTTCAATGTTGAGGTTGTTGTTGTTTTTAAATGTTGAGGTTGTTGTTGAATTTGTTGGTGTTATTCCATGATGAGGTTGTTGTTGTTGTTCAAACTTGAGGTTGTTGTTGAATTTGTTGGTGTTTTTCCATGTTGAATTTTTGGTTGAATTTGTTGGTATTTCAAATGTTGAGGTTGTTGTTTTTCAATGTTGAGGTTGTTGTTGAATTTGTTGGCGTTTTTAAATGTTGAGGTTGTTGTTGAATTTGTTGGTGTTTGCTATGTTGAGGTTTTTGTTGAATTTGTTGGTGTTTTTCAATGTTCAGGTTGTTGTTGTTTTTCAATGTTGAGGTTGTTGTTGAATTTGATGGTGTTTTTCAATGTCGAGGTTGTTGTTGAATTTGTAGTTGTTTTTCAATGTTGAAGTTGTTGTTGAATTTGTTGGTGTTTTTCAATGTTGAGGTTGTTGCTGTTTTTCAATGTTGAGGTTGTTGTTGAATTTGTTGGTGTTTTTCAATGTTGAGATTGTTGTTGTTTTTCAATGTTGAGGTTGTTGTTGAATTTGTTGGTGTTTTGAAATGTTGAGGTTGTTGTTGAATTTGTTGGTGTTTTTCAATGTTGAGGTTGTTGTTGAATTTGTTGGTGTTTTTCAATGTTGAGGTTGTTGTTGTTTTTCAATGTTGAGGTTGTTGTTGAATTTGTTGGTGTTTTTCAATTTCGAGGTTGTTGGTGAATTTGTTGGTGTTTTTCAATGTTGAAGTTGTTGTTGAATTTGTTGGTGTTTTTCAATGTTGAGGTTTTTGTTGAATTTGTTGTTGTTTTTCAATGTTGAGGTTGTTGTTGAATTTGTTGGTGTTTTTCCATGATGAGGTTGTTGTTGTTTTTCAAAGTTGAGGTTGTTGTTGAATTTGTTGGTGTTTTTTCAATTTTGAGGTTGTTGGTGTTTTTCAATGTTGAGGTTGATGTTGAATTTGATGGTGTTTTTCAAAGTCGAGGTTGTTGTTGAATTTGTTGGTGTTCTTCATTGTTGAAGTTGTTGTTGAATTTGTTGGTCTTTTTCAATGTTGAGGTTGTTGTTGAATTTGTTGGTGTTTTTCAATGTTGAGATTGTTGTTGTTTTTCAATGTTGAGGTTGTTGTTGAATTTGTTGGTGTTTTTAAATGTGGAGGTTGTTGCTGAATTTGTTGGTTTTTTTCAATGTTGAGGATGTTGTTGTTTTTCAATGTTGAGGTTGTTGTTGAATTTGTTGGTGTTTTTCAATGTTGAGGTTGTTGTTGTTTTTCAATGTTGAGGTTGTTGTTGAATTTGTTGGTGTTTTTCAATTTCGAGGTTGTTGTTGAATTTGTTGGTGTTTTTCAATGTTGAAGTTGTTGTTGAATTTGTTGGTGTTTTTCAATGTTGAGGTTGTTGTTGTTTTTCAATGCTGAGGTTGTTGTTGAATTTGTTCGTGTTTTTCAATGTTGAGTTTGTTGTTGTTTTTCAATGTTGAGGTTGTTGTTGAATATGTTGGAGTTTTTCAATGTTGAGGTTGTTGTTGTTTTTCAATGCTGAGGTTGTTGTTGAATTTGTTGGTGTTTTTCAATGTTGAGGTTGTTGGTGTTTTTCAATGTTGAGGTTGTTGTTGAATTTGCTGGTTTTTTTCAATGTTGAGGTTGTTGTTGAATTTGTTGGTGTTTTTCAATGTTGAGGTTGTTGTTGAATTTGTTGGTGTTTTTCAATGTTGAGGTTGTTGTTGAATTTGTTGGTGTTTTTCAATGATGAGGTTGTTGTTGTTTTTCAATGTTGAGGTTGTTGAATTTGTTGGTGTTTTTCAATGTTGAGGTTGTTGTTGAATTTGTTGGTGTTTTTCAATGTTGAGGTTGTTGGTGTTTTTCAATGTTGAGGTTGTTGTTGAATTTGTTGGTGTTTTTCAATGTTGAGGTTGTTGTTGAATTTGTTGGTGTTTTTCAATGTTGAGGTTGTTGTTGTTTTTAAATGTTTAGGTTGTTGTTGAATTTTTTGGTGTTTTTCAATTTTGAGGTTGTTGGTGTTTTTCAAAGTTGAGGTTGTTGTTGAATTTGTTGCTGTTTTTCAATGTCGAGGTTGTTGTTGAATTTGTTGGTGTTTTGCAATGTTGAAGTTGTTGTTGAATTTGTTGGTGTTTTTCAATTTCGAGGTTGTTGTTGAATTTGTTGGTGTTTTTCAATGTTGAAGTTTTTGTTGAATTTGTTGGTGTTTTTCAATGTTGAGGTTGTTGTTGTTTTTCAATGCTGAGGTTGTTGTTGAATTTGTTGGTGTTTTTCAATGTTGAGGTTGTTGTTGAATTTGTTGGTGTTTTTCAATGTTGAGGTTGTTGTTGTTTTTCAATGTTGAGGTTGTTGTTGAATTTGTTGGTGTTTTTCAATGTTGAGGTTGTTGTTGTTTTTCAATGTTGAGGTTGTTGTTGAATTTGTTGGTGTTTTTCAATGTTGAGGTTGTTGTTGAATTTGTTGGTGTTTTTCAATGTTGAGGTTGTTGTTGTTTTTCAATGTTGAGGTTGTTGTTGAATTTGTTCATGTTTTTCAATGTTGAGTTTGTTGTTGTTTTTCAATGTTGAGGTTGTAGTTGAATATTTTGGAGTTTTTCAATGTTGAGGTTGTTGTTGTTTTTCAATGCTGAGGTTGTTGTTGAATTTGTTGGTGTTTTTCAATGTTGAGGTTGTTGGTGTTTTTCAATGTTGAGGTTGTTGTTGAATTTGCTGGTTTTTTTCAATGTTGAGGTTGTTGTTGAATTTGTTGGTGTTTTTCATTGTTGAGGTTGTTGTTGAATTTGTTGGTGTTTTTCAATGTTGAGGTTGTTGTTGTTTTTAAATGTTGAGGTTGTTGTTGAATTTGTTGGTGTTTTTCCTTGATGAGGTTGTTGTTGTTGTTCAAACTTGAGGTTGTTGTTGAATTTGTTGGTGTTTTTCCATGTTGAATTTTTGGTTGAATTTGTTGGTGTTTTAAATGTTGAGGTTGTTGTTTTTCAATGTTGAGGTTGTTGTTGAATTTGTTGGCGTTTTTAAATGTTGAGGTTGTTGTTGAATTTGTTGGTGTTTGCTATGTTGAGGTTTTTGTTGAATTTGTTGGTGTTTTTCAATGTTGAAGTTGTTGTTGAATTTGTTGGTGTTTTTCAATGTTGAGGTTGTTGTTGTTTTTCAATGCTGAGGTTGTTGTTGAATTTGTTCGTGTTTTTCAATGTTGAGTTTGTTGTTGTTTTTCAATGTTGAGGTTGTTGTTGAATATGTTGGAGTTTTTCAATGTTGAGGTTGTTGTTGTTTTTCAATGCTGAGGTTGTTGTTGAATTTGTTGGTGTTTTTCAATGTTGAGGTTGTTGGTGTTTTTCAATGTTGAGGTTGTTGTTGAATTTGCTGGTTTTTTTCAATGTTGAGGTTGTTGTTGAATTTGTTGGTGTTTTTCAATGTTGAGGTTGTTGTTGAATTTGTTGGTGTTTTTCAATGTTGAGGTTGTTGTTGAATTTGTTGGTGTTTTTCAATGATGAGGTTGTTGTTGTTTTTCAATGTTGAGGTTGTTGAATTTGTTGGTGTTTTTCAATGTTGAGGTTGTTGTTGAATTTGTTGGTGTTTTTCAATGTTGAGGTTGTTGGTGTTTTTCAATGTTGAGGTTGTTGTTGAATTTGTTGGTGTTTTTCAATGTTGAGGTTGTTGTTGAATTTGTTGGTGTTTTTCAATGTTGAGGTTGTTGTTGTTTTTAAATGTTTAGGTTGTTGTTGAATTTTTTGGTGTTTTTCAATTTTGAGGTTGTTGGTGTTTTTCAAAGTTGAGGTTGTTGTTGAATTTGTTGCTGTTTTTCAATGTCGAGGTTGTTGTTGAATTTGTTGGTGTTTTGCAATGTTGAAGTTGTTGTTGAATTTGTTGGTGTTTTTCAATTTCGAGGTTGTTGTTGAATTTGTTGGTGTTTTTCAATGTTGAAGTTTTTGTTGAATTTGTTGGTGTTTTTCAATGTTGAGGTTGTTGTTGTTTTTCAATGCTGAGGTTGTTGTTGAATTTGTTGGTGTTTTTCAATGTTGAGGTTGTTGTTGAATTTGTTGGTGTTTTTCAATGTTGAGGTTGTTGTTGTTTTTCAATGTTGAGGTTGTTGTTGAATTTGTTGGTGTTTTTCAATGTTGAGGTTGTTGTTGTTTTTCAATGTTGAGGTTGTTGTTGAATTTGTTGGTGTTTTTCAATGTTGAGGTTGTTGTTGAATTTGTTGGTGTTTTTCAATGTTGAGGTTGTTGTTGTTTTTCAATGTTGAGGTTGTTGTTGAATTTGTTCATGTTTTTCAATGTTGAGTTTGTTGTTGTTTTTCAATGTTGAGGTTGTTGTTGAATATTTTGGAGTTTTTCAATGTTGAGGTTGTTGTTGTTTTTCAATGCTGAGGTTGTTGTTGAATTTGTTGGTGTTTTTCAATGTTGAGGTTGTTGGTGTTTTTCAATGTTGAGGTTGTTGTTGAATTTGCTGGTTTTTTTCAATGTTGAGGTTGTTGTTGAATTTGTTGGTGTTTTTCAATGTTGAGGTTGTTGTTGAATTTGTTGGTGTTTTTCAATGTTGAGGTTGTTGTTGTTTTTAAATGTTGAGGTTGTTGTTGAATTTGTTGGTGTTTTTCCATGATGAGGTTGTTGTTGTTGTTCAAACTTGAGGTTGTTGTTGAATTTGTTGGTGTTTTTCCATGTTGAATTTTTGGTTGAATTTGTTGGTGTTTTAAATGTTGAGGTTGTTGTTTTTCAATGTTGAGGTTGTTGTTGAATTTGTTGGCGTTTTTAAATGTTGAGGTTGTTGTTGAATTTGTTGGTGTTTGCTATGTTGAGGTTTTTGTTGAATTTGTTGGTGTTTTTCAATGTTCAGGTTGTTGTTGTTTTTCAATGTTGAGGTTGTTGTTGAATTTGATGGTGTTTTTCAATGTCGAGGTTGTTGTTGAATTTGTAGTTGTTTTTCAATGTTGAAGTTGTTGTTGAATTTGTTGGTGTTTTTCAATGTTGAGGTTGTTGCTGTTTTTCAATGTTGAGGTTGTTGTTGAATTTGTTGGTGTTTTTCAATGTTGAGATTGTTGTTGTTTTTCAATGTTGAGGTTGTTGTTGAATTTGTTGGTGTTTTGAAATGTTGAGGTTGTTGTTGAATTTGTTGGTGTTTTTCAATGTTGAGGTTGTTGTTGAATTTGTTGGTGTTTTTCAAAGTTGAGGTTGTTGTTGTTTTTCAATGTTGAGGTTGTTGTTGAATTTGTTGGTGTTTTTCAATTTCGAGGTTGTTGGTGAATTTGTTGGTGTTTTTCAATGTTGAAGTTGTTGTTGAATTTGTTGGTGTTTTTCAATGTTGAGGTTTTTGTTGAATTTGTTGGTGTTTTTCAATGTTGAGGTTGTTGTTGTTTTTCAATGTTGAGGTTGTTGTTGAATTTGTTGGTGTTTTTCCATGATGAGGTTGTTGTTGTTTTTCAAAGTTGAGGTTGTTGTTGAATTTGTTGGTGTTTTTTCAATTTTGAGGTTGTTGGTGTTTTTCAATGTTGAGGTTGATGTTGAATTTGATGGTGTTTTTCAAAGTCGAGGTTGTTGTTGAATTTGTTGGTGTTCTTCAATGTTGAAGTTGTTGTTGAATTTGTTGGTCTTTTTCAATGTTGAGGTTGTTGTTGAATTTGTTGGTGTTTTTCAATGTTGAGATTGTTGTTGTTTTTCAATGTTGAGGTTGTTGTTGAATTTGTTGGTGTTTTTAAATGTGGAGGTTGTTGCTGAATTTGTTGGTTTTTTTCAATGTTGAGGATGTTGTTGTTTTTCAATGTTGAGGTTGTTGTTGAATTTGTTGGTGTTTTTCAATGTTGAGGTTGTTGTTGTTTTTCAATGTTGAGGTTGTTGTTGAATTTGTTGGTGTTTTTCAATTTCGACGTTGTTGTTGAATTTGTTGGTGTTTTTCAATGTTGAAGTTGTTGTTGAATTTGTTGGTGTTTTTCAATGTTGAGGTTGTTGTTGTTTTTCAATGCTGAGGTTGTTGTTGAATTTGTTCGTGTTTTTCAATGTTGAGTTTGTTGTTGTTTTTCAATGTTGAGGTTGTTGTTGAATATGTTGGAGTTTTTCAATGTTGAGGTTGTTGTTGTTTTTCAATGCTGAGGTTGTTGTTGAATTTGTTGGTGTTTTTCAATGTTGAGGTTGTTGGTGTTTTTCAATGTTGAGGTTGTTGTTGAATTTGCTGGTTTTTTTCAATGTTGAGGTTGTTGTTGAATTTGTTGGTGTTTTTCAATGTTGAGGTTGTTGTTGAATTTGTTGGTGTTTTTCAATGTTGAGGTTGTTGTTGTTTTTAAATGTTGAGGTTTTTGTTGAATTTGTTGGTGTTTTTCAATGTTCAGGTTGTTGTTGTTTTTCAATGTTGAGGTTGTTGTTGAATTTGATGGTGTTTTTCAATGTCGAGGTTGTTGTTGAATTTGTAGTTGTTTTTCAATGTTGAAGTTGTTGTTGAATTTGTTGGTGTTTTTCAATGTTGAGGTTGTTGCTGTTTTTCAATGTTGAGGTTGTTGTTGAATTTGTTGGTGTTTTTCAATGTTGAGATTGTTGTTGTTTTTCAATGTTGAGGTTGTTGTTGAATTTGTTGGTGTTTTGAAATGTTGAGGTTGTTGTTGAATTTGTTGGTGTTTTTCAATGTTGAGGTTGTTGTTGAATTTGTTGGTGTTTTTCAATGTTGAGGTTGTTGTTGTTTTTCAATGTTGAGGTTGTTGTTGAATTTGTTGGTGTTTTTCAATTTCGAGGTTGTTGGTGAATTTGTTGGTGTTTTTCAATGTTGAAGTTGTTGTTGAATTTGTTGGTGTTTTTCAATGTTGAGGTTTTTGTTGAATTTGTTGGTGTTTTTCAATGTTGAGGTTGTTGTTGTTTTTCAATGTTGAGGTTGTTGTTGAATTTGTTGGTGTTTTTCCATGATGAGGTTGTTGTTGTTTTTCAAAGTTGAGGTTGTTGTTGAATTTGTTGGTGTTTTTTCAATTTTGAGGTTGTTGGTGTTTTTCAATGTTGAGGTTGATGTTGAATTTGATGGTTTTTTTCAAAGTCGAGGTTGTTGTTGAATTTGTTGGTGTTCTTCAATGTTGAAGTTGTTGTTGAATTTGTTGGTCTTTTTCAATGTTGAGGTTGTTGTTGAATTTGTTGGTGTTTTTCAATGTTGAGATTGTTGTTGTTTTTCAATGTTGAGGTTGTTGTTGAATTTGTTGGTGTTTTTAAATGTGGAGGTTGTTGCTGAATTTGTTGGTTTTTTTCAATGTTGAGGTTGTTGTTGTTTTTCAATGTTGAGGTTGTTGTTGAATTTGTTGGTGTTTTTCAATGTTGAGGTTGTTGTTGTTTTTCAATGTTGAGGTTGTTGTTGAATTTGTTGGTGTTTTTCAATTTCGAGGTTGTTGTTGAATTTGTTGGTGTTTTTCAATGTTGAAGTTGTTGTTGAATTTGTTGGTGTTTTTCAATGTTGAGGTTGTTGTTGTTTTTCAATGCTGAGGTTGTTGTTGAATTTGTTCGTGTTTTTCAATGTTGAGGTTGTTGTTGAATTTGTTGTTGTTTTTCAATGTTGAGGTTGTTGCTGAATTTGTTGGTGTTTTTCAATGTTGAGTTTGTTGTTGTTTTTCAATGTTGAGGTTGTTGTTGAATTTGTTGGTGTTTTTCAATGTTGAGGTTGTTGCTGTTTTTCAATGTTGAGGTTGTTGTTGAATTTGTTGGTGTTTTTCAATGTTGAGGTTGTTGTTGTTTTTCAATGCTGAGGTTGTTGTTGAATTTGTTCGTGTTTTTCAATGTTGAGTTTGTTGTTGTTTTTCAATGTTGAGGTTGTTGTTGAATATGTTGGAGTTTTTCAATGTTGAGGTTGTTGTTGTTTTTCAATGCTGAGGTTGTTGTTGAATTTGTTGGTGTTTTTCAATGTTGAGGTTGTTGGTGTTTTTCAATGTTGAGGTTGTTGTTGAATTTGCTGGTTTTTTTCAATGTTGAGGTTGTTGTTGAATTTGTTGGTGTTTTTCAATGTTGAGGTTGTTGTTGAATTTGTTGGTGTTTTTCAATGTTGAGGTTGTTGTTGTTTTTAAATGTTGAGGTTTTTGTTGAATTTGTTGGTGTTTTTCAATGTTCAGGTTGTTGTTGTTTTTCAATGTTGAGGTTGTTGTTGAATTTGATGGTGTTTTTCAATGTCGAGGTTGTTGTTGAATTTGTAGTTGTTTTTCAATGTTGAAGTTGTTGTTGAATTTGTTGGTGTTTTTCAATGTTGAGGTTGTTGCTGTTTTTCAATGTTGAGGTTGTTGTTGAATTTGTTGGTGTTTTTCAATGTTGAGATTGTTGTTGTTTTTCAATGTTGAGGTTGTTGTTGAATTTGTTGGTGTTTTGAAATGTTGAGGTTGTTGTTGAATTTGTTGGTGTTTTTCAATGTTGAGGTTGTTGTTGAATTTGTTGGTGTTTTTCAATGTTGAGGTTGTTGTTGTTTTTCAATGTTGAGGTTGTTGTTGAATTTGTTGGTGTTTTTCAATTTCGAGGTTGTTGGTGAATTTGTTGGTGTTTTTCAATGTTGAAGTTGTTGTTGAATTTGTTGGTGTTTTTCAATGTTGAGGTTTTTGTTGAATTTGTTGGTGTTTTTCAATGTTGAGGTTGTTGTTGTTTTTCAATGTTGAGGTTGTTGTTGAATTTGTTGGTGTTTTTCCATGATGAGGTTGTTGTTGTTTTTCAAAGTTGAGGTTGTTGTTGAATTTGTTGGTGTTTTTTCAATTTTGAGGTTGTTGGTGTTTTTCAATGTTGAGGTTGATGTTGAATTTGATGGTTTTTTTCAAAGTCGAGGTTGTTGTTGAATTTGTTGGTGTTCTTCAATGTTGAAGTTGTTGTTGAATTTGTTGGTCTTTTTCAATGTTGAGGTTGTTGTTGAATTTGTTGGTGTTTTTCAATGTTGAGATTGTTGTTGTTTTTCAATGTTGAGGTTGTTGTTGAATTTGTTGGTGTTTTTAAATGTGGAGGTTGTTGCTGAATTTGTTGGTTTTTTTCAATGTTGAGGTTGTTGTTGTTTTTCAATGTTGAGGTTGTTGTTGAATTTGTTGGTGTTTTTCAATGTTGAGGTTGTTGTTGTTTTTCAATGTTGAGGTTGTTGTTGAATTTGTTGGTGTTTTTCAATTTCGAGGTTGTTGTTGAATTTGTTGGTGTTTTTCAATGTTGAAGTTGTTGTTGAATTTGTTGGTGTTTTTCAATGTTGAGGTTGTTGTTGTTTTTCAATGCTGAGGTTGTTGTTGAATTTGTTCGTGTTTTTCAATGTTGAGGTTGTTGTTGAATTTGTTGTTGTTTTTCAATGTTGAGGTGGTTGCTGAATTTGTTGGTGTTTTTCAATGTTGAGTTTGTTGTTGTTTTTCAATGTTGAGGTTGTTGTTGAATTTGTTGGTGTTTTTCAATGTTGAGGTTGTTGCTGTTTTTCAATGTTGAGGTTGTTGTTGAATTTGTTGGTGTTTTTCAATGTTGAGGATGTTGTTGTTTTTCAATGTTGAGGTTGTTGTTGAATTTGTTGGTGTTTTTCAATGTTGAGATTGTTGTTGTTTTTCAATGTTGAGGTTGTTGTTGAATTTGTTGGTGTTTTGAAATGTTGAGGTTGTTGTTGAATTTGTTGGTGTTTTTCAATGTTGAGGTTGTTGTTGAATTTGTTGGTGTTTTTCAATGTTGAGGTTGTTGTTGTTTTTCAATGTTGAGGTTGTTGTTGAATTTGTTGGTGTTTTTCAATTTCGAGGTTGTTGGTGAATTTGTTGGTGTTTTTCAATGTTGAAGTTGTTGTTGAATTTGTTGGTGTTTTTCAATGTTGAGGTTTTTGTTGAATTTGTTGGTGTTTTTCAATGTTGAGGTTGTTGATGTTTTTCAATGTTGAGGTTGTTGTTGAATTTGTTGGTGTTTTTCCATGATGAGGTTGTTGTTGTTTTTCAAAGTTGAGGTTGTTGTTGAATTTGTTGGTGTTTTTTCAATTTTGAGGTTGTTGGTGTTTTTCAATGTTGAGGTTGATGTTGAATTTGATGGTGTTTTTCAAAGTCGAGGTTGTTGTTGAATTTGTTGGTGTTCTTCAATGTTGAAGTTTTTGTTGAATTTGTTGGTCTTTTTCAATGTTGAGGTTGTTGTTGAATTTGTTGGTGTTTTTCAATGTTGAGATTGTTGTTGTTTTTCAATGTTGAGGTTGTTGTTGAATTTGTTGGTGTTTTTAAATGTGGAGGTTGTTGCTGAATTTGTTGGTTTTTTTCAATGTTGAGGATGTTGTTGTTTTTCAATGTTGAGGTTGTTGTTGAATTTGTTGGTGTTTTTCAATGTTGAGGTTGTTGTTGTTTTTCAATGTTGAGGTTGTTGTTGAATTTGTTGGTGTTTTTCAATTTCGAGGTTGTTGTTGAATTTGTTGGTGTTTTTCAATGTTGAAGTTGTTGTTGAATTTGTTGGTGTTTTTCAATGTTGAGGTTGTTGTTGTTTTTCAATGCTGAGGTTGTTGTTGAATTTGTTGGTGTTTTTCAATGTTGAGTTTGTTGTTGTTTTTCAATGTTGAGGTTGTTGTTGAATATGTTGGAGTTTTTCAATGTTGAGGTTGTTGTTGTTTTTCAATGCTGAGGTTGTTGTTGAATTTGTTGGTGTTTTTCAATGTTGAGGTTGTTGGTGTTTTTCAATGTTGAGGTTGTTGTTGAATTTGCTGGTTTTTTTCAATGTTGAGGTTGTTGTTGAATTTGTTGGTGTTTTTCAATGTTGAGGTTGTTGTTGAATTTGTTGGTGTTTTTCAATGTTGAGGTTGTTGTTGTTTTTAAATGTTGAGGTTTTTGTTGAATTTGTTGGTGTTTTTCAATGTTCAGGTTGTTGTTGTTTTTCAATGTTGAGGTTGTTGTTGAATTTGATGGTGTTTTTCAATGTCGAGGTTGTTGTTGAATTTGTAGTTGTTTTTCAAAGTTGAAGTTGTTGTTGAATTTGTTGGTGTTTTTCAATGTTGAGGTTGTTGCTGTTTTTCAATGTTGAGGTTGTTGTTGAATTTGTTGGCGTTTTTCAAAGTTGAGATTGTTGTTGTTTTTCAATGTTGAGGTTGTTGTTGAATTTGTTGGTGTTTTGAAATGTTGAGGTTGTTGTTGAATTTGTTGGTGTTTTTCAATGTTGAGGTTGTTGTTGAATTTGTTGGTGTTTTTCAATGTTGAGGTTGTTGTTGTTTTTCAATGTTGAGGTTGTTGTTGAATTTGTTGGTGTTTTTCAATGTTCAGGTTGTTGGTGAATTTGTTGGTGTTTTTCAATGTTGAAGTTGTTGTTGAATTTGTTGGTGTTTTTCAATGTTGAGGTTTTTGTTGAATTTGTTGGTGTTTTTCAATGTTGAGGTTGTTGTTGTTTTTCAATGTTGAGGTTGTTGTTGAATTTGTTGGTGTTTTTCCATGATGAGGTTGTTGTTGTTTTTCAAAGTTGAGGTTGTTGTTGAATTTGTTGGTGTTTTTTCAATTTTGAGGTTGTTGGTGTTTTTCAATGTTGAGGTTGATGTTGAATTTGATGGTGTTTTTCAAAGTCGAGGTTGTTGTTGAATTTGTTGGTGTTCTTCAATGTTGAAGTTGTTGTTGAATTTGTTGGTCTTTTTCAATGTTGAGGTTGTTGTTGAATTTGTTGGTGTTTTTCAATGTTGAGATTGTTGTTGTTTTTCAATGTTGAGGTTGTTGTTGAATTTGTTGGTGTTTTTAAATGTGGAGGTTGTTGCTGAATTTGTTGGTTTTTTTCAATGTTGAGGATGTTGTTGTTTTTCAATGTTGAGGTTGTTGTTGAATTTGTTGGTGTTTTTCAATGTTGAGGTTGTTGTTGTTTTTCAATGTTGAGGTTGTTGTTGAATTTGTTGGTGTTTTTCAATTTCGAGGTTGTTGTTGAATTTGTTGGTGTTTTTCAATGTTGAAGTTGTTGTTGAATTTGTTGGTGTTTTTCAATGTTGAGGTTGTTGTTGTTTTTCAATGCTGAGGTTGTTGTTGAATTTGTTCGTGTTTTTCAATGTTGAGTTTGTTGTTGTTTTTCAATGTTGAGGTTGTTGTTGAATATGTTGGAGTTTTTCAATGTTGAGGTTGTTGTTGTTTTTCAATGCTGAGGTTGTTGTTGAATTTGTTGGTGTTTTTCAATGTTGAGGTTGTTGGTGTTTTTCAATGTTGAGGTTGTTGTTGAATTTGCTGGTTTTTTTCAATGTTGAGGTTGTTGTTGAATTTGTTGGTGTTTTTCAATGTTGAGGTTGTTGTTGAATTTGTTGGTGTTTTTCAATGTTGAGGTTGTTGTTGTTTTTAAATGTTGAGGTTTTTGTTGAATTTGTTGGTGTTTTTCAATGTTCAGGTTGTTGTTGTTTTTCAATGTTGAGGTTGTTGTTGAATTTGATGGTGTTTTTCAATGTCGAGGTTGTTGTTGAATTTGTAGTTGTTTTTCAAAGTTGAAGTTGTTGTTGAATTTGTTGGTGTTTTTCAATGTTGAGGTTGTTGCTGTTTTTCAATGTTGAGGTTGTTGTTGAATTTGTTGGCGTTTTTCAAAGTTGAGATTGTTGTTGTTTTTCAATGTTGAGGTTGTTGTTGAATTTGTTGGTGTTTTGAAATGTTGAGGTTGTTGTTGAATTTGTTGGTGTTTTTCAATGTTGAGGTTGTTGTTGAATTTGTTGGTGTTTTTCAATGTTGAGGTTGTTGTTGTTTTTCAATGTTGAGGTTGTTGTTGAATTTGTTGGTGTTTTTCAATGTTCAGGTTGTTGGTGAATTTGTTGGTGTTTTTCAATGTTGAAGTTGTTGTTGAATTTGTTGGTGTTTTTCAATGTTGAGGTTTTTGTTGAATTTGTTGGTGTTTTTCAATGTTGAGGTTGTTGTTGTTTTTCAATGTTGAGGTTGTTGTTGAATTTGTTGGTGTTTTTCCATGATGAGGTTGTTGTTGTTTTTCAAAGTTGAGGTTGTTGTTGAATTTGTTGGTGTTTTTTCAATTTTGAGGTTGTTGGTGTTTTTCAATGTTGAGGTTGATGTTGAATTTGATGGTGTTTTTCAAAGTCGAGGTTGTTGTTGAATTTGTTGGTGTTCTTCAATGTTGAAGTTGTTGTTGAATTTGTTGGTGTTTTTCAATGTTGAGGTTGTTGTTGAATTTGTTGGTGTTTTTCAATGTTGAGATTGTTGTTGTTTTTCAATGTTGAGGTTGTTGTTGAATTTGTTGGTGTTTTTAAATGTGGAGGTTGTTGCTGAATTTGTTGGTTTTTTTCAATGTTGAGGTTGTTGTTGTTTTTCAATGTTGAGGTTGTTGTTGAATTTGTTGGTGTTTTTCAATGTTGAGGTTGTTGTTGTTTTTCAAAGTTGAGGTTGTTGTTGAATTTGTTGGTGTTTTTCAATTTCGAGGTTGTTGTTGAATTTGTTGGTGTTTTTCAATGTTGAAGTTGTTGTTGAATTTGTTGGTGTTTTTCAATGTTGAGGTTGTTGTTGTTTTTCAATGCTGAGGTTGTTGTTGAATTTGTTCGTGTTTTTCAATGTTGAGTTTGTTGTTGTTTTTCAATGTTGAGGTTGTTGTTGAATATGTTGGAGTTTTTCAATGTTGAGGTTGTTGTTGTTTTTCAATGCTGAGGTTGTTGTTGAATTTGTTGGTGTTTTTCAATGTTGAGGTTGTTGGTGTTTTTCAATGTTGAGGTTGTTGTTGAATTTGCTGGTTTTTTTCAATGTTGAGGTTGTTGTTGAATTTGTTGGTGTTTTTCAATGTTGAGGTTGTTGTTGAATTTGTTGGTGTTTTTCAATGTTGAGGTTGTTGTTGTTTTTAAATGTTGAGGTTTTTGTTGAATTTGTTGGTGTTTTTCAATGTTCAGGTTGTTGTTGTTTTTCAATGTTGAGGTTGTTGTTGAATTTGATGGTGTTTTTCAATGTCGAGGTTGTTGTTGAATTTGTAGTTGTTTTTCAAAGTTGAAGTTGTTGTTGAATTTGTTGGTGTTTTTCAATGTTGAGGTTGTTGCTGTTTTTCAATGTTGAGGTTGTTGTTGAATTTGTTGGCGTTTTTCAAAGTTGAGATTGTTGTTGTTTTTCAATGTTGAGGTTGTTGTTGAATTTGTTGGTGTTTTGAAATGTTGAGGTTGTTGTTGAATTTGTTGGTGTTTTTCAATGTTGAGGTTGTTGTTGAATTTGTTGGTGTTTTTCAATGTTGAGGTTGTTGTTGTTTTTCAATGTTGAGGTTGTTGTTGAATTTGTTGGTGTTTTTCAATGTTCAGGTTGTTGGTGAATTTGTTGGTGTTTTTCAATGTTGAAGTTGTTGTTGAATTTGTTGGTGTTTTTCAATGTTGAGGTTTTTGTTGAATTTGTTGGTGTTTTTCAATGTTCAGGTTGTTGTTGTTTTTCAATGTTGAGGTTGTTGTTGAATTTGATGGTGTTTTTCAATGTCGAGGTTGTTGTTGAATTTGTAGTTGTTTTTCAAAGTTGAAGTTGTTGTTGAATTTGTTGGTGTTTTTCAATGTTGAGGTTGTTGCTGTTTTTCAATGTTGAGGTTGTTGTTGAATTTGTTGGCGTTTTTCAAAGTTGAGATTGTTGTTGTTTTTCAATGTTGAGGTTGTTGTTGAATTTGTTGGTGTTTTGAAATGTTGAGGTTGTTGTTGAATTTGTTGGTGTTTTTCAATGTTGAGGTTGTTGTTGAATTTGTTGGTGTTTTTCAATGTTGAGGTTGTTGTTGTTTTTCAATGTTGAGGTTGTTGTTGAATTTGTTGGTGTTTTTCAATGTTCAGGTTGTTGGTGAATTTGTTGGTGTTTTTCAATGTTGAAGTTGTTGTTGAATTTGTTGGTGTTTTTCAATGTTGAGGTTTTTGTTGAATTTGTTGGTGTTTTTCAATGTTGAGGTTGTTGTTGTTTTTCAATGTTGAGGTTGTTGTTGAATTTGTTGGTGTTTTTCCATGATGAGGTTGTTGTTGTTTTTCAAAGTTGAGGTTGTTGTTGAATTTGTTGGTGTTTTTTCAATTTTGAGGTTGTTGGTGTTTTTCAATGTTGAGGTTGATGTTGAATTTGATGGTGTTTTTCAAAGTCGAGGTTGTTGTTGAATTTGTTGGTGTTCTTCAATGTTGAAGTTGTTGTTGAATTTGTTGGTCTTTTTCAATGTTGAGGTTGTTGTTGAATTTGTTGGTGTTTTTCAATGTTGAGATTGTTGTTGTTTTTCAATGTTGAGGTTGTTGTTGAATTTGTTGGTGTTTTTAAATGTGGAGGTTGTTGCTGAATTTGTTGGTTTTTTTCAATGTTGAGGATGTTGTTGTTTTTCAATGTTGAGGTTGTTGTTGAATTTGTTGGTGTTTTTCAATGTTGAGGTTGTTGTTGTTTTTCAATGTTGAGGTTGTTGTTGAATTTGTTGGTGTTTTTCAATTTCGAGGTTGTTGTTGAATTTGTTGGTGTTTTTCAATGTTGAAGTTGTTGTTGAATTTGTTGGTGTTTTTCAATGTTGAGGTTGTTGTTGTTTTTCAATGCTGAGGTTGTTGTTGAATTTGTTCGTGTTTTTCAATGTTGAGTTTGTTGTTGTTTTTCAATGTTGAGGTTGTTGTTGAATATGTTGGAGTTTTTCAATGTTGAGGTTGTTGTTGTTTTTCAATGCTGAGGTTGTTGTTGAATTTGTTGGTGTTTTTCAATGTTGAGGTTGTTGGTGTTTTTCAATGTTGAGGTTGTTGTTGAATTTGCTGGTTTTTTTCAATGTTGAGGTTGTTGTTGAATTTGTTGGTGTTTTTCAATGTTGAGGTTGTTGTTGAATTTGTTGGTGTTTTTCAATGTTGAGGTTGTTGTTGTTTTTAAATGTTGAGGTTTTTGTTGAATTTGTTGGTGTTTTTCAATGTTCAGGTTGTTGTTGTTTTTCAATGTTGAGGTTGTTGTTGAATTTGATGGTGTTTTTCAATGTCGAGGTTGTTGTTGAATTTGTAGTTGTTTTTCAAAGTTGAAGTTGTTGTTGAATTTGTTGGTGTTTTTCAATGTTGAGGTTGTTGCTGTTTTTCAATGTTGAGGTTGTTGTTGAATTTGTTGGCGTTTTTCAAAGTTGAGATTGTTGTTGTTTTTCAATGTTGAGGTTGTTGTTGAATTTGTTGGTGTTTTGAAATGTTGAGGTTGTTGTTGAATTTGTTGGTGTTTTTCAATGTTGAGGTTGTTGTTGAATTTGTTGGTGTTTTTCAATGTTGAGGTTGTTGTTGTTTTTCAATGTTGACGTTGTTGTTGAATTTGTTGGTGTTTTTCAATGTTCAGGTTGTTGGTGAATTTGTTGGTGTTTTTCAATGTTGAAGTTGTTGTTGAATTTGTTGGTGTTTTTCAATGTTGAGGTTTTTGTTGAATTTGTTGGTGTTTTTCAATGTTGAGGTTGTTGTTGTTTTTCAATGTTGAGGTTGTTGTTGAATTTGTTGGTGTTTTTCCATGATGAGGTTGTTGTTGTTTTTCAAAGTTGAGGTTGTTGTTGAATTTGTTGGTGTTTTTTCAATTTTGAGGTTGTTGGTGTTTTTCAATGTTGAGGTTGATGTTGAATTTGATGGTGTTTTTCAAAGTCGAGGTTGTTGTTGAATTTGTTGGTGTTCTTCAATGTTGAAGTTGTTGTTGAATTTGTTGGTGTTTTTCAATGTTGAGGTTGTTGTTGAATTTGTTGGTGTTTTTCAATGTTGAGATTGTTGTTGTTTTTCAATGTTGAGGTTGTTGTTGAATTTGTTGGTGTTTTTAAATGTGGAGGTTGTTGCTGAATTTGTTGGTTTTTTTCAATGTTGAGGTTGTTGTTGTTTTTCAATGTTGAGGTTGTTGTTGAATTTGTTGGTGTTTTTCAATGTTGAGGTTGTTGTTGTTTTTCAAAGTTGAGGTTGTTGTTGAATTTGTTGGTGTTTTTCAATTTCGAGGTTGTTGTTGAATTTGTTGGTGTTTTTCAATGTTGAAGTTGTTGTTGAATTTGTTGGTGTTTTTCAATGTTGAGGTTGTTGTTGTTTTTCAATGCTGAGGTTGTTGTTGAATTTGTTCGTGTTTTTCAATGTTGAGTTTGTTGTTGTTTTTCAATGTTGAGGTTGTTGTTGAATATGTTGGAGTTTTTCAATGTTGAGGTTGTTGTTGTTTTTCAATGCTGAGGTTGTTGTTGAATTTGTTGGTGTTTTTCAATGTTGAGGTTGTTGGTGTTTTTCAATGTTGAGGTTGTTGTTGAATTTGCTGGTTTTTTTCAATGTTGAGGTTGTTGTTGAATTTGTTGGTGTTTTTCAATGTTGAGGTTGTTGTTGAATTTGTTGGTGTTTTTCAATGTTGAGGTTGTTGTTGTTTTTAAATGTTGAGGTTTTTGTTGAATTTGTTGGTGTTTTTCAATGTTCAGGTTGTTGTTGTTTTTCAATGTTGAGGTTGTTGTTGAATTTGATGGTGTTTTTCAATGTCGAGGTTGTTGTTGAATTTGTAGTTGTTTTTCAAAGTTGAAGTTGTTGTTGAATTTGTTGGTGTTTTTCAATGTTGAGGTTGTTGCTGTTTTTCAATGTTGAGGTTGTTGTTGAATTTGTTGGCGTTTTTCAAAGTTGAGATTGTTGTTGTTTTTCAATGTTGAGGTTGTTGTTGAATTTGTTGGTGTTTTGAAATGTTGAGGTTGTTGTTGAATTTGTTGGTGTTTTTCAATGTTGAGGTTGTTGTTGAATTTGTTGGTGTTTTTCAATGTTGAGGTTGTTGTTGTTTTTCAATGTTGAGGTTGTTGTTGAATTTGTTGGTGTTTTTCAATGTTCAGGTTGTTGGTGAATTTGTTGGTGTTTTTCAATGTTGAAGTTGTTGTTGAATTTGTTGGTGTTTTTCAATGTTGAGGTTTTTGTTGAATTTGTTGGTGTTTTTCAATGTTGAGGTTGTTGTTGTTTTTCAATGTTGAGGTTGTTGTTGAATTTGTTGGTGTTTTTCCATGATGAGGTTGTTGTTGTTTTTCAAAGTTGAGGTTGTTGTTGAATTTGTTGGTGTTTTTTCAATTTTGAGGTTGTTGGTGTTTTTCAATGTTGAGGTTGATGTTGAATTTGATGGTGTTTTTCAAAGTCGAGGTTGTTGTTGAATTTGTTGGTGTTCTTCAATGTTGAAGTTGTTGTTGAATTTGTTGGTGTTTTTCAATGTTGAGGTTGTTGTTGAATTTGTTGGTGTTTTTCAATGTTGAGATTGTTGTTGTTTTTCAATGTTGAGGTTGTTGTTGAATTTGTTGGTGTTTTTAAATGTGGAGGTTGTTGCTGAATTTGTTGGTTTTTTTCAATGTTGAGGTTGTTGTTGTTTTTCAATGTTGAGGTTGTTGTTGAATTTGTTGGTGTTTTTCAATGTTGAGGTTGTTGTTGTTTTTCAATGTTGAGGTTGTTGTTGAATTTGTTGGTGTTTTTCAATTTCGAGGTTGTTGTTGAATTTGTTGGTGTTTTTCAATGTTGAAGTTGTTGTTGAATTTGTTGGTGTTTTTCAATGTTGAGGTTGTTGTTGTTTTTCAATGCTGAGGTTGTTGTTGAATTTGTTCGTGTTTTTCAATGTTGAGGTTGTTGTTGAATTTGTTGTTGTTTTTCAATGTTGAGGTTGTTGCTGAATTTGTTGGTGTTTTTCAATGTTGAGTTTGTTGTTGTTTTTCAATGTTGAGGTTGTTGTTGAATTTGTTGGTGTTTTTCAATGTTGAGGTTGTTGCTGTTTTTCAATGTTGAGGTTGTTGTTGAATTTGTTGGTGTTTTTCAATGTTGAGGATGTTGTTGTTTTTCAATGTTGAGGTTGTTGTTGAATTTGTTGGTGTTTTTCAATGATGAGGTTGTTGTTGTTTTTCAATGTTGAGGTTGTTGAATTTGTTGGTGTTTTTCAATCTTGAGTTTGTTGTTGAATTTGTTGGTGTTTTTCAATGTTGAGGTTGTTGTTGAATTTGTTGGTGTTTTTCAATGTTGAGGTTGTTGTTGAATTTGTTGGTGTTTTTCAATGTTGAGATTGTTGTTGTTTTTCAATGTTGAGGTTGTTGTTGAATTTGTTGGTGTTTTGAAATGTTGAGGTTGTTGTTGAATTTGTTGGTGTTTTTCAATGTTGAGGTTGTTGTTGAATTTGCTGGTGTTTTTCAATGTTGAGGTTGTTGTTGAATTTGTTGGTGTTTTTCAATGTTGAGGTTGTTGTTGAATTTGTTGGTGTTTTTCAATGTTGAGGTTGTTGGTGAATTTGTTGGTGTTTTTCAATGTTGAAGTTTTTGTTGAATTAGTTGGTGTTTTTCAATGTTGAGGTTTTTGTTGAATTTGTTGGTGTTTTTCAATGTTGAGGTTGTTGTTGTTTTTCAATGTTGAGGTTGTTGTTGAATTTGTTGGTGTTTTTCCATGATGAGGTTGTTGTTGTTTTTCAAAGTTGAGGTTGTTGTTGAATTTGTTGGTGTTTTTTCAATTTTGAGGTTGTTGGTGTTTTTCAATGTTGAGGTTGATGTTGAATTTGATGGTGTTTTTCAAAGTCGAGGTTGTTGTTGAATTTGTTGGTGTTCTTCAATTTTGAAGTTGTTGTTGAATTTGTTGGTGTTTTTCAATGTTGAGGTTGTTGTTGAATTTGTTGGTGTTTTTCAATGTTGAGATTGTTGTTGTTTTTCAATGTTGAGGTTGTTGTTGAATTTGTTGGTGTTTTTAAATGTGGAGTTTGTTGCTGAATTTGTTGGTTTTTTTCAATGTTGAGGTTGTTGTTGTTTTTCAATGTTGAGGTTGTTGTTGAATTTGTTGGTGTTTTTCAATGTTGAGGTTGTTGTTGTTTTTCAAAGTTGAGGTTGTTGTTGAATTTGTTGGTGTTTTTCAATTTCGAGGTTGTTGTTGAATTTGTTGGTGTTTTTCAATGTTGAAGTTGTTGTTGAATTTGTTGGTGTTTTTCAATGTTGAGGTTGTTGTTGTTTTTCAATGCTGAGGTTGTTGTTGAATTTGTTGGTGTTTTTCAATGTTGAGGTTGTTGTTGAATTTGTTGTTGTTTTTCAATGTTGAGGTTGTTGCTGAATTTGTTGGTGTTTTTCAATGTTGAGTTTGTTGTTGTTTTTCAATGTTGAGGTTGTTGTTGAATTTGTTGGTGTTTTTCAATGTTGAGGTTGTTGTTGTTTTTCAATGTTGAGGTTGTTGTTGAATTTGTTGGTGTTTTTCAATGTTGAGGATGTTGTTGTTTTTCAATGTTGAGGTTGTTGTTGAATTTGTTGGTGTTTTTCAATGTTGAGGTTGTTGTTGAATTTGTTGGTGTTTTTCAATGATGAGGTTGTTGTTGTTTTTCAATGTTGAGGTTGTTGAATTTGTTGGTGTTTTTCAATCTTGAGTTTGTTGTTGAATTTGTTGGTGTTTTTCAATGTTGAGGTTGTTGTTGAATTTGTTGGTGTTTTGAAATGTTGAGGTTGTTGTTGAATTTGTTGGTGTTTTTCAATGTTGAGGTTGTTGTTGAATTTGTTGGTGTTTTTCAATGTTGAGGTTGTTGTTGTTTTTCAATGTTGAGGTTGTTGTTGAATTTGTTGGTGTTTTTCAATGTTCAGGTTGTTGGTGAATTTGTTGGTGTTTTTCAATGTTGAAGTTGTTGTTGAATTTGTTGGTGTTTTTCAATGTTGAGGTTTTTGTTGAATTTGTTGGTGTTTTTCAATGTTGAGGTTGTTGTTGTTTTTCAATGTTGAGGTTGTTGTTGAATTTGTTGGTGTTTTTCCATGATGAGGTTGTTGTTGTTTTTCAAAGTTGAGGTTGTTGTTGAATTTGTTGGTGTTTTTTCAATTTTGAGGTTGTTGGTGTTTTTCAATGTTGAGGTTGATGTTGAATTTGATGGTGTTTTTCAAAGTCGAGGTTGTTGTTGAATTTGTTGGTGTTCTTCAATGTTGAAGTTGTTGTTGAATTTGTTGGTGTTTTTCAATGTTGAGGTTGTTGTTGAATTTGTTGGTGTTTTTCAATGTTGAGATTGTTGTTGTTTTTCAATGTTGAGGTTGTTGTTGAATTTGTTGGTGTTTTTAAATGTGGAGGTTGTTGCTGAATTTGTTGGTTTTTTTCAATGTTGAGGTTGTTGTTGTTTTTCAATGTTGAGGTTGTTGTTGAATTTGTTGGTGTTTTTCAATGTTGAGGTTGTTGTTGTTTTTCAATGTTGAGGTTGTTGTTGAATTTGTTGGTGTTTTTCAATTTCGAGGTTGTTGTTGAATTTGTTGGTGTTTTTCAATGTTGAAGTTGTTGTTGAATTTGTTGGTGTTTTTCAATGTTGAGGTTGTTGTTGTTTTTCAATGCTGAGGTTGTTGTTGAATTTGTTCGTGTTTTTCAATGTTGAGGTTGTTGTTGAATTTGTTGTTGTTTTTCAATGTTGAGGTTGTTGCTGAATTTGTTGGTGTTTTTCAATGTTGAGTTTGTTGTTGTTTTTCAATGTTGAGGTTGTTGTTGAATTTGTTGGTGTTTTTCAATGTTGAGGTTGTTGCTGTTTTTCAATGTTGAGGTTGTTGTTGAATTTGTTGGTGTTTTTCAATGTTGAGGATGTTGTTGTTTTTCAATGTTGAGGTTGTTGTTGAATTTGTTGGTGTTTTTCAATGATGAGGTTGTTGTTGTTTTTCAATGTTGAGGTTGTTGAATTTGTTGGTGTTTTTCAATCTTGAGTTTGTTGTTGAATTTGTTGGTGTTTTTCAATGTTGAGGTTGTTGTTGAATTTGTTGGTGTTTTTCAATGTTGAGGTTGTTGTTGAATTTGTTGGTGTTTTTCAATGTTGAGATTGTTGTTGTTTTTCAATGTTGAGGTTGTTGTTGAATTTGTTGGTGTTTTGAAATGTTGAGGTTGTTGTTGAATTTGTTGGTGTTTTTCAATGTTGAGGTTGTTGTTGAATTTGCTGGTTTTTTTCAATGTTGAGGTTGTTGTTGAATTTGTTGGTGTTTTTCAATGTTGAGGTTGTTGTTGAATTTGTTGGTGTTTTTCAATGTTGAGGTTGTTGGTGAATTTGTTGGTGTTTTTCAATGTTGAAGTTTTTGTTGAATTTGTTGGTGTTTTTCAATGTTGAGGTTTTTGTTGAATTTGTTGGTGTTTTTCAATGTTGAGGTTGTTGTTGTTTTTCAATGTTGAGGTTGTTGTTGAATTTGTTGGTGTTTTTCCATGATGAGGTTGTTGTTGTTTTTCAAAGTTGAGGTTGTTGTTGAATTTGTTGGTGTTTTTTCAATTTTGAGGTTGTTGGTGTTTTTCAATGTTGAGGTTGATGTTGAATTTGATGGTGTTTTTCAAAGTCGAGGTTGTTGTTGAATTTGTTGGTGTTCTTCAATGTTGAAGTTGTTGTTGAATTTGTTGGTGTTTTTCAATGTTGAGGTTGTTGTTGAATTTGTTGGTGTTTTTCAATGTTGAGATTGTTGTTGTTTTTCAATGTTGAGGTTGTTGTTGAATTTGTTGGTGTTTTTAAATGTGGAGTTTGTTGCTGAATTTGTTGGTTTTTTTCAATGTTGAGGTTGTTGTTGTTTTTCAATGTTGAGGTTGTTGTTGAATTTGTTGGTGTTTTTCAATGTTGAGGTTGTTGTTGTTTTTCAAAGTTGAGGTTGTTGTTGAATTTGTTGGTGTTTTTCAATTTCGAGGTTGTTGTTGAATTTGTTGGTGTTTTTCAATGTTGAAGTTGTTGTTGAATTTGTTGGTGTTTTTCAATGTTGAGGTTGTTGTTGTTTTTCAATGCTGAGGTTGTTGTTGAATTTGTTGGTGTTTTTCAATGTTGAGGTTGTTGTTGAATTTGTTGTTGTTTTTCAATGTTGAGGTTGTTGCTGAATTTGTTGGTGTTTTTCAATGTTGAGTTTGTTGTTGTTTTTCAATGTTGAGGTTGTTGTTGAATTTGTTGGTGTTTTTCAATGTTGAGGTTGTTGTTGTTTTTCAATGTTGAGGTTGTTGTTGAATTTGTTGGTGTTTTTCAATGTTGAGGATGTTGTTGTTTTTCAATGTTGAGGTTGTTGTTGAATTTGTTGGTGTTTTTCAATGTTGAGGTTGTTGTTGAATTTGTTGGTGTTTTTCAATGATGAGGTTGTTGTTGTTTTTCAATGTTGAGGTTGTTGAATTTGTTGGTGTTTTTCAATCTTGAGTTTGTTGTTGAATTTGTTGGTGTTTTTCAATGTTGAGGTTGTTGTTGAATTTGTTGGTGTTTTTCAATGTTGAGGTTGTTGGTGTTTTTCAATGTTGAGGTTGTTGTTGAATTTGTTGGTGTTTTTCAATGTTGAGGTTGTTGTTGAATTTGTTGGTGTTTTTCAATGTTGAGGTTGTTGTTGTTTTTAAATGTTTAGGTTGTTGTTGAATTTTTTGGTGTTTTTCAATTTTGAGGTTGTTGGTGTTTTTCAAAGTTGAGGTTGTTGTTGAATTTGTTGCTGTTTTTCAATGTCGAGGTTGTTGTTGAATTTGTTGGTGTTTTGCAATGTTGAAGTTGTTGTTGAATTTGTTGGTGTTTTTCAATTTCGAGGTTGTTGTTGAATTTGTTGGTGTTTTTCAATGTTGAAGTTTTTGTTGAATTTGTTGGTGTTTTTCAATGTTGAGGTTGTTGTTGTTTTTCAATGCTGAGGTTGTTGTTGAATTTGTTGGTGTTTTTCAATGTTGAGGTTGTTGTTGAATTTGTTGTTGTTTTTCAATGTTGAGGTTGTTGTTGTTTTTCAATGTTGAGGTTGTTGTTGAATTTGTTGGTGTTTTTCAATGTTGAGGTTGTTGTTGTTTTTCAATGTTGAGGTTGTTGTTGAATTTGTTGGTGTTTTTCAATGTTGAGGTTGTTGTTGAATTTGTTGGTGTTTTTCAATGTTGAGGTTGTTGTTGTTTTTCAATCTTGAGGTTGTTGTTGAATTTGTTCGTGTTTTTCAATGTTGTGTTTGTTGTTGTTTTTCAATGTTGAGGTTGTTGTTGAATTTGTTGTTGTTTTTCAATGCTGAGGTTGTTGTTGTTTTTCAATGTTGAGGTTGTTGTTGAATTTGTTGGTGTTTTTCAATTTCGAGGTTGTTGTTGTTTTTAAATGTTGGGGTTGTTGTTGAATTGGTGGTCTTTTTCAATTTTGAGGATGTTGTTGTTTTTCAATGTTGAGGTTGTTGTTGAATTTGTTGGTGTTTTTCCATGATGAGGTTGTTGTTGTTTTTCAAACTTGAGGTTGTTGTTGAATTTGTTGGTGTTTTTCAATGTTGAATTTTTGGTTGAATTTGTTGGTGTTTTTCAATGTTGAGGTTGTTGTTTTTCAATGTTGAGGTTGTTGTTGAATTTGTTGGCGTTTTTCAATGTTGAGGTTGTTGATGAATTTGTTGGTGTTTGCTATGTTGAGGTTTTTGTTGAATTTGTTGGTGTTTTTCAATGTTCAGGTTGTTGTTGTTTTTCAATGTTGAGGTTGTTGTTGAATTTGATGGTGTTTTTCAATGTCGAGGTTGTTGTTGAATTTGTTGTTGTTTTTCAATCTTCAAGTTGTTGTTGAATTTGTTGGTGTTTTTCAATGTTGAGGTTGTTGCTGTTTTTCAATGTTTAGGTTGTTGTTGAATTTGTTGGTGTTTTTCAATGTTCAGGTTGTTGTTGTTTTTCAATGTTGAGGTTGTTGTTGAATTTGATGGTGTTTTTCAATGTCGAGGTTGTTGTTGAATTTGTTGTTGTTTTTCAATGTTGAAGTTGTTGTTGAATTTGTTGGTGTTTTTCAATGTTGAGGTTGTTGCTGTTTTTCAATATTTAGGTTGCTGTTGAATTTGTTGGTGTTTTTCAATGTTGAGATTGTTGTTGTTTTTCAATGTTGAGGTTGTTGTTGAATTTGTTGGTGTTTTTCAATGTTGAGGTTGTTGTTGAATTTGTTGGTGTTTTTCAATGTTGAGGTTGTTGTTGTTTTTCAATGTTGAGGTTGTTGTTGAATTTGTTGGTGTTTTTCAATTTCGAGGTTGTTGGTGAATTTGTTGGTGTTTTTCAATGTTGAAGTTGTTGTTGAATTTGTCGGTGTTTTTCAATGTTGAGGTTTTTGTTGAATTTGTTGGTGTTTTTCAATGTTGAGGTTGTTGTTGTTTTTCAATGTTGAGGTTGTTGTTGAATTTGTTGGTGTTTTTCAATGTTGAGGTTGTTGTTGTTTTTCAATGTACAGGTTGTTGTTGAGTTTGTTGGTGTTTTTCAATGTTGAGGTTGTTGTTGAATTTGTTGGTGTTTTTCAATGTTGAGGTTGTTGTTGAATTTGTTGGTGTTTTTCAATGTTGAGGTTGTTGTTGAATTTGTTGGTGTTTTTCAATGTTGAGGTTGTTGTTGAATTTGTTGGTGTTTTTCAATGTTGAGGTTGTTGTTGTTTTTCAATGTTGAGGTTGTTGTTGAATTTGTTGGTGTTTTTCAATTTCGAGGTTGTTGGTGAATTTGTTGGTGTTTTTCAATGTTGAAGTTTTTGTTCAATTTGTTGGTGTTTTTCAATGTTGAGGTTGTTGTTGTTTTTCAATGTTGAGGTTGTTGTTGAGTTTGTTGGTGTTTTTCAATGTTGAGGTTGTTGTTGAATTTGTTGGTGTTTTTCAATGTTGAGGTTGTTGTTGAATTTGTTGGTGTTTTGAAATGTTGAGGTTGTTGTTGAATTTGTTGGTGTTTTTCAATGTTGAGGTTGTTGTTGAATTTGTTGGTGTTTTTCAATGTTGAGATTGTTGTTGTTTTTCAATGTTGAGGTTGTTGTTGAATTTGTTGGTGTTTTTAAATGTGGAGGTTGTTGCTGAATTTGTTGGTTTTTTTCAATGTTGAGGTTGTTGTTGTTTTTCAATGTTGAGGTTGTTGTTGAATTTGTTGGTGTTTTTCAATGTTGAGGTTGTTGTTGTTTTTCAAAGTTGAGGTTGTTGTTGAATTTGTTGGTGTTTTTCAATTTCGAGGTTGTTGTTGAATTTGTTGGTGTTTTTCAATGTTGAAGTTGTTGTTGAATTTGTTGGTGTTTTTCAATGTTGAGGTTGTTGTTGTTTTTCAATGCTGAGGTTGTTGTTGAATTTGTTGGTGTTTTTCAATGTTGAGGTTGTTGTTGAATTTGTTGTTGTTTTTCAATGTTGAGGTTGTTGCTGAATTTGTTGGTGTTTTTCAATGTTGAGTTTGTTGTTGTTTTTCAATGTTGAGGTTGTTGTTGAATTTGTTGGTGTTTTTCAATGTTGAGGTTGTTGTTGTTTTTCAATGTTGAGGTTGTTGTTGAATTTGTTGGTGTTTTTCAATGTTGAGGATGTTGTTGTTTTTCAATGTTGAGGTTGTTGTTGAATTTGTTGGTGTTTTTCCATGTTGAGGTTGTTGTTGAATTTGTTGGTGTTTTTCAATGATGAGGTTGTTGTTGTTTTTCAATGTTGAGGTTGTTGAATTTGTTGGTGTTTTTCAATCTTGAGTTTGTTGTTGAATTTGTTGGTGTTTTTCAATGTTGAGGTTGTTGTTGAATTTGTTGGTGTTTTTCAATGTTGAGGTTGTTGGTGTTTTTCAATGTTGAGGTTGTTGTTGAATTTGTTGGTGTTTTTCAATGTTGAGGTTGTTGTTGAATTTGTTGGTGTTTTTCAATGTTGAGGTTGTTGTTGTTTTTAAATGTTTAGGTTGTTGTTGAATTTTTTGGTGTTTTTCAATTTTGAGGTTGTTGGTGTTTTTCAAAGTTGAGGTTGTTGTTGAATTTGTTGCTGTTTTTCAATGTCGAGGTTGTTGTTGAATTTGTTGGTGTTTTGCAATGTTGAAGTTGTTGTTGAATTTGTTGGTGTTTTTCAATTTCGAGGTTGTTGTTGAATTTGTTGGTGTTTTTCAATGTTGAAGTTTTTGTTGAATTTGTTGGTGTTTTTCAATGTTGAGGTTGTTGTTGTTTTTCAATGCTGAGGTTGTTGTTGAATTTGTTGGTGTTTTTCAATGTTGAGGTTGTTGTTGAATTTGTTGTTGTTTTTCAATGTTGAGGTTGTTGTTGTTTTTCAATGTTGAGGTTGTTGTTGAATTTGTTGGTGTTTTTCAATGTTGAGGTTGTTGTTGTTTTTCAATGTTGAGGTTGTTGTTGAATTTGTTGGTGTTTTTCAATGTTGAGGTTGTTGTTGAATTTGTTGGTGTTTTTCAATGTTGAGGTTGTTGTTGTTTTTCAATGTTGAGGTTGTTGTTGAATTTGTTCGTGTTTTTCAATGTTGTGTTTGTTGTTGTTTTTCAATGTTGAGGTTGTTGTTGAATTTGTTGTTGTTTTTCAATGCTGAGGTTGTTGTTGAATTTGTTGGTGTTTTTCAATGTTGAGGTTGTTGGTGTTTTTCAATGTTGAGGTTGTTGTTGAATTTTCTGGTGTTTTTCAATGTTGAGGATGTTGTTGAATTTGTTGGTGTTTTTCAATGTTGAGGTTGTTGTTGAATTTGTTGGTGTTTTTCAATGTTGAGGTTGTTGTTGTTTTTAAATGTTGGGGTTGTTGTTGAATTGGTGGTCTTTTTCAATTTTGAGGATGTTGTTGTTTTTCAATGTTGAGGTTGTTGTTGAATTTGTTGGTGTTTTTCCATGATGAGGTTGTTGTTGTTTTTCAAACTTGAGGTTGTTGTTGAATTTGTTGGTGTTTTTCAATGTTGAATTTTTGGTTGAATTTGTTGGTGTTTTTCAATGTTGAGGTTGTTGTTTTTCAATGTTGAGGTTGTTGTTGAATTTGTTGGCGTTTTTCAATGTTGAGGTTGTTGATGAATTTGTTGGTGTTTGCTATGTTGAGGTTTTTGTTGAATTTGTTGGTGTTTTTCAATGTTCAGGTTGTTGTTGTTTTTCAATGTTGAGGTTGTTGTTGAATTTGATGGTGTTTTTCAATGTCGAGGTTGTTGTTGAATTTGTTGTTGTTTTTCAATCTTCAAGTTGTTGTTGAATTTGTTGGTGTTTTTCAATGTTGAGGTTGTTGCTGTTTTTCAATGTTTAGGTTGTTGTTGAATTTGTTGGTGTTTTTCAATGTTCAGGTTGTTGTTGTTTTTCAATGTTGAGGTTGTTGTTGAATTTGATGGTGTTTTTCAATGTCGAGGTTGTTGTTGAATTTGTTGTTGTTTTTCAATGTTGAAGTTGTTGTTGAATTTGTTGGTGTTTTTCAATGTTGAGGTTGTTGCTGTTTTTCAATATTTAGGTTGTTGTTGAATTTGTTGGTGTTTTTCAATGTTGAGATTGTTGTTGTTTTTCAATGTTGAGGTTGTTGTTGAATTTGTTGGTGTTTTTCAATGTTGAGGTTGTTGTTGAATTTGTTGGTGTTTTTCAATGTTGAGGTTGTTGTTGTTTTTCAATGTTGAGGTTGTTGTTGAATTTGTTGGTGTTTTTCAATTTCGAGGTTGTTGGTGAATTTGTTGGTGTTTTTCAATGTTGAAGTTGTTGTTGAATTTGTCGGTGTTTTTCAATGTTGAGGTTTTTGTTGAATTTGTTGGTGTTTTTCAATGTTGAGGTTGTTGTTGTTTTTCAATGTTGAGGTTGTTGTTGAATTTGTTGGTGTTTTTCAATGTTGAGGTTGTTGTTGTTTTTCAATGTACAGGTTGTTGTTGAATTTGTTGGTGTTTTTCAATGTTGAGGTTGTTGTTGTTTTTCAATGTTGAGGTTGTTGTTGAGTTTGTTGGTGTTTTTCAATGTTGAGGTTGTTGTTGAATTTGTTGGTGTTTTTCAATGTTGAGGTTGTTGTTGAATTTGTTGGTGTTTTTCAATGTTGAGGTTGTTGTTGAATTTGTTGGTGTTTTTCAATGTTGAGGTTGTTGTTGAATTTGTTGGTGTTTTTCAATGTTGAGGTTGTTGTTGTTTTTCAATGTTGAGGTTGTTGTTGAATTTGTTGGTGTTTTTCAATTTCGAGGTTGTTGGTGAATTTGTTGGTGTTTTTCAATGTTGAAGTTTTTGTTGAATTTGTTGGTGTTTTTCAATGTTGAGGTTGTTGTTGTTTTTCAATGTTGAGGTTGTTGTTGAGTTTGTTGGTGTTTTTCAATGTTGAGGTTGTTGTTGAATTTGTTGGTGTTTTTCAATGTTGAGGTTGTTGTTGAATTTGTTGGTGTTTTGAAATGTTGAGGTTGTTGTTGAATTTGTTGGTGTTTTTCAATGTTGAGGTTGTTGTTGAATTTGTTGGTGTTTTTCAATGTTGAGGTTGTTGTTGTTTTTCAATGTTGAGGTTGTTGTTGAATTTGTTGGTGTTTTTCAATTTCGAGGTTGTTGGTGAATTTGTTGGTGTTTTTCAATGTTGAAGTTTTTGTTGAATTTGTTGGTGTTTTTCAATGTTGAGGTTTTTGTTGAATTTGTTGGTGTTTTTCAATGTTGAGGTTGTTGTTGTTTTTCAATGTTGAGGTTGTTGTTGAATTTGTTGGTGTTTTTCCATGATGAGGTTGTTGTTGTTTTTCAAAGTTGAGGTTGTTGTTGAATTTGTTGGTGTTTTTTCAATTTTGAGGTTGTTGGTGTTTTTCAATGTTGAGGTTGATGTTGAATTTGATGGTGTTTTTCAAAGTCGAGGTTGTTGTTGAATTTGTTGGTGTTCTTCAATGTTGAAGTTGTTGTTGAATTTGTTGGTGTTTTTCAATGTTGAGGTTGTTGTTGAATTTGTTGGTGTTTTTCAATGTTGAGATTGTTGTTGTTTTTCAATGTTGAGGTTGTTGTTGAATTTGTTGGTGTTTTTAAATGTGGAGGTTGTTGCTGAATTTGTTGGTTTTTTTCAATGTTGAGGTTGTTGTTGTTTTTCAATGTTGAGGTTGTTGTTGAATTTGTTGGTGTTTTTCAATGTTGAGGTTGTTGTTGTTTTTCAAAGTTGAGGTTGTTGTTGAATTTGTTGGTGTTTTTCAATTTCGAGGTTGTTGTTGAATTTGTTGGTGTTTTTCAATGTTGAAGTTGTTGTTGAATTTGTTGGTGTTTTTCAATGTTGAGGTTGTTGTTGTTTTTCAATGCTGAGGTTGTTGTTGAATTTGTTGGTGTTTTTCAATGTTGAGGTTGTTGTTGAATTTGTTGTTGTTTTTCAATGTTGAGGTTGTTGCTGAATTTGTTGGTGTTTTTCAATGTTGAGTTTGTTGTTGTTTTTCAATGTTGAGGTTGTTGTTGAATTTGTTGGTGTTTTTCAATGTTGAGGTTGTTGTTGTTTTTCAATGTTGAGGTTGTTGTTGAATTTGTTGGTGTTTTTCAATGTTGAGGATGTTGTTGTTTTTCAATGTTGAGGTTGTAGTTGAATTTGTTGGTGTTTTTCAATGTTGAGGTTGTTGTTGAATTTGTTGGTGTTTTTCAATGATGAGGTTGTTGTTGTTTTTCAATGTTGAGGTTGTTGAATTTGTTGGTGTTTTTCAATCTTGAGTTTGTTGTTGAATTTGTTGGTGTTTTTCAATGTTGAGGTTGTTGTTGAATTTGTTGGTGTTTTTCAATGTTGAGGTTGTTGGTGTTTTTCAATGTTGAGGTTGTTGTTGAATTTGTTGGTGTTTTTCAATGTTGAGGTTGTTGTTGAATTTGTTGGTGTTTTTCAATGTTGAGGTTGTTGTTGTTTTTAAATGTTTAGGTTGTTGTTGAATTTTTTGGTGTTTTTCAATTTTGAGGTTGTTGGTGTTTTTCAAAGTTGAGGTTGTTGTTGAATTTGTTGCTGGTTTTCAATGTCGAGGTTGTTGTTGAATTTGTTGGTGTTTTGCAATGTTGAAGTTGTTGTTGAATTTGTTGGTGTTTTTCAATTTCGAGGTTGTTGTTGAATTTGTTGGTGTTTTTCAATGTTGAAGTTTTTGTTGAATTTGTTGGTGTTTTTCAATGTTGAGGTTGTTGTTGTTTTTCAATGCTGAGGTTGTTGTTGAATTTGTTGGTGTTTTTCAATGTTGAGGTTGTTGTTGAATTTGTTGTTGTATTTCAATGTTGAGGTTGTTGTTGTTTTTCAATGTTGAGGTTGTTGTTGAATTTGTTGGTGTTTTTCAATGTTGAGGTTGTTGTTGTTTTTCAATGTTGAGGTTGTTGTTGAATTTGTTGGTGTTTTTCAATGTTGAGGTTGTTGTTGAATTTGTTGGTGTTTTTCAATGTTGAGGTTGTTGTTGTTTTTCAATGTTGAGGTTGTTGTTGAATTTGTTCGTGTTTTTCAATGTTGTGTTTGTTGTTGTTTTTCAATGTTGAGGTTGTTGTTGAATTTGTTGTTGTTTTTCAATGCTGAGGTTGTTGTTGAATTTGTTGGTGTTTTTCAATGTTGAGGTTGTTGGTGTTTTTCAATGTTGAGGTTGTTGTTGAATTTGCTGGTGTTTTTCAATGTTGAGGTTGTTGTTGAATTTGTTGGTGTTTTTCAATGTTGAGGTTGTTGTTGAATTTGTTGGTGTTTTTCAATGTTGAGGTTGTTGTTGTTTTTAAATGTTGGGGTTGTTGTTGAATTGGTGGTCTTTTTCAATTTTGAGGATGTTGTTGTTTTTCAATGTTGAGGTTGTTGTTGAATTTGTTGGTGTTTTTCCATGATGAGGTTGTTGTTGTTTTTCAAACTTGAGGTTGTTGTTGAATTTGTTGGTGTTTTTCAATGTTGAATTTTTGGTTGAATTTGTTGGTGTTTTTCAATGTTGAGGTTGTTGTTTTTCAATGTTGAGGTTGTTGTTGAATTTGTTGGCGTTTTTCAATGTTGAGGTTGTTGATGAATTTGTTGGTGTTTGCTATGTTGAGGTTTTTGTTGAATTTGTTGGTGTTTTTCAATGTTCAGGTTGTTGTTGTTTTTCAATGTTGAGGTTGTTGTTGAATTTGATGGTGTTTTTCAATGTCGAGGTTGTTGTTGAATTTGTTGTTGTTTTTCAATCTTCAAGTTGTTGTTGAATTTGTTGGTGTTTTTCAATGTTGAGGTCGTTGCTGTTTTTCAATGTTTAGGTTGTTGTTGAATTTGTTGGTGTTTTTCAATGTTCAGGTTGTTGTTGTTTTTCAATGTTGAGGTTGTTGTTGTATTTGATGGTGTTTTTCAATGTCGAGGTTGTTGTTGAATTTGTTGTTGTTTTTCAATGTTGAAGTTGTTGTTGAATTTGTTGGTGTTTTTCAATGTTGAGGTTGTTGCTGTTTTTCAATATTTAGGTTGTTGTTGAATTTGTTGGTGTTTTTCAATGTTGAGATTGTTGTTGTTTTTCAATGTTGAGGTTGTTGTTGAATTTGTTGGTGTTTTTCAATGTTGAGGTTGTTGTTGAATTTGTTGGTGTTTTTCAATGTTGAGGTTGTTGTTGTTTTTCAATGTTGAGGTTGTTGTTGAATTTGTTGGTGTTTTTCAATTTCGAGGTTGTTGGTGAATTTGTTGGTGTTTTTCAATGTTGAAGTTGTTGTTGAATTTGTCGGTGTTTTTCAATGTTGAGGTTTTTGTTGAATTTGTTGGTGTTTTTCAATGTTGAGGTTGTTGTTGTTTTTCAATGTTGAGGTTGTTGTTGAATTTGTTGGTGTTTTTCAATGTTGAGGTTGTTGTTGTTTTTCAATGTACAGGTTGTTGTTGAATTTGTTGGTGTTTTTCAATGTTGAGGTTGTTGTTGTTTTTCAATGTTGAGGTTGTTGTTGAGTTTGTTGGTGTTTTTCAATGTTGAGGTTGTTGTTGAATTTGTTGGTGTTTTTCAATGTTGAGGTTGTTGTTGAATTTGTTGGTGTTTTTCAATGTTGAGGTTGTTGTTGTTTTTAAATGTTGAGGTTGTTGTTGAATTTTTTGGTGTTTTTCAATTTTGAGGTTGTTGGTGTTTTTCAATGTTGAGGTTGTTGTTGAATTTGTTGCTCTTTTTCAATGTCGAGGTTGTTGTTGAATTTGTTGGTGTTTTGCAATGTTGAAGTTGTTGTTGAATTTGTTGTTGTTTTTCAATTTCGAGGTTGTTGTTGAATTTGTTGGTGTTTTTCAATGTTGAAGTTTTTGTTGAATTTGTTGGTTTTTTTCAATGTTGATGTTGTTGTTGTTTTTCAATGTTGAGGTTGTTGTTGAATTTGTTGGTGTTTTTCAATGTTGAGGTTTTATTTGTTTTTCAATGCAGATGTTGTTGTTGAATTTGTTGGTGTTTTTCAATGTTGAGGTTGTTGTTGAATTTGTTGGTGTTTTTCAATGTTGAGGTTGTTGTTTTTCACTGTTGAGCTTGTTGTTGAATTTGTTGGTTTTTTTCAATGTTGAGGTTGTTGTTGAATTTGTTGGTGTTTTTCAATGTTGAGGTTGTTGTTGAATTTGTTGGTGTTTTTCAATGTTGAGGTTTTATTTGTTTTTCAATGCAGATGTTGTTGTTGAATTTGTTGGTGTTTTTCAATGTTGAGGTTGTTGTTGAATTTGTTGGTGTTTTTCAATGTTGAGGTTGTTGTTTTTCACTGTTGAGCTTGTTGTTGAATTTGTTGGTTTTTTTCAATGTTGAGGTTGTTGTTGAATTTGTTGGTGTTTTTCAAAGTTGAGGTTGTTGTTGAATTTGTTGCTGTTTTTCAATGTCGAGGTTGTTGTTGAATTTGTTGGTGTTTTGCAATGTTGAAGTTGTTGTTGAATTTGTTGGTGTTTTTCAATTTCGAGGTTGTTGTTGAATTTGTTGGTGTTTTTCAATGTTGAAGTTTTTGTTGAATTTGTTGGTGTTTTTCAATGTTGAGGTTGTTGTTGTTTTTCAATGCTGAGGTTGTTGTTGAATTTGTTGGTGTTTTTCAATGTTGAGGTTGTTGTTGAATTTGTTGTTGTTTTTCAATGTTGAGGTTGTTGTTGTTTTTCAATGTTGAGGTTGTTGTTGAATTTGTTGGTGTTTTTCAATGTTGAGGTTGTTGTTGTTTTTCAATGTTGAGGTTGTTGTTGAATTTGTTGGTGTTTTTCAATGTTGAGGTTGTTGTTGAATTTGTTGGTGTTTTTCAATGTTGAGGTTGTTGTTGTTTTTCAATGTTGAGGTTGTTGTTGAATTTGTTCGTGTTTTTCAATGTTGTGTTTGTTGTTGTTTTTCAATGTTGAGGTTGTTGTTGAATTTGTTGTTGTTTATCAATGCTGAGGTTGTTGTTGAATTTGTTGGTGTTTTTCAATGTTGAGGTTGTTGGTGTTTTTCAATGTTGAGGTTGTTGTTGAATTTGCTGGTGTTTTTCAATGTTGAGGTTGTTGTTGAATTTGTTGGTGTTTTTCAATGTTGAGGTTGTTGTTGAATTTGTTGGTGTTTTTCAATGTTGAGGTTGTTGTTGTTTTTAACTGTTGGGGTTGTTGTTGAATTGGTGGTCTTTTTCAATTTTGAGGATGTTGTTGTTTTTCAATGTTGAGGTTGTTGTTGAATTTGTTGGTGTTTTTCCATGATGAGGTTGTTGTTGTTTTTCAAACTTGAGGTTGTTGTTGAATTTGTTGGTGTTTTTCAATGTTGAATTTTTGGTTGAATTTGTTGGTGTTTTTCAATGTTGAGGTTGTTGTTTTTCAATGTTGAGGTTGTTGTTGAATTTGTTGGCGTTTTTCAATGTTGAGGTTGTTGATGAATTTGTTGGTGTTTGCTATGTTGAGGTTTTTGTTGAATTTGTTGGTGTTTTTCAATGTTCAGGTTGTTGTTGTTTTTCAATGTTGAGGTTGTTGTTGAATTTGATGGTGTTTTTCAATGTCGAGGTTGTTGTTGAATTTGTTGTTGTTTTTCAATCTTCAAGTTGTTGTTGAATTTGTTGGTGTTTTTCAATGTTGAGGTCGTTGCTGTTTTTCAATGTTTAGGTTGTTGTTGAATTTGTTGGTGTTTTTCAATGTTCAGGTTGTTGTTGTTTTTCAATGTTGAGGTTGTTGATGAATTTGATAGTGTTTTTCAATGTCGAGGTTGTTGTTGAATTTGTTGTTGTTTTTCAATGTTGAAGTTGTTGTTGAATTTGTTGGTGTTTTTCAATGTTGAGGTTGTTGCTGTTTTTCAATATTTAGGTTGTTGTTGAATTTGTTGGTGTTTTTCAATGTTGAGATTGTTGTTGTTTTTCAATGTTGAGGTTGTTGTTGAATTTGTTGGTGTTTTTCAATGTTGAGGTTGTTGTTGAATTTGTTGGTGTTTTTCAATGTTGAGGTTGTTGTTGTTTTTCAATGTTGAGGTTGTTGTTGAATTTGTTGGTGTTTTTCAATTTCGAGGTTGTTGGTGAATTTGTTGGTGTTTTTCAATGTTGAAGTTGTTGTTGAATTTGTCGGTGTTTTTCAATGTTGAGGTTTTTGTTGAATTTGTTGGTGTTTTTCAATGTTGAGGTTGTTGTTGTTTTTCAATGTTGAGGTTGTTGTTGAATTTGTTGGTGTTTTTCAATGTTGAGGTTGTTGTTGTTTTTCAATGTACAGGTTGTTGTTGAATTTGTTGGTGTTTTTCAATGTTGAGGTTGTTGTTGTTTTTCAATGTTGAGGTTGTTGTTGAGTTTGTTGGTGTTTTTCAATGTTGAGGTTGTTGTTGAATTTGTTGGTGTTTTTCAATGTTGAGGTTGTTGTTGAATTTGTTGGTGTTTTTCAATGTTGAGGTTGTTGTTGTTTTTAAATGTTGAGGTTGTTGTTGAATTTTTTGGTGTTTTTCAATTTTGAGGTTGTTGGTGTTTTTCAATGTTGAGGTTGTTGTTGAATTTGTTGCTCTTTTTCAATGTCGAGGTTGTTGTTGAATTTGTTGGTGTTTTGCAATGTTGAAGTTGTTGTTGAATTTGTTGTTGTTTTTCAATTTCGAGGTTGTTGTTGAATTTGTTGGTGTTTTTCAATGTTGAAGTTTTTGTTGAATTTGTTGGTTTTTTTCAATGTTGATGTTGTTGTTGTTTTTCAATGTTGAGGTTGTTGTTGAATTTGTTGGTGTTTTTCAATGTTGAGGTTTTATTTGTTTTTCAATGCAGATGTTGTTGTTGAATTTGTTGGTGTTTTTCAATGTTGAGGTTGTTGTTGAATTTGTTGGTGTTTTTCAATGTTGAGGTTGTTGTTTTTCAATGTTGAGCTTGTTGTTGAATTTGTTGGTTTTTTTCAATGTTGAGGTTGTTGTTGAATTTGTTGGTGTTTTTCAATGTTGAGGTTGTTGTTGTTTTTCAGTGTTGAGGTTGTTTTTGAATTTGTTGGTGCTTTTCAATGTTGAGTTTGTTGTTGAATTTGTTGGTGTTTTGCATTGTTGAGGTTGTTGTTGAATTTGTTGGTGTTTTTCAATGTTGAGTTTGTTTTTGTTTTTCAATGCTGAGGTTGTTGTTGAATTTGCTGGTGTTTTTCAATGTTGAGGTTGTTGTTGAATTTGTTGGTGTTTTTCAATGTTGAGGTTGTTGTTGATTTTCAATGTTGAGGTTGTTGTTGAATTTGTTGGTGTTTTTCAATGTTGAGGTTGTTGTTGTTTTTCAATGTTGAGGTTGTTGTTGAATTTGTTGGTGTTTTTCAATGTTGAGGTTGTTGTTGTTTTTCAATGTTGAGGTTGTTGTTGAATTTGTTGGTCTTTTTCAATGTTGAGGTTGTTGTTCAATTTGTTGGTGTTTTTCAATGTTGAGGTTGTTGTTGTTTTTCAATGTTGAGGGTGTTGTTGAATTTGTTGGTGTTTTTCAATGTTGAGTTTGTTGTTGTTTTTCAATGTTGAGGTTGTTGTTGAATTTGTTGGTGTTTTTCAATGTTGAGGTTGTTGTTGTTTTTCAATGTTGAGGTTGTTGTTGAATTTGTTGGTGTTTTTCAATGTTGCGGTTGTTGTTGTTTTTCAATGTTGAGGTTGTTGTTGAATTTGTTGGTGCTTTTCAATGTTGAGGTTGTTGTTGAATTTGTTGGTGATTTTCAATGTTGAGGTTGTTGTTGTTTTTCAATGTTGAGGTTGTTATTGAGTTTGTTCGTGTTTTTCAATGTTGAGGTTGTTGTTGAATTTGTTGGTGTTTTTCAATGTTGAGGTTGTTGTTGAATTTGTTGGTGTTTTTCAATGTTGAGGTTGTTGTTGTTTTTAAATGTTGAGGTTGTTGTTGAATTTTTTGGTGTTTTTCAATTTTGAGGTTGTTGGTGTTTTTCAATGTTGAGGTTGTTGTTGAATTTGTTGCTGTTTTTCAATGTCGAGGTAGTTGTTGAATTTGTTGGTGTTTTGCAATGTTGAAGTTGTTGTTGAATTTGTTGGTGTTTTTCAATTTCGAGGTTGTTGTTGAATTTGTTGGTGTTTTTCAATGTTGAAGTTTTTGTTGAATTTGTTGGTGTTTTTCAATGTTGAGGTTGTTGTTGTTTTTCAATGTTGAGGTTGTTGTTGAATTTGTTGTTGTTTTTCAATGTTGAGGTTTTTGTAGTTTTTCAATGCTGAGGTTGTTGTTGAATTTGCTGGTGTTTTTCAATGTTGAGGTTGTTGTTGAATTTGTTGGTGTTTTTCAATGTTGAGGTTGTTGTTGTTTTTCAATGCTGAGGTTGTTGTTGAATTTGTTGGTGTTTTTCAATGTTGAGGTTGTTGTTGTTTTTCAATGTTGAGGTTGTTGTTGAATTTGTTGGTGTTTTTCAATGTTGAGGTTGTTGTTGTTTTTCAATGTTGAGGTTGTTGTTGAATTTGTTGGTCTTTTTCAATGTTGAGGTTGTTGTTCAATATGTTGGTGTTTTTAAATGTTGAGGTTGTTGTTGTTTCTCAATGTTGAGGGTTTTGTTGAATTTGTTGGTGTTTTTCAATGTTGAGTTTGTTGTTGTTTTTCAATGTTGAGGTTGTTGTTGAATTTGTTGGTGTTTTTCAATGTTGAGGTTGTTGTTGTTTTTCAATGTTGAGGTTGTTGTTGAATTTGTTGGTGTTTTTCAATGTTGAGGTTGTTGTTGTTTTTCAATGTTGAGGTTGTTGTTGAAGTTGTTCGTGCTTTTCAATGTTGAGGTTGTTGTTGAATTTCAATGTTGAGGTTGTTGTTGAATTTGTTGGTGTTTTTCAATGTTGAGTTTGTTGTTGAATTTGTTGGTGTTTTTAAATGCTGAGGTTGTTGTTGAATTTGTTGGTGCTTTTCAATGTTGAGGTTGTTGTTGAATTTGTTGGTGTTTTTCAATGTTGAGGTTGTTGTTGTTTTTCAATGTTGTGGTTGTTGTTGAATTTGTTGGTGTTTTTCAATGTTGAGGTTGTTGTTGTTTTTCAATGTTGAGGTTGTTGTTGAGTTTGTTGGTGTTTTTCAATGTTGAGGTTGTTGTTGAATTTGTTGGTGTTTTTCAATGTTGAGGTTGTTGTTGAATTTGTTGGTGTTTTTCAATGTTGAGGTTGTTGTTGTTTTTAAATGCTGAGGTTGTTGTTGAATTTTTTGGTGTTTTTCAATTTTGAGGTTGTTGGTGTTTTTCAATGTTGAGGTTGTTGTTGAATTTGTTGCTCTTTTTCAATGTCGAGGTTGTTGTTGAATTTGTTGGTGTTTTGCAATGTTGAAGTTGTTGTTGAATTTGTTGTTGTTTTTCAATTTCGAGGTTGTTGTTGAATTTGTTGGTGTTTTTCAATGTTGAAGTTTTTGTTGAATTTGTTGGTTTTTTTCAATGTTGATGTTGTTGTTGTTTTTCAATGTTGAGGTTGTGGTTGAATTTGTTGGTGTTTTTCAATGTTGAGGTTTTTTTTGTTTTTCAATGCTGAGGTTGTTGTTGAATTTGTTGGTGTTTTTCAATGTTGAGGTTGTTGTTGAATTTGTTGGTGTTTTTCAATGTTGAGGTTGTTGTTTTTCACTGTTGAGCTTGTTGTTGAATTTGTTGGTTTTTTTCAATGTTGAGGTTGTTGTTGAATTTGTTGGTGTTTTTCAATGATGAGGTTGTTGTTGTTTTTCAGTGTTGAGGTTGTTGTTGAATTTGTTGGTGCTTTTCAATGTTGAGTTTGTTGTTGAATTTGTTGGTGTTTTGCATTGTTGAGGTTGTTGTTGAATTTGTTGGTGTTTTTCAATGTTGAGTTTGTTTTTGTTTTTCAATGCTGAGGTTGTTGTTGAATTTGCTGGTGTTTTTCAATGTTGAGGTTGTTGTTGAATTTGTTGGTGTTTTTCAATGTTGAGGTTGTTGTTGTTTTTCAATGTTGAGGTTGTTGTTGAATTTGTTGGTGTTTTTCAATGTTGAGGTTGTTGTTGTTTTTCAATGTTGAGGTTGTTGTTGAATTTGTTGGTGTTTTTCAATGTTGAGGTTGTTGTTGTTTTTCAATGTTGAGGTTGTTTTTGAATTTGTTGGTCTTTTTCAATGTTGAGGTTGTTGTTCAATTTGTTGGTGTTTTTCAATGTTGAGGTTGTTGTTGTTTTTCAATGTTGAGGGTGTTGTTGAATTTGTTGGTGTTTTTCAATGTTGAGTTTGTTGTTGTTTTTCAATGTTGAGGTTGTTGTTGAATTTGTTGGTGTTTTTCAATGTTGAGGTTGTTGTTGTTTTTCAATGTTGAGGTTGTTGTTGAATTTGTTGGTGTTTTTCAATGTTGCGGTTGTTGTTGTTTTTCAATGTTGAGGTTGTTGTTGAATTTGTTCGTGCTTTTCAATGTTGAGGTTGTTGTTGAATTTGTTGGTGATTTTCAATGTTGAGGTTGTTGTTGTTTTTCAATGTTGAGGTTGTTGTTGAATTTGTTGGTGTTTTTCAATGTTGAGTTTGTTGTTGAATTTGTTGGTGTTTTTAAATGCTGAGGTTGTTGTTGAATTTGTTGGTGCTTTTCAATGTTGAGGTTGTTGTTGAATTTGTTGGTGTTTTTCAATGTTGAGGTTGTTGTTGTTTTTCAATGTTGTGGTTGTTGTTGAATTTGTTGGTGTTTTTCAATGTTGAGGTTGTTGTTGTTTTTCAATGTTGAGGTTGTTGTTGAGTTTGTTGGTGTTTTTCAATGTTGAGGTTGTTGTTGAATTTGTTGGTGTTTTTCAATGTAGAGGTTGTTGTTGAATTTGTTGGTGTTTTTCAATGTTGAGGTTGTTGTTGTTTTTAAATGTTGAGGTTGTTGTTGCATTTTTTGGTGTTTTTCAATTTTGAGGTTGTTGGTGTTTTTCAATGTTCAGGTTGTTGTTGAATTTGTTGCTGTTTTTCAATGTCGAGGTTGTTGTTGAATTTGTTGGTGTTTTGCAATGTTGAAGTTGTTGTTGAATTTGTTGTTGTTTTTCAATTTCGAGGTTGTTGTTGAATTTGTTGGTGTTTTTCAATGTTGAGGTTGTTGTTGTTTTTCAATGTTGAGGTTGTTGTTGAGTTTGTTGGTGTTTTTCAATGTTGAGGTTGTTGTTGTTTTTCAATGTTGAGGTTGTTGTTGAATTTGTTGGTGTTTTTCAATGTTGAGGTTGTTGTTGTTTTTCAATGTTGAGGTTGTTGTTGAATTTGTTGGTGCTTTTCAATGTTGAGGTTGTTGTTGAATTTGTTGGTGTTTTTCAATGTTGAGGTTGTTGTTGTTTTTCAATGTTGAGGTTGTTATTGAGTTTGTTGGTGTTTTTCAATGTTGAGGTTGTTGTTGAATTTGTTGGTGTTTTTCAATGTTGAGGTTGTTGTTGAATTTGTTGGTGTTTTTCAATGTTGAGGTTGTTGTTGTTTTTAAATGTTGAGGTTGTTGTTGAATTTTTTGGTGTTTTTCAATTTTGAGGTTGTTGGTGTTTTTCAATGTTGAGGTTGTTGTTGAATTTGTTGCTGTTTTTCAATGTCGAGGTTGTTGTTGAATTTGTTGGTGTTTTGCAATGTTGAAGTTGTTGTTGAATTTGTTGGTGTTTTTCAATTTCGAGGTTGTTGTTGAATTTGTTGATGTTTTTCAATGTTGAAGTTTTTGTTGAATTTGTTGGTGTTTTTCAATGTTGAGGTTGTTGTTGTTTTTCAATGTTGAGGTTGTTGTTGAATTTGTTGTTGTTTTTCAATGTTGAGGTTTTTGTTGTTTTTCAATGCTGAGGTTGTTGTTGAATTTGCTGGTGTTTTTCAATGTTGAGGTTGTTGTTGAATTTGTTGGTGTGTTTCAATGTTGAGGTTGTTGTTGTTTTTCAATGTTGAGGTTGTTGTTGAATTTGTTGGTGTTTTTCAATGTTGAGGTTGTTGTTGTTTTTCAATGTTGAGGTTGTTGTTGAATTTGTTGGTGTTTTTCAATGTTGAGGTTGTTGTTGTTTTTCAATGTTGAGGTTGTTGTTGAATTTGTTGGTGTTTTTCAATGTTGAGGTTGTTGTTCAATTTGTTGGTGTTTTTAAATGTTGAGGTTGTTGTTGTTTTTCAATGTTGACGGTGTTGTTGAATTTGTTGGTGTTTTTCAATGTTGAGTTTGTTGTTGTTTTTCAATGTTGAGGTTGTTGTTGAATTTGTTGGTGTTTTTCAATGTTGAGGTTGTTGTTGTTTTTCAATGTTGAGGTTGTTGTTGAATTTGTTGGTGTTTTTCAATGTTGAGGTTGTTGTTGTTTTTCAATGTTGAGGTTGTTGTTGAAGTTGTTCGTGCTTTTCAATGTTGAGGTTGTTGTTGAATTTCAATGTTGAGGTTGTTGTTGAATTTGTTGATGTTTTTCAATGTTGAGTTTGTTGTTGAATTTGTTGGTGTTTTTAAATGCTGAGGTTGTTGTTGAATTTGTTGGTGCTTTTCAATGTTGAGGTTGTTGTTGAATTTGTTGGTGTTTTTCAATGTTGAGGTTGTTGTTGTTTTTCAATGTTGTGGTTGTTGTTGAATTTGTTGGTGTTTTTCAATGTTGAGGTTGTTGTTGTTTTTCAATGTTGAGGTTGTTGTTGAATTTGTTGGTGTTTTTCAATGTTGAGGTTGTTGTTGAATTTGTTGGTGTTTTTCAATGTTGAGGTTGTTGTTGTTTTTAAATGTTGAGGTTGTTGTTGAATTTTTTGGTGTTTTTCAATTTTGAGGTTGTTGGTGTTTTTCAATGTTGAGGTTGTTGTTGAATTTGTTGCTCTTTTTCAATGTCGAGGTTGTTGTTGAATTTGTTGGTGTTTTGCAATGTTGAAGTTGTTGTTGAATTTGTTGTTGTTTTTCAATTTCGAGGTTGTCGTTGAATTTGTTGGTGTTTTTCAATGTTGAAGTTTTTGTTGAATTTGTTGGTGTTTTTCAATGTTGATGTTGTTGTTGTTTTTCAATGTTGAGGTTGTTGTTGAATTTGTTGGTGTTTTTCAATGTTGAGGTTTTTGTTGTTTTTCAATGCTGAGGTTGTTGTTGAATTTGTTGGTGTTTTTCAATGTTGAGGTTGTTGTTGAATTTGTTGGTGTTTTTCAATGTTGAGGTTGCTGTTTTTCACTGTTGAGGTTGTTGTTGAATTTGTTGGTGTTTTTCAATGTTAAGTTTGTTTTTGTTTTTCAATGTTGAGGTTGTTGTTGAATTTGTTGGTGTTTTTCAATGTTGAGGTTGATGGTGTTTTTCAATGTTGAGGTTGTTGTTGAATTTGTTGGTGCTTTTCAATGTTGAGGTTGATGGTGTTTTTCAATGTTGAGGTTGTTGTTGAATTTGTTGGTGTTTTTCAATGTTGAGGTTGTTGTTGAATTTGTTGGTGTTTTTGAATGTTAAGGTTGTTGTTGTTTTTCAATGTTCAGTTTGTTGTTGAGTTTGTTGGTGTTTTTCAATGTTGAGGTTGTTGTTGAATTTGTTGGTGTTTTTCAATGTTGAGGTTGTTGTTGAATTTGTTGGTGTTTTTCAATGTTGAGGTTGTTGTTGTTTTTAAATGTTGAGGTTGTTGTTGAATTTTTTGGTGTTTTTCAATTTTGAGGTTGTTGGTGTTTTTCAATTTGAGGTTGTTGTTGAATTTGTTGCTGTTTTTCAATGTCGAGGTTGTTGTTGAATTTGTTGGTCTTTTGCAATGTTGAAGTTGTTGTTGAATTTGTTGTTGTTTTTCAATTTCGAGGTTGTTGTTGAATTTGTTGGTGTTTTTCAATGTTGAGGTTGTTGTTGTTTTTCAATGTTGAGGTTGTTGTTGAGTTTGTTGGTGTTTTTCAATGTTGAGGTTGTTGTTGTTTTTCGATGTTGAGGTTGTTGTTGAATTTGTTGGTGTTTTTCAATGTTGAGGTTGTTGTTGTTTTTCAATGTTGAGGTTGTTGTTGAATTTGTTGGTGTTTTTCAATGTTGAGGTTTTTGTTGTTTTTCAATGCTGAGGTTGTTGTTGAATTTGTTGGTGTTTTTCAATGTTGAGGTTGTTGTTGAATTTGTTGGTGTTTTTCAATGTTGAGGTTGCTGTTTTTCACTGTTGAGGTTGTTGTTGAATTTGTTGGTGTTTTTCAATGTTAAGTTTGTTTTTGTTTTTCAATGTTGAGGTTGTTGTTGAATTTGTTGGTGTTTTTCAATGTTGAGGTTGATGGTGTTTTTCAATGTTGAGGTTGTTGTTGAATTTGTTGGTGCTTTTCAATGTTGAGGTTGATGGTGTTTTTCAATGTTGAGGTTGTTGTTGAATTTGTTGGTGTTTTTCAATGTTGAGGTTGTTGTTGAATTTGTTGGTGTTTTTGAATGTTAAGGTTGTTGTTGTTTTTCAATGTTCAGTTTGTTGTTGAGTTTGTTGGTGTTTTTCAATGTTGAGGTTGTTGTTGAATTTGTTGGTGTTTTTCAATGTTGAGGTTGTTGTTGAATTTGTTGGTGTTTTTCAATGTTGAGGTTGTTGTTGTTTTTAAATGTTGAGGTTGTTGTTGAATTTTTTGGTGTTTTTCAATTTTGAGGTTGTTGGTGTTTTTCAATTTGAGGTTGTTGTTGAATTTGTTGCTGTTTTTCAATGTCGAGGTTGTTGTTGAATTTGTTGGTCTTTTGCAATGTTGAAGTTGTTGTTGAATTTGTTGTTGTTTTTCAATTTCGAGGTTGTTGTTGAATTTGTTGGTGTTTTTCAATGTTGAGGTTGTTGTTGTTTTTCAATGTTGAGGTTGTTGTTGAGTTTGTTGGTGTTTTTCAATGTTGAGGTTGTTGTTGTTTTTCGATGTTGAGGTTGTTGTTGAATTTGTTGGTGTTTTTCAATGTTGAGGTTGTTGTTGTTTTTCAAAGTTGAGGTTGTTGTTGAATTTGTTGGTGCTTTTCAATGTTGAGGTTGTTGTTGAATTTGTTGGTGTTTTTCAATGTTGAGGTTGTTGTTGTTTTTCAATGTTGAGGTTGTTATTGAGTTTGTTGGTGTTTTTCAATGTTGAGGTTGTTGTTGAATTTGTTGGTGTTTTTCAATGTTGAGGTTGTTGTTGAATTTGTTCGTGTTTTTCAATGTTGAGGTTGTTGTTGTTTTTAAATGTTGAGGTTGTTGTTGAATTTTTTGGTGTTTTTCAATTTTGAGGTTGTTGGTGTTTTTCAATGTTGAGGTTGTTGTTGAATTTCTTGCTGTTTTTCAATGTCGAGGTTGTTGTTGAATTTGTTGGTGTTTTGCAATGTTGAAGTTGTTGTTGAATTTGTTGGTGTTTTTCAATTTCGAGGTTGTTGTTGAATTTGTTGGTGTTTTTCAATGTTGAAGTTTTTGTTGAATTTGTTGGTGTTTTTCAATGTTGAGGTTGTTGTTGTTTTTCAATGTTGAGGTTGTTGTTGAATTTGTTGTTGTTTTTCAATGTTGAGGTTTTTGTTGTTTTTCAATGCTGAGGTTGTTGTTGAATTTGCTGGTGTTTTTCAATGTTGAGGTTGTTGTTGAATTTGTTGGTGTTTTTCAATGTTGAGGTTGTTGTTGTTTTTCAATGTTGAGGTTGTTGTTGAATTTGTTGATGTTTTTCAATGTTGAGGTTGTTGTTGTTTTTCAATGTTGAGGTTGTTGTTGAATTTGTTGGTGTTTGTCAATGTTGAGGTTGTTGTTATTTTTCAATGTTGAGGTTGTTGTTGAGTTTGTTGGTGTTTTTCAATGTTGAGGTTGTTGTTGAATTTGTTGGTGTTTTTGAATGTTGAGGTTGTTGTTGTTTTTCAATGTTCAGTTTGTTGTTGAGTTTGTTGGTGTTTTTCAATGTTGAGGTTGTTGTTGAATTTGTTGGTGTTTTTCAATGTTGAGGTTGTTGTTGAATTTGTTGGTGTTTTTCAATGTTGAGGTTGTTGTTGTTTTTAAATGTTGAGGTTGTTGTTGAATTTTTTGGTGTTTTTCAATTTTGAGGTTGTTGGTGTTTTTCAATGTTGAGGTTGTTGTTGAATTTGTTGCTGTTTTTCAATGTCGAGGTTGTTGTTGAATTTGTTGGTGTTTTTCAATGTTGAGGTTGTTGTTGAATTTGTTGGTGTTTTTGAATGTTGAGGTTGTTGTTTTTCAATGTTCAGTTTGTTGTTGAGTTTGTTGGTGTTTTTCAATGTTGAGGTTGTTGTTGAATTTGTTGGTGTTTTTCAATGTTGAGGTTGTTGTTGAATTTGTTGGTGTTTTTCAATGTTGAGGTTGTTGTTGTTTTTAAATGTTGAGGTTGTTGTTGAATTTTTTGGTGTTTTTCAATTTTGAGGTTGTTGGTGTTTTTCAATGTTGAGGTTGTTGTTGAATTTGTTGCTCTTTTTCAATGTCGAGGTTGTTGTTGAATTTGTTGGTGTTTTGCAATGTTGAAGTTGTTGTTGAATTTGTTGTTGTTTTTCAATTTCGAGGTTGTTGTTGAATTTGTTGGTGTTTTTCAATGTTGAAGTTTTTGTTGAATTTGTTGGTTTTTTTCAATGTTGATGTTGTTGTTGTTTTTCAATGTTGAGGTTGTTGTTGAATTTGTTGGTGTTTTTCAATGTTGAGGTTTTATTTGTTTTTCAATGCAGATGTTGTTGTTGAATTTGTTGGTGTTTTTCAATGTTGAGGTTGTTGTTGAATTTGTTGGTGTTTTTCAATGTTGAGGTTGTTGTTTTTCACTGTTGAGCTTGTTGTTGAATTTGTTGGTTTTTTTCAATGTTGAGGTTGTTGTTGAATTTGTTGGTGTTTTTCAATGTTGAGGTTGTTGTTGAATTTGTTGGTGTTTTTCAATGTTGAGGTTTTATTTGTTTTTCAATGCAGATGTTGTTGTTGAATTTGTTGGTGTTTTTCAATGTTGAGGTTGTTGTTGAATTTGTTGGTGTTTTTCAATGTTGAGGTTGTTGTTTTTCACTGTTGAGCTTGTTGTTGAATTTGTTGGTTTTTTTCAATGTTGAGGTTGTTGTTGAATTTGTTGGTGTTTTTCAAAGTTGAGGTTGTTGTTGAATTTGTTGCTGTTTTTCAATGTCGAGGTTGTTGTTGAATTTGTTGGTGTTTTGCAATGTTGAAGTTGTTGTTGAATTTGTTGGTGTTTTTCAATTTCGAGGTTGTTGTTGAATTTGTTGGTGTTTTTCAATGTTGAAGTTTTTGTTGAATTTGTTGGTGTTTTTCAATGTTGAGGTTGTTGTTGTTTTTCAATGCTGAGGTTGTTGTTGAATTTGTTGGTGTTTTTCAATGTTGAGGTTGTTGTTGAATTTGTTGTTGTTTTTCAATGTTGAGGTTGTTGTTGTTTTTCAATGTTGAGGTTGTTGTTGAATTTGTTGGTGTTTTTCAATGTTGAGGTTGTTGTTGTTTTTCAATGTTGAGGTTGTTGTTGAATTTGTTGGTGTTTTTCAATGTTGAGGTTGTTGTTGAATTTGTTGGTGTTTTTCAATGTTGAGGTTGTTGTTGTTTTTCAATGTTGAGGTTGTTGTTGAATTTGTTCGTGTTTTTCAATGTTGTGTTTGTTGTTGTTTTTCAATGTTGAGGTTGTTGTTGAATTTGTTGTTGTTTTTCAATGCTGAGGTTGTTGTTGAATTTGTTGGTGTTTTTCAATGTTGAGGTTGTTGGTGTTTTTCAATGTTGAGGTTGTTGTTGAATTTGTTGGTGTTTTTCAATGTTGAGGTTGTTGTTGAATTTGTTGGTGTTTTTCAATGTTGAGGTTGTTGTTGTTTTTAACTGTTGGGGTTGTTGTTGAATTGGTGGTCTTTTTCAATTTTGAGGATGTTGTTGTTTTTCAATGTTGAGGTTGTTGTTGAATTTGTTGGTGTTTTTCCATGATGAGGTTGTTGTTGTTTTTCAAACTTGAGGTTGTTGTTGAATTTGTTGGTGTTTTTCAATGTTGAATTTTTGGTTGAATTTGTTGGTGTTTTTCAATGTTGAGGTTGTTGTTTTTCAATGTTGAGGTTGTTGTTGAATTTGTTGGCGTTTTTCAATGTTGAGGTTGTTGATGAATTTGTTGGTGTTTGCTATGTTGAGGTTTTTGTTGAATTTGTTGGTGTTTTTCAATGTTCAGGTTGTTGTTGTTTTTCAATGTTGAGGTTGTTGTTGAATTTGATGGTGTTTTTCAATGTCGAGGTTGTTGTTGAATTTGTTGTTGTTTTTCAATCTTCAAGTTGTTGTTGAATTTGTTGGTGTTTTTCAATGTTGAGGTCGTTGCTGTTTTTCAATGTTTAGGTTGTTGTTGAATTTGTTGGTGTTTTTCAATGTTCAGGTTGTTGTTGTTTTTCAATGTTGAGGTTGTTGTTGAATTTGATGGTGTTTTTCAATGTCGAGGTTGTTGTTGAATTTGTTGTTGTTTTTCAATGTTGAAGTTGTTGTTGAATTTGTTGGTGTTTTTCAATGTTGAGGTTGTTGCTGTTTTTCAATATTTAGGTTGTTGTTGAATTTGTTGGTGTTTTTCAATGTTGAGATTGTTGTTGTTTTTCAATGTTGAGGTTGTTGTTGAATTTGTTGGTGTTTTTCAATGTTGAGGTTGTTGTTGAATTTGTTGGTGTTTTTCAATGTTGAGGTTGTTGTTGTTTTTCAATGTTGAGGTTGTTGTTGAATTTGTTGGTGTTTTTCAATTTCGAGGTTGTTGGTGAATTTGTTGGTGTTTTTCAATGTTGAAGTTGCTGTTGAATTTGTCGGTGTTTTTCAATGTTGAGGTTTTTGTTGAATTTGTTGGTGTTTTTCAATGTTGAGGTTGTTGTTGTTTTTCAATGTTGAGGTTGTTGTTGAATTTGTTGGTGTTTTTCAATGTTGAGGTTGTTGTTGTTTTTCAATGTACAGGTTGTTGTTGAATTTGTTGGTGTTTTTCAATGTTGAGGTTGTTGTTGTTTTTCAATGTTGAGGTTGTTGTTGAGTTTGTTGGTGTTTTTCAATGTTGAGGTTGTTGTTGAATTTGTTGGTGTTTTTCAATGTTGAGGTTGTTGTTGAATTTGTTGGTGTTTTTCAATGTTGAGGTTGTTGTTGTTTTTAAATGTTGAGGTTGTTGTTGAATTTTTTGGTGTTTTTCAATTTTGAGGTTGTTGGTGTTTTTCAATGTTGAGGTTGTTGTTGAATTTGTTGCTCTTTTTCAATGTCGAGGTTGTTGTTGAATTTGTTGGTGTTTTGCAATGTTGAAGTTGTTGTTGAATTTGTTGTTGTTTTTCAATTTCGAGGTTGTTGTTGAATTTGTTGGTGTTTTTCAATGTTGAAGTTTTTGTTGAATTTGTTGGTTTTTTTCAATGTTGATGTTGTTGTTGTTTTTCAATGTTGAGGTTGTTGTTGAATTTGTTGGTGTTTTTCAATGTTGAGGTTTTATTTGTTTTTCAATGCAGATGTTGTTGTTGAATTTGTTGGTGTTTTTCAATGTTGAGGTTGTTGTTGAATTTGTTGGTGTTTTTCAATGTTGAGGTTGTTGTTTTTCAATGTTGAGCTTGTTGTTGAATTTGTTGGTTTTTTTCAATGTTGAGGTTGTTGTTGAATTTGTTGGTGTTTTTCAATGTTGAGGTTGTTGTTGTTTTTCAGTGTTGAGGTTGTTTTTGAATTTGTTGGTGCTTTTCAATGTTGAGTTTGTTGTTGAATTTGTTGGTGTTTTGCATTGTTGAGGTTGTTGTTGAATTTGTTGGTGTTTTTCAATGTTGAGTTTGTTTTTGTTTTTCAATGCTGAGGTTGTTGTTGAATTTGCTGGTGTTTTTCAATGTTGAGGTTGTTGTTGAATTTGTTGGTGTTTTTCAATGTTGAGGTTGTTGTTGATTTTCAATGTTGAGGTTGTTGTTGAATTTGTTGGTGTTTTTCAATGTTGAGGTTGTTGTTGTTTTTCAATGTTGAGGTTGTTGTTGAATTTGTTGGTGTTTTTCAATGTTGAGGTTGTTGTTGTTTTTCAATGTTGAGGTTGTTGTTGAATTTGTTGGTCTTTTTCAATGTTGAGGTTGTTGTTCAATTTGTTGGTGTTTTTCAATGTTGAGGTTGTTGTTGTTTTTCAATGTTGAGGGTGTTGTTGAATTTGTTGGTGTTTTTCAATGTTGAGTTTGTTGTTGTTTTTCAATGTTGAGGTTGTTGTTGAATTTGTTGGTGTTTTTCAATGTTGAGGTTGTTGTTGTTTTTCAATGTTGAGGTTGTTGTTGAATTTGTTGGTGTTTTTCAATGTTGCGGTTGTTGTTGTTTTTCAATGTTGAGGTTGTTGTTGAATTTGTTGGTGCTTTTCAATGTTGAGGTTGTTGTTGAATTTGTTGGTGATTTTCAATGTTGAGGTTGTTGTTGTTTTTCAATGTTGAGGTTGTTATTGAGTTTGTTCGTGTTTTTCAATGTTGAGGTTGTTGTTGAATTTGTTGGTGTTTTTCAATGTTGAGGTTGTTGTTGAATTTGTTGGTGTTTTTCAATGTTGAGGTTGTTGTTGTTTTTAAATGTTGAGGTTGTTGTTGAATTTTTTGGTGTTTTTCAATTTTGAGGTTGTTGGTGTTTTTCAATGTTGAGGTTGTTGTTGAATTTGTTGCTGTTTTTCAATGTCGAGGTTGTTGTTGAATTTGTTGGTGTTTTGCAATGTTGAAGTTGTTGTTGAATTTGTTGGTGTTTTTCAATTTCGAGGTTGTTGTTGAATTTGTTGGTGTTTTTCAATGTTGAAGTTTTTGTTGAATTTGTTGGTGTTTTTCAATGTTGAGGTTGTTGTTGTTTTTCAATGTTGAGGTTGTTGTTGAATTTGTTGTTGTTTTTCAATGTTGAGGTTTTTGTAGTTTTTCAATGCTGAGGTTGTTGTTGAATTTGCTGGTGTTTTTCAATGTTGAGGTTGTTGTTGAATTTGTTGGTGTTTTTCAATGTTGAGGTTGTTGTTGTTTTTCAATGTTGAGGTTGTTGTTGAATTTGTTGGTGTTTTTCAATGTTGAGGTTGTTGTTGTTTTTCAATGTTGAGGTTGTTGTTGAATTTGTTGGTGTTTTTCAATGTTGAGGTTGTTGTTGTTTTTCAATGTTGAGGTTGTTGTTGAATTTGTTGGTCTTTTTCAATGTTGAGGTTGTTGTTCAATATGTTGGTGTTTTTAAATGTTGAGGTTGTTGTTGTTTCTCAATGTTGAGGGTTTTGTTGAATTTGTTGGTGTTTTTCAATGTTGAGTTTGTTGTTGTTTTTCAATGTTGAGGTTGTTGTTGAATTTGTTGGTGTTTTTCAATGTTGAGGTTGTTGTTGTTTTTCAATGTTGAGGTTGTTGTTGAATTTGTTGGTGTTTTTCAATGTTGAGGTTGTTGTTGTTTTTCAATGTTGAGGTTGTTGTTGAAGTTGTTCGTGCTTTTCAATGTTGAGGTTGTTGTTGAATTTCAATGTTGAGGTTGTTGTTGAATTTGTTGGTGTTTTTCAATGTTGAGTTTGTTGTTGAATTTGTTGGTGTTTTTAAATGCTGAGGTTGTTGTTGAATTTGTTGGTGCTTTTCAATGTTGAGGTTGTTGTTGAATTTGTTGGTGTTTTTCAATGTTGAGGTTGTTGTTGTTTTTCAATGTTCTGGTTGTTGTTGAATTTGTTGGTGTTTTTCAATGTTGAGGTTGTTGTTGTTTTTCAATGTTGAGGTTGTTGTTGAGTTTGTTGGTGTTTTGCAATGTTGAAGTTGTTGTTGAATTTGTTGTTGTTTTTCAATTTCGAGGTTGTTGTTGAATTTGTTGGTGTTTTTCAATGTTGAAGTTTTTGTTGAATTTGTTGGTTTTTTTCAATGTTGATGTTGTTGTTGTTTTTCAATGTTGAGGTTGTGGTTGAATTTGTTGGTGTTTTTCAATGTTGAGGTTTTTTTTGTTTTTCAATGCTGAGGTTGTTGTTGAATTTGTTGGTGTTTTTCAATGTTGAGGTTGTTGTTGAATTTGTTGGTGTTTTTCAATGTTGAGGTTGTTGTTTTTCACTGTTGAGCTTGTTGTTGAATTTGTTGGTTTTTTTCAATGTTGAGGTTGTTGTTGAATTTGTTGGTGTTTTTCAATGATGAGGTTGTTGTTGTTTTTCAGTGTTGAGGTTGTTGTTGAATTTGTTGGTGCTTTTCAATGTTGAGTTTGTTGTTGAATTTGTTGGTGTTTTGCATTGTAAAGGTTGTTGTTGAATTTGTTGGTGTTTTTCAATGTTGAGTTTGTTTTTGTTTTTCAATGCTGAGGTTGTTGTTGAATTTGCTGGTGTTTTTCAATGTTGAGGTTGTTGTTGAATTTGTTGGTGTTTTTCAATGTTGAGGTTGTTGTTGTTTTTCAATGTTGAGGTTGTTGTTGAATTTGTTGGTGTTTTTCAATGTTGAGGTTGTTGTTGTTTTTCAATGTTGAGGTTGTTGTTGAATTTGTTGGTGTTTTTCAATGTTGAGGTTGTTGTTGTTTTTCAATGTTGAGGTTGTTTTTGAATTTGTTGGTCTTTTTCAATGTTGAGGTTGTTGTTCAATTTGTTGGTGTTTTTCAATGTTGAGGTTGTTGTTGTTTTTCAATGTTGAGGGTGTTGTTGAATTTGTTGGTGTTTTTCAATGTTGAGTTTGTTGTTGTTTTTCAATGTTGAGGTTGTTGTTGAATTTGTTGGTGTTTTTCAATGTTGAGGTTGTTGTTGTTTTTCAATGTTGAGGTTGTTGTTGAATTTGTTGGTGTTTTTCAATGTTGCGGTTGTTGTTGTTTTTCAATGTTGAGGTTGTTGTTGAATTTGTTCGTGCTTTTCAATGTTGAGGTTGTTGTTGAATTTGTTGGTGATTTTCAATGTTGAGGTTGTTGTTGTTTTTCAATGTTGAGGTTGTTGTTGAATTTGTTGGTGTTTTTCAATGTTGAGTTTGTTGTTGAATTTGTTGGTGTTTTTAAATGCTGAGGTTGTTGTTGAATTTGTTGGTGCTTTTCAATGTTGAGGTTGTTGTTGAATTTGTTGGTGTTTTTCAATGTTGAGGTTGTTGTTGTTTTTCAATGTTGTGGTTGTTGTTGAATTTGTTGGTGTTTTTCAATGTTGAGGTTGTTGTTGTTTTTCAATGTTGAGGTTGTTGTTGAGTTTGTTGGTGTTTTTCAATGTTGAGGTTGTTGTTGAATTTGTTGGTGTTTTTCAATGTAGAGGTTGTTGTTGAATTTGTTGGTGTTTTTCAATGTTGAGGTTGTTGTTGTTTTTAAAAGTTGAGGTTGTTGTTGCATTTTTTGGTGTTTTTCAATTTTGAGGTTGTTGGTGTTTTTCAATGTTGAGGTTGTTGTTGAATTTGTTGCTGTTTTTCAATGTCGAGGTTGTTGTTGAATTTGTTGGTGTTTTGCAATGTTGAAGTTGTTGTTGAATTTGTTGTTGTTTTTCAATTTCGAGGTTGTTGTTGAATTTGTTGGTGTTTTTCAATGTTGAGGTTGTTGTTGTTTTTCAATGTTGAGGTTGTTGTTGAGTTTGTTGGTGTTTTTCAATGTTGAGGTTGTTGTTGTTTTTCAATGTTGAGGTTGTTGTTGAATTTGTTGGTGTTTTTCAATGTTGAGGTTGTTGTTGTTTTTCAATGTTGAGGTTGTTGTTGAATTTGTTGGTGCTTTTCAATGTTGAGGTTGTTGTTGAATTTGTTGGTGTTTTTCAATGTTGAGGTTGTTGTTGTTTTTCAATGTTGAGGTTGTTATTGAGTTTGTTGGTGTTTTTCAATGTTGAGGTTGTTGTTGAATTTGTTGGTGTTTTTCAATGTTGAGGTTGTTGTTGAATTTGTTGGTGTTTTTCAATGTTGAGGTTGTTGTTGTTTTTAAATGTTGAGGTTGTTGTTGAATTTTTTGGTGTTTTTCAATTTTGAGGTTGTTGGTGTTTTTCAATGTTGAGGTTGTTGTTGAATTTGTTGCTGTTTTTCAATGTCGAGGTTGTTGTTGAATTTGTTGGTGTTTTGCAATGTTGAAGTTGTTGTTGAATTTGTTGGTGTTTTTCAATTTCGAGGTTGTTGTTGAATTTGTTGATGTTTTTCAATGTTGAAGTTTTTGTTGAATTTGTTGGTGTTTTTCAATGTTGAGGTTGTTGTTGTTTTTCAATGTTGAGGTTGTTGTTGAATTTGTTGTTGTTTTTCAATGTTGAGGTTTTTGTTGTTTTTCAATGCTGAGGTTGTTGTTGAATTTGCTGGTGTTTTTCAATGTTGAGGTTGTTGTTGAATTTGTTGGTGTTTTTCAATGTTGAGGTTGTTGTTGTTTTTCAATGTTGAGGTTGTTGTTGAATTTGTTGGTGTTTTTCAATGTTGAGGTTGTTGTTGTTTTTCAATGTTGAGGTTGTTGTTGAATTTGTTGGTGTTTTTCAATGTTGAGGTTGTTGTTGTTTTTCAATGTTGAGGTTGTTGTTGAATTTGTTGGTGTTTTTCAATGTTGAGGTTGTTGTTCAATTTGTTGGTGTTTTTAAATGTTGAGGTTGTTGTTGTTTTTCAATGTTGACGGTGTTGTTGAATTTGTTGGTGTTTTTCAATGTTGAGTTTGTTGTTGTTTTTCAATGTTGAGGTTGTTGTTGAATTTGTTGGTGTTTTTCAATGTTGAGGTTGTTGTTGTTTTTCAATGTTGAGGTTGTTGTTGAATTTGTTGGTGTTTTTCAATGTTGAGGTTGTTGTTGTTTTTCAATGTTGAGGTTGTTGTTGAAGTTGTTCGTGCTTTTCAATGTTGAGGTTGTTGTTGAATTTCAATGTTGAGGTTGTTGTTGAATTTGTTGGTGTTTTTCAATGTTGAGGTTGTTGTTCAATATGTTGGTGTTTTTAAATGTTGAGGTTGTTGTTGTTTCTCAATGTTGAGGGTTTTGTTGAATTTGTTGGTGTTTTTCAATGTTGAGTTTGTTGTTGTTTTTCAATGTTGAGGTTGTTGTTGAATTTGTTGGTGTTTTTCAATGTTGAGGTTGTTGTTGTTTTTCAATGTTGAGGTTGTTGTTGAATTTGTTGGTGTTTTTCAATGTTGAGGTTGTTGTTGTTTTTCAATGTTGAGGTTGTTGTTGAAGTTGTTCGTGCTTTTCAATGTTGAGGTTGTTGTTGAATTTCAATGTTGAGGTTGTTGTTGAATTTGTTGGTGTTTTTCAATGTTGAGTTTGTTGTTGAATTTGTTGGTGTTTTTAAATGCTGAGGTTGTTGTTGAATTTGTTGGTGCTTTTCAATGTTGAGGTTGTTGTTGAATTTGTTGGTGTTTTTCAATGTTGAGGTTGTTGTTGTTTTTCAATGTTCTGGTTGTTGTTGAATTTGTTGGTGTTTTTCAATGTTGAGGTTGTTGTTGTTTTTCAATGTTGAGGTTGTTGTTGAGTTTGTTGGTGTTTTGCAATGTTGAAGTTGTTGTTGAATTTGTTGTTGTTTTTCAATTTCGAGGTTGTTGTTGAATTTGTTGGTGTTTTTCAATGTTGAAGTTTTTGTTGAATTTGTTGGTTTTTTTCAATGTTGATGTTGTTGTTGTTTTTCAATGTTGAGGTTGTGGTTGAATTTGTTGGTGTTTTTCAATGTTGAGGTTTTTTTTGTTTTTCAATGCTGAGGTTGTTGTTGAATTTGTTGGTGTTTTTCAATGTTGAGGTTGTTGTTGAATTTGTTGGTGTTTTTCAATGTTGAGGTTGTTGTTTTTCACTGTTGAGCTTGTTGTTGAATTTGTTGGTTTTTTTCAATGTTGAGGTTGTTGTTGAATTTGTTGGTGTTTTTCAATGATGAGGTTGTTGTTGTTTTTCAGTGTTGAGGTTGTTGTTGAATTTGTTGGTGCTTTTCAATGTTGAGTTTGTTGTTGAATTTGTTGGTGTTTTGCATTGTAAAGGTTGTTGTTGAATTTGTTGGTGTTTTTTAATGTTGAGTTTGTTTTTGTTTTTCAATGCTGAGGTTGTTGTTGAATTTGCTGGTGTTTTTCAATGTTGAGGTTGTTGTTGAATTTGTTGGTGTTTTTCAATGTTGAGGTTGTTGTTGTTTTTCAATGTTGAGGTTGTTGTTGAATTTGTTGGTGTTTTTCAATGTTGAGGTTGTTGTTGTTTTTCAATGTTGAGGTTGTTGTTGAATTTGTTGGTGTTTTTCAATGTTGAGGTTGTTGTTGTTTTTCAATGTTGAGGTTGTTTTTGAATTTGTTGGTCTTTTTCAATGTTGAGGTTGTTGTTCAATTTGTTGGTGTTTTTCAATGTTGAGGTTGTTGTTGTTTTTCAATGTTGAGGGTGTTGTTGAATTTGTTGGTGTTTTTCAATGTTGAGTTTGTTGTTGTTTTTCAATGTTGAGGTTGTTGTTGAATTTGTTGGTGTTTTTCAATGTTGAGGTTGTTGTTGTTTTTCAATGTTGAGGTTGTTGTTGAATTTGTTGGTGTTTTTCAATGTTGCGGTTGTTGTTGTTTTTCAATGTTGAGGTTGTTGTTGAATTTGTTCGTGCTTTTCAATGTTGAGGTTGTTGTTGAATTTGTTGGTGATTTTCAATGTTGAGGTTGTTGTTGTTTTTCAATGTTGAGGTTGTTGTTGAATTTGTTGGTGTTTTTCAATGTTGAGTTTGTTGTTGAATTTGTTGGTGTTTTTAAATGCTGAGGTTGTTGTTGAATTTGTTGGTGCTTTTCAATGTTGAGGTTGTTGTTGAATTTGTTGGTGTTTTTCAATGTTGAGGTTGTTGTTGTTTTTCAATGTTGTGGTTGTTGTTGAATTTGTTGGTGTTTTTCAATGTTGAGGTTGTTGTTGTTTTTCAATGTTGAGGTTGTTGTTGAGTTTGTTGGTGTTTTTCAATGTTGAGGTTGTTGTTGAATTTGTTGGTGTTTTTCAATGTAGAGGTTGTTGTTGAATTTGTTGGTGTTTTTCAATGTTGAGGTTGTTGTTGTTTTTAAATGTTGAGGTTGTTGTTGCATTTTTTGGTGTTTTTCAATTTTGAGGTTGTTGGTGTTTTTCAATGTTGAGGTTGTTGTTGAATTTGTTGCTGTTTTTCAATGTCGAGGTTGTTGTTGAATTTGTTGGTGTTTTGCAATGTTGAAGTTGTTGTTGAATTTGTTGTTGTTTTTCAATTTCGAGGTTGTTGTTGAATTTGTTGGTGTTTTTCAATGTTGAGGTTGTTGTTGTTTTTCAATGTTGAGGTTGTTGTTGAGTTTGTTGGTGTTTTTCAATGTTGAGGTTGTTGTTGTTTTTCAATGTTGAGGTTGTTGTTGAATTTGTTGGTGTTTTTCAATGTTGAGGTTGTTGTTGTTTTTCAATGTTGAGGTTGTTGTTGAATTTGTTGGTGCTTTTCAATGTTGAGGTTGTTGTTGAATTTGTTGGTGTTTTTCAATGTTGAGGTTGTTGTTGTTTTTCAATGTTGAGGTTGTTATTGAGTTTGTTGGTGTTTTTCAATGTTGAGGTTGTTGTTGAATTTGTTGGTGTTTTTCAATGTTGAGGTTGTTGTTGAATTTGCTGGTGTTTTTCAATGTTGAGGTTGTTGTTGTTTTTAAATGTTGAGGTTGTTGTTGAATTTTTTGGTGTTTTTCAATTTTGAGGTTGTTGGTGTTTTTCAATGTTGAGGTTGTTGTTGAATTTGTTGCTGTTTTTCAATGTCGAGGTTGTTGTTGAATTTGTTGGTGTTTTGCAATGTTGAAGTTGTTGTTGAATTTGTTGGTGTTTTTCAATTTCGAGGTTGTTGTTGAATTTGTTGATGTTTTTCAATGTTGAAGTTTTTGTTGAATTTGTTGGTGTTTTTCAATGTTGAGGTTGTTGTTGTTTTTCAATGTTGAGGTTGTTGTTGAATTTGTTGTTGTTTTTCAATGTTGAGGTTTTTGTTGTTTTTCAATGCTGAGGTTGTTGTTGAATTTGCTGGTGTTTTTCAATGTTGAGGTTGTTGTTGAATTTGTTGGTGTTTTTCAATGTTGAGGTTGTTGTTGTTTTTCAATGTTGAGGTTGTTGTTGAATTTGTTGGTGTTTTTCAATGTTGAGGTTGTTGTTGTTTTTCAATGTTGAGGTTGTTGTTGAATTTGTTGGTGTTTTTCAATGTTGAGGTTGTTGTTGTTTTTCAATGTTGAGGTTGTTGTTGAATTTGTTGGTGTTTTTCAATGTTGAGGTTGTTGTTCAATTTGTTGGTGTTTTTAAATGTTGAGGTTGTTGTTGTTTTTCAATGTTGACGGTGTTGTTGAATTTGTTGGTGTTTTTCAATGTTGAGTTTGTTGTTGTTTTTCAATGTTGAGGTTGTTGTTGAATTTGTTGGTGTTTTTCAATGTTGAGGTTGTTGTTGTTTTTCAATGTTGAGGTTGTTGTTGAATTTGTTGGTGTTTTTCAATGTTGAGGTTGTTGTTGTTTTTCAATGTTGAGGTTGTTGTTGAAGTTGTTCGTGCTTTTCAATGTTGAGGTTGTTGTTGAATTTCAATGTTGAGGTTGTTGTTGAATTTGTTGGTGTTTTTCAATGTTGAGTTTGTTGTTGAATTTGTTGGTGTTTTTAAATGCTGAGGTTGTTGTTGAATTTGTTGGTGCTTTTCAATGTTGAGGTTGTTGTTGAATTTGTTGGTGTTTTTCAATGTTGAGGTTGTTGTTGTTTTTCAATGTTGTGGTTGTTGTTGAATTTGTTGGTGTTTTTCAATGTTGAGGTTGTTGTTGTTTTTCAATGTTGAGGTTGTTGTTGAATTTGTTGGTGTTTTTCAATGTTGAGGTTGTTGTTGAATTTGTTGGTGTTTTTCAATGTTGAGGTTGTTGTTGTTTTTAAATGTTGAGGTTGTTGTTGAATTTTTTGGTGTTTTTCAATTTTGAGGTTGTTGGTGTTTTTCAATGTTGAGGTTGTTGTTGAATTTGTTGCTCTTTTTCAATGTCGAGGTTGTTGTTGAATTTGTTGGTGTTTTGCAATGTTGAAGTTGTTGTTGAATTTGTTGTTGTTTTTCAATTTCGAGGTTGTCGTTGAATTTGTTGGTGTTTTTCAATGTTGAAGTTTTTGTTGAATTTGTTGGTGTTTTTCAATGTTGATGTTCTTGTTGTTTTTCAATGTTGAGGTTGTTGTTGAATTTGTTGGTGTTTTTCAATGTTGAGGTTTTTGTTGTTTTTCAATGCTGAGGTTGTTGTTGAATTTGTTGGTGTTTTTCAATGTTGAGGTTGTTGTTGAATTTGTTGGTGTTTTTCAATGTTGAGGTTGCTGTTTTTCACTGTTGAGGTTGTTGTTGAATTTGTTGGTGTTTTTCAATGTTAAGTTTGTTTTTGTTTTTCAATGTTGAGGTTGTTGTTGAATTTGTTGGTGTTTTTCAATGTTGAGGTTGATGGTGTTTTTCAATGTTGAGGTTGTTGTTGAATTTGTTGGTGCTTTTCAATGTTGAGGTTGATGGTGTTTTTCAATGTTGAGGTTGTTGTTGAATTTGTTGGTGTTTTTCAATGTTGAGGTTGTTGTTGAATTTGTTGGTGTTTTTGAATGTTAAGGTTGTTGTTGTTTTTCAATGTTCAGTTTGTTGTTGAGTTTGTTGGTGTTTTTCAATGTTGAGGTTGTTGTTGAATTTGTTGGTGTTTTTCAATGTTGAGGTTGTTGTTGAATTTGTTGGTGTTTTTCAATGTTGAGGTTGTTGTTGTTTTTAAATGTTGAGGTTGTTGTTGAATTTTTTGGTGTTTTTCAATTTTGAGGTTGTTGGTGTTTTTCAATTTGAGGTTGTTGTTGAATTTGTTGCTGTTTTTCAATGTCGAGGTTGTTGTTGAATTTGTTGGTGTTTTGCAATGTTGAAGTTGTTGTTGAATTTGTTGTTGTTTTTCAATTTCGAGGTTGTTGTTGAATTTGTTGGTGTTTTTCAATGTTGAGGTTGTTGTTGTTTTTCAATGTTGAGGTTGTTGTTGAGTTTGTTGGTGTTTTTCAATGTTGAGGTTGTTGTTGTTTTTCGATGTTGAGGTTGTTGTTGAATTTGTTGGTGTTTTTCAATGTTGAGGTTGTTGTTGTTTTTCAAAGTTGAGGTTGTTGTTGAATTTGTTGGTGCTTTTCAATGTTGAGGTTGTTGTTGAATTTGTTGGTGTTTTTCAATGTTGAGGTTGTTGTTGTTTTTCAATGTTGAGGTTGTTATTGAGTTTGTTGGTGTTTTTCAATGTTGAGGTTGTTGTTGAATTTGTTGGTGTTTTTCAATGTTGAGGTTGTTGTTGAATTTGTTCGTGTTTTTCAATGTTGAGGTTGTTGTTGTTTTTAAATGTTGAGGTTGTTGTTGAATTTTTTGGTGTTTTTCAATTTTGAGGTTGTTGGTGTTTTTCAATGTTGAGGTTGTTGTTGAATTTCTTGCTGTTTTTCAATGTCGAGGTTGTTGTTGAATTTGTTGGTGTTTTGCAATGTTGAAGTTGTTGTTGAATTTGTTGGTGTTTTTCAATTTCGAGGTTGTTGTTGAATTTGTTGGTGTTTTTCAATGTTGAAGTTTTTGTTGAATTTGTTGGTGTTTTTCAATGTTGAGGTTGTTGTTGTTTTTCAATGTTGAGGTTGTTGTTGAATTTGTTGTTGTTTTTCAATGTTGAGGTTTTTGTTGTTTTTCAATGCTGAGGTTGTTGTTGAATTTGCTGGTGTTTTTCAATGTTGAGGTTGTTGTTGAATTTGTTGGTGTTTTTCAATGTTGAGGTTGTTGTTGTTTTTCAATGTTGAGGTTGTTGTTGAATTTGTTGATGTTTTTCAATGTTGAGTTTGTTGTTGTTTTTCAATGTTGAGGTTGTTGTTGAATTTGTTGGTGTTTGTCAATGTTGAGGTTGTTGTTATTTTTCAATGTTGAGGTTGTTGTTGAGTTTGTTGGTGTTTTTCAATGTTGAGGTTGTTGTTGAATTTGTTGGTGTTTTTGAATGTTGAGGTTGTTGTTGTTTTTCAATGTTCAGTTTGTTGTTGAGTTTGTTGGTGTTTTTCAATGTTGAGGTTGTTGTTGAATTTGTTGGTGTTTTTCAATGTTGAGGTTGTTGTTGAATTTGTTGGTGTTTTTCAATGTTGAGGTTGTTGTTGTTTTTAAATGTTGAGGTTGTTGTTGAATTTTTTGGTGTTTTTCAATTTTGAGGTTGTTGGTGTTTTTCAATGTTGAGGTTGTTGTTGAATTTGTTGCTGTTTTTCAATGTCGAGGTTGTTGTTGAATTTGTTGGTGTTTTGCAATGTTGAAGTTGTTGTTGAATTTGTTGTTGTTTTTCAATTTCGAGGTTGTTGTTGAATTTGTTGGTGTTTTTCAATGTTGAGGTTGTTGTTGTTTTTCAATGTTGAGGTTGTCGTTGAGTTTGTTGGTGTTTTTCAATGTTGAGGTTGTTGTTGTTTTTCAATGTTGAGGTTGTTGTTGAATTTGTTGGTGTTTTTCAATGTTGAGGTTGTTGTTGTTTTTCAAAGTTGAGGTTGTTGTTGAATTTGTTGGTGCTTTTCAATGTTGAGGTTGTTGTTGAATTTGTTGGTGTTTTTCAATGTTGAGGTTGTTGTTGTTTTTCAATGTTGAGGTTGTTATTGAGTTTGTTGGTGTTTTTCAATGTTGAGGTTGTTGTTGAATTTGTTGGTGTTTTTCAATGTTGAGGTTGTTGTTGAATTTGTTCGTGTTTTTCAATGTTGAGGTTGTTGTTGTTTTTAAATGTTGAGGTTGTTGTTGAATTTTTTGGTGTTTTTCAATTTTGAGGTTGTTGGTGTTTTTCAATGTTGAGGTTGTTGTTGAATTTGTTGCTGTTTTTCAATGTCGAGGTTGTTGTTGAATTTGTTGGTGTTTTGCAATGTTGAAGTTGTTGTTGAATTTGTTGGTGTTTTTCAATTTCGAAGTTGTTGTTGAATTTGTTGGTGTTTTTCAATGTTGAAGTTTTTGTTGAATTTGTTGGTGTTTTTCAATGTTGAGGTTGTTGTTGTTTTTCAATGTTGAGGTTGTTGTTGAATTTGTTGTTGTTTTTCAATGTTGAGGTTTTTGTTGTTTTTCAATGCTGAGGTTGTTTTTGAATTTGCTGGTGTTTTTCAATGTTGAGGTTGTTGTTGAATTTGTTGGTGTTTTTCAATGTTGAGGTTGTTGTTGTTTTTCAATGTTGAGGTTGTTGTTGAATTTGTTGATGTTTTTCAATGTTGAGGTTGTTGTTGTTTTTCAATGTTGAGGTTGTTGTTGAATTTGTTGGTGTTTTTCAATGTTGAGGTTGTTGTTGTTTTTCAATGTTGAGGTTGTTGTTGAATTTGTTGGTGTTTTTCAATGTTGAGGTTGTTGTTGAATTTGTTGGTGTTTTTGAATGTTGAGGTTGTTGTTGTTTTTCAATGTTCAGTTTGTTGTTGAGTTTGTTGGTGTTTTTCAATGTTGAGGTTGTTGTTGAATTTGTTGGTGTTTTTCAATGTTGAGGTTGTTGTTGAATTTGTTGGTGTTTTTCAATGTTGAGGTTGTTGTTGTTTTTAAATGTTGAGGTTGTTGTTGAATTTTTTGGTGTTTTTCAATTTTGAGGTTGTTGGTGTTTTTCAATGTTGAGGTTGTTGTTGAATTTGTTGCTGTTTTTCAATGTCGAGGTTGTTGTTGAATTTGTTGGTGTTTTGCAATGTTGAAGTTGTTGTTGAATTTGTTGTTGTTTTTCAATTTCGAGGTTGTTGTTGAATTTGTTGGTGTTTTTCAATGTTGAGGTTGTTGTTGTTTTTCAATGTTGAGGTTGTTGTTGAGTTTGTTGGTGTTTTTCAATGTTGAGGTTGTTGTTGTTTTTCAATGTTGAGGTTGTTGTTGAATTTGTTGGTGTTTTTCAATGTTGAGGTTGTTGTTGTTTTTCAATGTTGAGGTTGTTGTTGAATTTGTTGGTGCATTTCAATGTTGAGGTTGTTGTTGAATTTGTTGGTGTTTTTCAATGTTGAGGTTGTTGTTGTTTTTCAATGTTGAGGTTGTTATTGAGTTTGTTGGTGTTTTTCAATGTTGAGGTTGTTGTTGAATTTGTTGGTGTTTTTCAATGTTGAGGTTGTTGTTGAATTTGTTGGTGTTTTTCAATGTTGAGGTTGTTGTTGTTTTTCAATGTTGAGGTTGTTATTGAGTTTGTTGTTGTTTTTAAATGTTGAGGTTGTTGTTGAATTTTTTGGTGTTTTTCAATTTTGAGGTTGTTGGTGTTTTTCAATGTTGAGGTTGTTGTTGAATTTGTTGCTGTTTTTCAATGTCGAGGTTGTTGTTGAATTTGTTGGTGTTTTGCAATGTTGAAGTTGTTGTTGAATTTGTTGGTGTTTTTCAATTTCGAGGTTGTTGTTGAATTTGTTGGTGTTTTTCAATGTTGAATTTTTTGTTGAATTTGTTGGTGTTTTTCAATGTAGAGGTTGTTGTTGTTTTTCAATGTTGAGGTTGTTGTTGAATTTTTTGTTGTTTTTCAATGTTGAGGTTTTTGTTGTTTTTCAATGCTGAGGTTGTTGTTGAATTTGCTCGTGTTTTTTCCATGTTGAGGTTGTTGTTGAATTTGTTGGTGTTTTTCAATGTTGAGGTTGCTGTTGTTTTTCAATGTTGAGGTTGTTGTTGAATTTGTTGGTGTTTTTCAATGTTGAGGTTGTTGTTGTTTTTCAATGTTGAGGTTGTTGTTGAATTTGTTGGTGTTTTTCAATGTTGAGGTTGTTGTTGTTTTTCAATGTTGAGGTTGTTGTTGAATTTGTTGGTCTTTTTCAATGTTGAGGTTGTTGTTCAATTTGTTGGTGTTTTTAAATGTTGAGGTTGTTGTTGTTTTTCAATGTTGAGGGTGTTGTTGAATTTGTTGGTGTTTTTCAATGTTGAGTTTGTTGTTGTTTTTCAATGTTGAGGTTGTTGTTGAATTTGTTGGTGTTTTTCAATGTTGAGGTTGTTGTTGTTTTTCAATGTTGAGGTTGTTGTTGAATTTGTTGGTGTTTTTCAATGTTGAGGTTGTTGTTGTTTTTCAATGTTGAGGTTGTTGTTGAAGTTGTTCGTGCTTTTCAATGTTGAGGTTGTTGTTGAATTTGTTGGTGATTTTCAATGTTGAGGTTGTTGTTGTTTTTCAATGTTGAGGTTGTTGTTGAATTTGTTGGTGTTTTTCAATGTTGAGTTTGTTGTTGAATTTGTTGGTGTTTTTAAATGCTGAGGTTGTTGTTGAATTTGTTGGTGCTTTTCAATGTTGAGGTTGTTGTTGAATTTGTTGGTGTTTTTCAATGTTGAGGTTGTTGTTGTTTTTCAATGTTGTAGTTGTTGTTGAATTTGTTGGTGTTTTTGAATGTTGAGGTTGTTGTTGTTTTTCAATGTTCAGTTTGTTGTTGAGTTTGTTGGTGTTTTTCAATGTTGAGGTTGTTGTTGAATTTGTTGGTGTTTTTCAATGTTGAGGTTGTTGTTGAATTTGTTGGTGTTTTTCAATGTTGAGGTTGTTGTTGTTTTTAAATGTTGAGGTTGTTGTTGAATTTTTTGGTGTTTTTCAATTTTGAGGTTGTTGGTGTTTTTCAATGTTGAGGTTGTTGTTGAATTTGTTGCTGTTTTTCAATGTCGAGGTTGTTGTTGAATTTGTTGGTGTTTTGCAATGTTGAAGTTGTTGTTGAATTTGTTGTTGTTTTTCAATTTCGAGGTTGTTGTTGAATTTGTTGGTGTTTTTCAATGTTGAGGTTGTTGTTGTTTTTCAATGTTGAGGTTGTTGTTGAGTTTGTTGGTGTTTTTCAATGTTGAGGTTGTTGTTGTTTTTCAATGTTGAGGTTGTTGTTGAATTTGTTGGTGCTTTTCAATGTTGAGGTTGTTGTTGAATTTGTTGGTGTTTTTCAATGTTGAGGTTGTTGTTGAATTTGTTGGTGTTTTTCAATGTTGAGGTTGTTGTTGTTTTTAAATGTTGAGGTTGTTGTTGAATTTTTTGGTGTTTTTCAATTTTGAGGTTGTTGGTGTTTTTCAATGTTGAGGTTGTTGTTGAATTTGTTGGTGTTTTTCAATGTTGAGGTTGTTGTTGTTTTTCAATGTTGAGGTTGTTGTTGAATTTGTTGTTGTTTTTCAATGTTGAGGTTTTTGTTGTTTTTCAATGCTGAGGTTGTTGTTGAATATGCTGGTGTTTTTCAATGTTGAGGTTGTTGTTGAATTTGTTGGTGTTTTTCAATGTTGAGGTTGTTGTTGTTTTTCAATGTTGAGGTTGTTGTTGAATTTGTTGGTGTTTTTCAATGTTGAGGTTGTTGTTGTTTTTCAATGTTGAGGTTGTTGTTGAATTTGTTGGTGTTTTTCAATGTTGAGGTTGTTGTTGTTTTTCAATGTTGAGGTTGTTGTTGAATTTGTTGGTCTTTTTCAATGTTGAGGTTGTTGTTCAATTTGTTGGTGTTTTTAAATGTTGAGGTTGTTGTTGTTTTTCAATGTTGAGGGTGTTGTTGAATTTGTTGGTGTTTTTCAATGTTGAGTTTGTTGTTGTTTTTCAATGTTGAGGTTGTTGTTGAATTTGTTGGTGTTTTTCAATGTTGAGGTTGTTGTTGTTTTTCAATGTTGAGGTTGTTGTTGAATTTGTTGGTGTTTTTCAATGTTGAGGTTGTTGTTGTTTTTCAATGTTGAGGTTGTTGTTGAAGTTGTTCGTGCTTTTCAATGTTGAGGTTGTTGTTGAATTTGTTGGTGATTTTCAATGTTGAGGTTGTTGTTGTTTTTCAATGTTGAGGTTGTTGTTGAATTTGTTGGTGTTTTTCAATGTTGAGTTTGTTGTTGAAATTGTTGGTGTTTTTAAATGCTGAGGTTGTTGTTGAATTTGTTGGTGCTTTTCAATGTTGAGGTTGTTGTTGAATTTGTTGGTGTTTTTCAATGTTGAGGTTGTTGTTGTTTTTCAATGTTGTGGTTGTTGTTGAATTTGTTGGTGTTTTTCAATGTTGAGGTTGTTGTTGTTTTTCAATGTTGAGGTTGTTGTTGAGTTTGTTGGTGTTTTTCAATGTTGAGGTTGTTGTTGAATTTGTTGGTGTTTTTCAATGTTGAGGTTGTTGTTGAATTTGTTGGTGTTTTTCAATGTTGAGGTTGTTGTTGTTTTTAAATGTTGAGGTTGTTTTTGAATTTTTTGGTGTTTTTCAATCTTGAGGTTGTTGGTGTTTTTCAATGTTGAGGTTGTTGTTGAATTTGTTGCTGTTCTTCAATGTCGAGGTTGTAGTTGAATTTGTTGGTGTTTTGCAATGTTGAAGTTGTTGTTGAATTTGTTGTTGTTTTTCAATTTCGAGGTTGTTGTTGAATTTGTTGGTGTTTTTCAATGTTGAAGTTTTTGTTGAATTTGTTGGTGTTTTTCAATGTTGATGTTGTTGTTGTTTTTCAATGTTGAGGTTGTTGTTGAATTTGTTGGTGTTTTTCAATGTTGAGGTTTTTGTTGTTTTTCAATGTTGAGGTTGTTGTTGAATTTGTTGGTGTTTTTCAATGTTGAGGTTGTTGTTGAATTTGTTGGTGTTTTTCAATGTTCAGGTTGTTGTTTTTCACTGTTGAGCTTGTTGTTGAATTTGTTGGTTTTTTTCAATGTTGAGGTTGTTGTTGAATTTGTTGGTGTTTTTCAATGTTGAGGTTGTTGTTGTTTTTCAGTGTTGAGGTTGTTGTTGAATTTGTTGGTGTTTTTCAATGTTGAGTTTGTTGTTGAATTTGTTGGTGTTTTGCATTGTTGAGGTTGTTGTTGAATTTGTTGGTGTTTTTCAATGTTGAGTTTGTTTTTGTTTTTCAATGTTGAGGTTGTTGTTGAATTTGTTGGTGTTTTTCAATGTTGAGGTTGATGGTGTTTTTCAATGTTGAGGTTGTTGTTGAATTTGTTGGTGCTTTTCAATGTTGAGGTTGATGGTGTTTTTCAATGTTGAGGTTGTTGTTGAATTTGTTGGTGTTTTTCAATGTTGAGGTTGTTGTTGAATTTGTTGGTGTTTTTGAATGTTGAGGTTGTTGTTGTTTTTCAATGTTCAGTTTGTTGTTGAGTTTGTTGGTGTTTTTCAATGTTGAGGTTGTTGTTGAATTTGTTGGTGTTTTTCAATGTTGAGGTTGTTGTTGAATTTGTTGGTGTTTTTCAATGTTGAGGTTGTTGTTGTTTTTAACTGTTGGGGTTGTTGTTGAATTTGTTGGTGTTTTTCAATTTTGAGGATGTTGTTGTTTTTCAATGTTGAGGTTGTTGTTGAATTTGTTGGTGTTTTTCCATGATGAGGTTGTTGTTGTTTTTCAAAGTTGAGGTTGTTGTTGAATTTGTTGGTGTTTTTTCAATTTTGAGGTTGTTGGTGTTTTTCAATGTTGAGGTTGATGTTGAATTTGATGGTGTTTTTCAATGTCGAGGTTGTTGTTGAATTTGTTGGTGTTTTTCAATGTTGAAGTTGTTGTTGAATTTGTTGGTGTTTTTCAATGTTGAGGTTGTTGTTGTTTTTCAATGTTGAGGTTGTTGTTGAATTTGTTGGTGTTTTTCAATGTTGAGATTGTTGTTGTTTTTCAATGTTGAGGTTGTTGTTGAATTTGTTGGTGTTTTTAAATGTTGAGGTTGTTGCTGAATTTGTTGGTGTTTTTCAATGTTGAGGTTGTTGTTGTTTTTCAATGTTGAGGTTGTTGTTGAATTTGTTGGTGTTTTTCAATGTTGAGGTTGTTGTTGTTTTTCAATGTTGAGGTTGTTGTTGAATTTGTTGGTGTTTTTCAATTTCGAGGTTGTTGTTGAATTTGTTGGTGTTTTTCAATGTTGAAGTTTTTGTTGAATTTGTTGGTGTTTTTCAATGTTGATGTTGTTGTTGTTTTTCAATGTTGAGGTTGTTGTTGAATTTGTTGGTGTTTTTCAATGTTGAGGTTTTTGTTGTTTTTCAATGTTGAGGTTGTTGTTGAATTTGTTGGTGTTTTTCAATGTTGAGGTTGTTGTTGAATTTGTTGGTGTTTTTCAATGTTGAGGTTGTTGTTTTTCACTGTTGAGCTTGTTGTTGAATTTGTTGGTTTTTTTCAATGTTGAGGTTGTTGTTGAATTTGTTGGTGTTTTTCAATGTTGAGGTTGTTGTTGTTTTTCAATGTTGAGGTTGTTGTTGAATTTGTTGGTGTTTTTCAATGTTGAGTTTGTTGTTGAATTTGTTGGTGTTTTGCATTGTTGAGGTTGTTGTTGAATTTGTTGGTGTTTTTCAATGTTGAGTTTGTTTTTGATTTTCAATGTTGAGGTTGTTGTTGAATTTGTTGGTGTTTTTCAATGTTGAGGTTGATGGTGTTTTTCAATGTTGAGGTTGTTGTTGAATTTGTTGGTGCTTTTCAATGTTGAGGTTGATGGTGTTTTTCAATGTTGAGGTTGTTGTTGAATTTGTTGGTGTTTTTCAATGTTGAGGTTGTTGTTGAATTTGTTGGTGTTTTTGAATGTTGAGGTTGTTGTTGTTTTTCAATGTTCAGTTTGTTGTTGAGTTTGTTGGTGTTTTTCAATGTTGAGGTTGTTGTTGAATTTGTTGGTGTTTTTCAATGTTGAGGTTGTTGTTGAATTTGTTGCTGTTTTTCAATGTTGAGGTTGTTGTTGTTTTTAACTGTTGGGGTTGTTGTTGAATTTGTTGTTGTTTTTCAATTTTGAGGATGTTGTTGTTTTTCAATGTTGAGGTTGTTGTTGAATTTGTTGGTGTTTTTCCATGATGAGGTTGTTGTTGTTTTTCAAAGTTGAGGTTGTTGTTGAATTTGTTGGTGTTTTTTCAATTTTGAGGTTGTTGGTGTTTTTCAATGTTGAGGTTGATGTTGAATTTGATGGTGTTTTTCAATGTCGAGGTTGTTGTTGAATTTGTTGGTGTTTTTCAATGTTGAAGTTGTTGTTGAATTTGTTGGTGTTTTTCAATGTTGAGGTTGTTGTTGTTTTTCAATGTTGAGGTTGTTGTTGAATTTGTTGGTGTTTTTCAATGTTGAGATTGTTGTTGTTTTTCAATGTTGAGGTTGTTGTTGAATTTGTTGGTGTTTTTAAATGTTGAGGTTGTTGCTGAATTTGTTGGTGTTTTTCAATGTTGAGGTTGTTGTTGTTTTTCAATGTTGAGGTTGTTGTTGAATTTGTTGGTGTTTTTCAATGTTGAGGTTGTTGTTGTTTTTCAATGTTGAGGTTGTTGTTGAATTTGTTGGTGTTTTTCAATTTCGAGGTTGTTGTTGAATTTGTTGGTGTTTTTCAATGTTGAAGTTGTTGTTGAATTTGTTGGTGTTTTTCAATGTTGAGGTTGTTGTTGTTTTTCAATGTTGAGGTTGTTGTTGAATTTGTTGGTGCTTTTCAATGTTGAGGTTGTTGTTGTTTTTAACTGTTGGGGTTGTTGTTGAATTTGTTGGTGTTTTTCAATTTTGAGGATGTTGTTTTTCAATGTTGAGGTTGTTGTTGAATTTGTTGGTGTTTTTCCATGATGAGGTTGTTGTTGTTTTTCAAAGTTGAGGTTGTTGTTGAATTTGTTGGTGTTTTTTCAATTTTGAGGTTGTTGGTGTTTTTCAATGTTGAGGTTGATGTTGAATTTGATGGTGTTTTTCAAAGTCGAGGTTGTTGTTGAATTTGTTGGTGTTTTTCAATGTTGAAGTTGTTGTTGAATTTGTTGGTGTTTTGCAATGTTGAAGTTGTTGTTGAATTTGTTGTTGTTTTTCAATTTCGAGGTTGTTGTTGAATTTGTTGGTGTTTTTCAATGTTGAGGTTGTTGTTGTTTTTCAATGTTGAGGTTGTTGTTGAGTTTGTTGGTGTTTTTCAATGTTGAGGTTGTTGTTGTTTTTCAATGTTGAGGTTGTTGTTGAATTTGTTGGTGTTTTTCAATGTTGAGGTTGTTGTTGTTTTTCAATGTTGAGGTTGTTGTTGAATTTGTTGGTGCTTTTCAATGTTGAGGTTGTTGTTGAATTTGTTGGTGTTTTTCAATGTTGAGGTTGTTGTTGAATTTGTTGGTGTTTTTCAATGTTGAGGTTGTTGTTGTTTTTAAATGTTGAGGTTGTTGTTGAATTTTTTGGTGTTTTTCAATTTTGAGGTTGTTGGTGTTTTTCAATGTTGAGGTTGTTGTTGAATTTGTTGGTGTTTTTCAATGTTGAGGTTGTTGTTGTTTTTCAATGTTGAGGTTGTTGTTGAATTTGTTGTTGTTTTTCAATGTTGAGGTTTTTGTTGTTTTTCAATGCTGAGGTTGTTGTTGAATTTGCTGGTGTTTTTCAATGTTGAGGTTGTTGTTGAATTTGTTGGTGTTTTTCAATGTTGAGGTTGTTGTTGTTTTTCAATGTTGAGGTTGTTGTTGAATTTGTTGGTGTTTTTCAATGTTGAGGTTGTTGTTGTTTTTCAATGTTGAGGTTGTTGTTGAATTTGTTGGTGTTTTTCAATGTTGAGGTTGTTGTTGTTTTTCAATGTTGAGGTTGTTGTTGAATTTGTTGGTCTTTTTCAATGTTGAGGTTGTTGTTCAATTTGTTGGTGTTTTTAAATGTTGAGGTTGTTGTTGTTTTTAATGTTGAGGGTATTGTTGAATTTGTTGGTGTTTTTCAATGTTGAGTTTGTTGTTGTTTTTCAATGTTGAGGTTGTTGTTGAATTTGTTGGTGTTTTTCAATGTTGAGGTTGTTGTTGTTTTTCAATGTTGAGGTTGTTGTTGAATTTGTTGGTGTTTTTCAATGTTGAGGTTGTTGTTGTTTTTCAATGTTGAGGTTGTTGTTGAAATTGTTCGTGCTTTTCAATGTTGAGGTTGTTGTTGAATTTGTTGGTGATTTTCAATGTTGAGGTTGTTGTTGTTTTTCAATGTTGAGGTTGTTGTTGAATTTGTTGGTGTTTTTCAATGTTGAGTTTGTTGTTGAATTTGTTGGTGTTTTTAAATGCTGAGGTTTTTGTTGAATTTGTTGGTGCTTTTCAATGTTGAGGTTGTTGTTGAATTTGTTGGTGTTTTTCAATGTTGAGGTTGTTGTTGTTTTTCAATGTTGAGGTTGTTGTTGAGTTTGTTGGTGTTTTTCAATGTTGAGGTTGTTGTTGAATTTGTTGGTGTTTTTAAATGTTGAGGTTGTTGTTGAATTTGTTGGTGTTTTTCAATGTTGAGGTTGTTGTTGTTTTTAAATGTTGAGGTTGTTGTTGAATTTTTTGGTGTTTTTCAATTTTGAGGTTGTTGCTGTTTTTCAATGTCGAGGTTGTTGTTGAATTTGTTGGTGTTTTGCAATGTTGAAGTTGTTGTTGAATTTGTTGTTGTTTTTCAATTTCGAGGTTGTTGTTTAATTTGTTGGTGTTTTTCAATGTTGAAGTTTTTGTTGAATTTGTTGGTGTTTTTCAATGTTGATGTTGTTGTTGTTTTTCAATGTTGAGGTTGTTGTTGAATTTGTTGGTGTTTTTCAATGTTGAGGTTTTTGTTGTTTTTCAATGCTGAGGTTGTTGTTGAATTTGTTGGTGTTTTTCAATGTTGAGGTTGTTGTTTTTCACTGTTCAGCTTGTTGTTGAATTTGTTGGTTTTTTTCAATGTTGAGGTCGTTATAGAATTTGTTGGTGTTTTTCAATGTTGAGGTTGTTGTTGTTTTTCAGTGTTGAGGTTGTTGTTGAATTTGTTGGTGTTTTTCAATGTTGAGTTTGTTGTTGAATTTGTTGGTGTTTTGCATTGTTGAGGTTGTTGTTGAATTTGTTGGTGTTTTTCAATGTTGAATTTGTTTTTGTTTTTCAATGTTGAGGTTGTTGTTGAACTTTTCAATGTTGAGGTTGATGGTGTTTTTCAATGTTGAGGTTGTTGTTGAATTTGTTGGTGCTTTTCAATGTTGAGGTTGATGGTGTTTTTCAATGTTGAGGTTGTTGTTGAATTTGTTGGTGTTTTTGAATGTTGAGGTTGTTGTTGTTTTTCAATGTTCTGTTTGTTGTTGAGTTTGTTGGTGTTTTTCAATGTTGAGGTTGTTGTTGAATTTGTTGGTGTTTTTCAATGTTGAGGTTGTTGTTGAATTTGTTGGTGTTTTTCAATGTTGAGGTTGTTGTTGTTTTTAACTGTTGGGGTTGTTGTTGAATTTGTTGGTGTTTTTCAATTTTGAGGATGTTGTTGTTTTTCAATGTTGAGGTTGTTGTTGAATTTGTTGGTGTTTTTCCATGATGAGGTTGTTGTTGTTTTTCACAGTTGAGGTTGTTGTTGAATTTGTTGGTGTTTTTTCAATTTTGAGGTTGTTGGTGTTTTTCAATGTTGAGGTTCATGTTGAATTTGATGGTGTTTTTCATGTCGAGGTTGTTGTTGAATTTGTTGGTGTTTTTCAATGTTGAAGTTGTTGTTGAATTTTTTGGTGTTTTTCAATGTTGAGGTTGTTGTTGTTTTTCAATGTTGAGGTTGTTGTTGAATTTGTTGGTGTTTTTCAATGTTGAGATTGTTGTTGTTTTTCAATGTTGAGGTTGTTGTTGAATTTGTTGGTGTTTTTAAATGTTGAGGTTGTTGCTGAATTTGTTGGTGTTTTTCAATGTTGAGGTTGTTGTTGTTTTTCAATGTTGAGGTTGTTGTTGAATTTGTTGGTGTTTTTCAATGTTGAGGTTGTTGTTGAATTTGTTGCTGTTTTTCAATGTCGAGGTTGTTGTTGAATTTGTTGGTGTTTTGCAATGTTGAAGTTGTTGTTGAATTTGTTGTTGTTTTTCAATTTCGAGGTTGTTGTTGAATTTGTTGGTGTTTTTCAATGTTGAGGTTGTTGTTGTTTTTCAATGTTGAGGTTGTTGTTGAGTTTGTTGGTGTTTTTCAATGTTGAGGTTGTTGTTGTTTTTCAATGTTGAGGTTGTTGTTGAATTTGTTGGTGTTTTTCAATGTTGAGGTTGTTGTTGTTTTTCAATGTTGAGGTTGTTGTTGAATTTGTTGTTGCTTTTCAATGTTGAGGTTGTTGTTGAATTTGTTGGTGTTTTTCAATGTTGAGGTTGTTGTTGAATTTGTTGGTGTTTTTCAATGTTGAGGTTGTTGTTGTTTTTAAATGTTGAGGTTGTTGTTGAATTTTTTGGTGTTTTTCAATTTTGAGGTTGTTGGTGTTTTTCAATGTTGAGGTTGTTGTTGAATTTGTTGGTGTTTTTCAATGTTGAGGTTGTTGTTGTTTTTCAATGTTGAGGTTGTTGTTGAATTTGTTGTTGTTTTTCAATGTTGAGGTTTTTGTTGTTTTTCAATGCTGAGGTTGTTGTTGAATTTGCTGGTGTTTTTCAATGTTGAGGTTGTTGTTGAATTTGTTGGTGTTTTTCAATGTTGAGGTTGTTGTTGTTTTTCAATGTTGAGGTTGTTGTTGAATTTGTTGGTGTTTTTCAATGTTGAGGTTGTTGTTGTTTTTCAATTTTGAGGTTGTTGTTGAATTTGTTGTTGTTTTTCAATGTTGAGGTTGTTGTTGTTTTTCAATGTTGAGGTTGTTGTTGAATTTGTTGGTCTTTTTCATTGTTGAGGTTGTTGTTCAATTTGTTGGTGTTTTTAAATGTTGAGGTTGTTGTTGTTTTTCAATGTTGAGGGTGTTGTTGAATTTGTTGGTGTTTTTCAATGTTGAGTTTGTTGTTGTTTTTCAATATTGAGGTTGTTGTTGAATTTGTTGGTGTTTTTCAATGTTGAGGTTGTTGTTGTTTTTCAATGTTGAGGTTGTTGTTGAATTTGTTGGTGTTTTTCCATGTTGAGGTTGTTGTTGTTTTTCAATGTTGAGGTTGTTGTTGAAGTTGTTCGTGCTTTTCAATGTTGAGGTTGTTGTTGAATTTGTTGGTGATTTTCAATGTTGAGGTTGTTGTTGTTTTTCAATGTTGAGGTTGTTGTTGAATTTGTTGGTGTTTTTCAATGTTGAGTTTGTTGTTGAATTTGTTGGTGTTTTTAAATGCTGAGGTTGTTGTTGAATTTGTTGGTGCTTTTCAATGTTGAGGTTGTTGTTGAATTTGTTGGTGTTTTTCAATGTTGAGGTTGTTGTTGTTTTTCAATGTTGTGGTTGTTGTTGAATTTGTTGGTGTTTTTCAATGTTGAGGTTGTTGTTGTTTTTCAATGTTGAGGTTGTTGTTGAGTTTGTTGGTGTTTTTCAATGTTGAGGTTGTTGTTGAATTTGTTGGTGTTTTTCAATGTTGAGGTTGTTGTTGAATTTGTTGGTGTTTTTCAATGTTGAGGTTGTTGTTGTTTTTAAATGTTGAGGTTGTTGTTGAATATTTTGGTGTTTTTCAATTTTGAGGTTGCTGGTGTTTTTCAATGTTGAGGTTGTTGTTGAATTTGTTGCTGTTCTTCAATGTCGAGGTTGTTGTTGAATTTGTTGCTGTTTTGCAATGTTGAAGTTGTTGTTGAATTTGTTGTTGTTTTTCAATTTCGAGGTTGTTGTTGAATTTGTTGGTGTTTTTCAATGTTGAAGTTTTTGTTGAATTTGTTGGTGTTTTTCAATGTTGATGTTGTTGTTGTTTTTCAATGTTGAGGTTGTTGTTGAATTTGTTGGTGTTTTTCAATGTTGAGGTTTTTGCTGTTTTTCAATGCTGAGGTTGTTGTTGAATTTGTTGGTGTTTTTCAATGTTGAGGTTGTTGTTGAATTTGTTGGTGTTTTTCAATGTTGAGGTTGTTGTTTTTCACTGTTGAGCTTTTTGTTGAATTTGTTGGTTTTTTTCAATGTTGAGGTTGTTGTTGAATTTGTTGGTGTTTTTCAATGTTGAGGTTGTTGTTGTTTTTCAGTGTTGAGGTTGTTGTTGAATTTGTTGGTGTTTTTCAATGTTGAGTTTGTTGTTGAATTTGTTGGTGTTTTGCATTGTTGAGGTTGTTGTTGAATTTGTTGGTGTTTTTCAATGTTGAGTTTGTTTTTGTTTTTCAATGTTGAGGTTGTTGTTGAATTTGTTGGTGTTTTTCAATGTTGAGGTTGATGGTGTTTTTCAATGTTGAGGTTGTTGTTGAATTTGTTGGTGCTTTTCAATGTTGAGGTTGATGCTGTTTTTCAATGTTGAGGTTGTTGTTGAATTTGTTGGTGTTTTTCAATGTTGAGGTTGTTGTTGATTTTGTTGGTGTTTTTGAATGTTGAGGTTGTTGTTGTTTTTCAATGTTCAGTTTGTTGTTGAGTTTGTTGGTGTTTTTCAATGTTGAGGTTGTTGTTGAATTTGTTGGTGTTTTTCAATGTTGAGGTTGTTGTTGAATTTGTTGGTGTTTTTCAATGTTGAGGTTGTTGTTGTTTTTAACTGTTGGGGTTGTTGTTGAATTTGTTGGTGTTTTTCAATTTTGAGGATGTTGTTGTTTTTCAATGTTGAGGTTTTTGTTGAATTTGTTGGTGTTTTTCCATGATGAGGTTGTTGTTGTTTTTCAAAGTTGAGGTTGTTGTTGAATTTGTTGGTGTTTTTTCAATTTTGAGGTTGTTGGTGTTTTTCAATGTTGAGGTTGATGTTGAATTTGATGGTGTTTTTCAATGTCGAGGTTGTTGTTGAATTTGTTGGTGTTTTTCAATGTTGAGGTTGTTGTTGTTTTTCAATGTTGAGGTTGTTGTTGAATTTGTTGGTGTTTTTCAATGTTGAGATTGTTGTTGTTTTTCAATGTTGAGGTTGTTGTTGAATTTGTTGGTGTTTTTAAATGTTGAGGTTGTTGCTGAATTTGTTGGTGTTTTTCAATGTTGAGGTTGTTGTTGTTTTTCAATGTTGAGGTTGTTGTTGAATTTGTTGGTGTTTTTCAATGTTGAGGTTGTTGTTGTTTTTCAATGTTGAGGTTGTTGTTGAATTTGTTGGTGTTTTTTAATTTCGAGGTTGTTGTTGAATTTGTTGGTGTTTTTCAATGTTGAAGTTTTTGTTGAATTTGTTGGTGTTTTTCAATGTTGATGTTGTTGTTGTTTTTCAATGTTGAGGTTGTTGTTGAATTTGTTGGTGTTTTTCAATGTTGAGGTTTTTGTTGTTTTTCAATGCTGAGGTTGTTGTTGAATTTGTTGGTGTTTTTCAATGTTGAGGTTGTTGTTGAATTTGTTGGTGTTTTTCAATGTTGAGGTTGTTGTTTTTCACTGTTGAGCTTGTTGTTGAATTTGTTGGTTTTTTTCAATGTTGAGGTTCTGTTGAATTTGTTGGTGTTTTTCAATGTTGAGGTTGTTGTTGTTTTTCAATGTTGAGGTTGTTGTTGAATTTGTTGGTGTTTTTCAATGTTGAGTTTGTTGTTGAATTTGTTGGTGTTTTGCATTGTTGAGGTTGTTGTTGAATTTGTTGGTGTTTTTCAATGTTGAGTTTGTTTTTGTTTTTCAATGTTGAGGTTGTTGTTGAATTTGTTGGTGTTTTTCAATGTTGAGGTTGATGGTGTTTTTCAATGTTGAGGTTGTTGTTGAATTTGTTGGTGCTTTTCAATGTTGAGGTTGATGGTGTTTTTCAATGTTGAGGTTGTTGTTGAATTTGTTGGTGTTTTTCAATGTTGAGGTTGTTGTTGAATTTGTTGGTGTTTTTGAATGTTGAGGTTGTTGTTGTTTTTCAATGTTCAGTTTGTTGTTGAGTTTGTTGGTGTTTTTCAATGTTGAGGTTGTTGTTGAATTTGTTGGTGTTTTTCAAAGTTGACGTTGTTGTTGAATTTGTTGCTGTTTTTCAATGTTGAGGTTGTTGTTGTTTTTAACTGTTGGGGTTGTTGTTGAATTTGTTGGTGTTTTTCAATTTTGAGGATGTTGTTGTTTTTCAATGTTGAGGTTGTTGTTGAATTTGTTGGTGTTTTTCCATGATGAGGTTGTTGTTGTTTTTCAAAGTTTAGGATGTTGTTGAATTTGTTGGTGTTTTTTCAATTTTGAGGTTGTTGGTGTTTTTCAATGTTGAGGTTGATGTTGAATTTGATGGTGTTTTTCAATGTCGAGGTTGTTGTTGAATTTGTTGGTGTTTTTCAATGTTGAAGTTGTTGTTGAATTTGTTGGTGTTTTTCAATGTTGAGGTTGTTGTTGTTTTTCAATGTTGAGGTTGTTGTTGAATTTGTTGGTGTTTTTCAATGTTGAGATTGTTGTTGTTTTTCAATGTTGAGGTTGTTGTTGAATTTGTTGGTGTTTTTAAATGTTGAGGTTGTTGCTGAATTTGTTGTTGTTTTTCAATGTTGAGGTTGTTGTTGAATTTGTTGTTGTTTTTCAATGTTGAGGTTGTTGTTGTTTTTCAATGTTGAGGTTGTTGTTGAATTTGTTGGTGTTTTTCAATTTCGAGGTTGTTGTTGAATTTGTTGGTGTTTTTCAATGTTGAAGTTGTTGTTGAATTTGTTGGTGTTTTTCAATGTTGAGGTTGTTGTTGTTTTTCAATGTTGAGGTTGTTGTTGAATTTGTTGGTGTTTTTCAATGTTGAGGTTGTTGTTGTTTTTAACTGTTGGGGTTGTTGTTGAATTTGTTGGTGTTTTTCAATTTTGAGGATGTTGTTGTTTTTCAATGTTGAGGTTGTTGTTGAATTTGTTGGTGTTTTTCCATGATGAGGTTGTTGTTGTTTTTCAAAGTTGAGGTTGTTGTTGAATTTGTTGGTGTTTTTTCAATTTTGAGGTTGTTGGTGTTTTTCAATGTTGAGGTTGATGTTGAATTTGATGGTGTTTTTCAAAGTCGAGGTTGTTGTTGAATTTGTTGGTGTTTTTCAATGTTGAAGTTGTTGTTGAATTTGTTGGTGTTTTGCAATGTTGAAGTTGTTGTTGAATTTGTTGTTGTTTTTCAATGTTGAGGTTGTTGTTGAATTTGTTGGTGTTTTTCAATGTTGAGGTTGTTGTTGTTTTTCAATGTTGAAGTTGTTGTTGAGTTTGTTGGTGTTTTTCAATGTTGAGGTTGTTGTTGTTTTTCAATGTTGAGGTTGTTGTTGAATTTGTTGGTGTTTTTCAATGTTGAGGTTGTTGTTGTTTTTCAATGTTGAGGTTGTTGTTGAATTTGTTGGTGCTTTTCAATGTTGAGGTTGTTGTTGAATTTGTTGGTGTTTTTCAATGTTGAGGTTGTTGTTGAATTTGTTGGTGTTTTTCAATGTTGAGGTTGTTGTTGTTTTTAAATGTTGAGGTTGTTGTTGAATTTTTTGGTGTTTTTCAATTTTGAGGTTGTTGGTGTTTTTCAATGTTGAGGTTGTTGTTGTTTTTCAATGTTGAGGTTGTTGTTGAATTTGTTGTTGTTTTTCAATGTTGAGGTTTTTGTTGTTTTTCAATGCTGAGGTTGTTGTTGAATTTGCTGGTGTTTTTCAATGTTGAGGTTGTTGTTGAATTTGTTGGTGTTTTTCAATGTTGAGGTTGTTGTTGTTTTTCAATGTTGAGGTTGTTGTTGAATTTGTTGGTGTTTTTCAATGTTGAGGTTGTTGTTGTTTTTCAATGTTGAGGTTGTTGTTGAATTTGTTGGTGTTTTTCAATGTTGAGGTTGTTGTTGTTTTTCAAAGTTGAGGTTGTTGTTGAATTTGTTGGTCTTTTTCAATGTTGAGGTTTTTGTTCAATTTGTTGGTGTTTTTAAATGTTGAGGTTGTTGTTGTTTTTCAATGTTGAGGGTATTGTTGAATTTGTTGGTGTTTTTCAATGTTGAGTTTGTTGTTGTTTTTCAATGTTGAGGTTGTTGTTGAATTTGTTGGTGTTTTTCAATGTTGAGGTTGTTGTTGTTTTTCAATGTTGAGGTTGTTGTTGAATTTGTTGTTGTTTTTCAATGTTGAGGTTGTTGTTGTTTTTCAATGTTGAGGTTGTTGTTGAAGTTGTTCGCGCTATTCAATGTTGAGGTTGTTGTTGAATTTGTTGGTGATTTTCAATGTTGAGGTTGTTGTTGTTTTTCAATGTTGAGGTTGTTGATGAATTTGTTGGTGTTTTTCAATGTTGAGTTTGTTGTTGAATTTGTTGGTGTTTTTAAATGCTGAGGTTGTTGTTGAATTTGTTGGTGCTTTTCAATGTTGAGGTTGTTGTTGAATTTGTTGGTGTTTTTCAATGTTGAGGTTGTTGTTGTTTTTCAATGTTGTGGTTGTTGTTGAATTTGTTGGTGTTTTTCAATGTTGAGGTTGTTGTTGTTTTTCAATGTTGAGGTTGTTGTTGAGTTTGTTGGTGTTTTTCAATGTTGAGGTTGTTGTTGAATTTGTTGGTGTTTTTCAATGTTGAGGTTGTTGTTGAATTTGTTGGTGTTTTTCAATGTTGAGGTAGTTGTTGTTTTTAAATGTTGAGGTTGTTGTTGAATTTTTTGGTGTTTTTCAATTTTGAGGTTGTTGGTGTTTTTCAATGTTGAGGTTGTTGTTGAATTTGTTGCTGTTTTTCAATGTCGAGGTTGTTGTTGAATTTGTTGGTGTTTTGCAATGTTGAAGTTGTTGTTGAATTTGTTGTTGTTTTTCAATTTCGAGGTTGTTGTTGAATTTGTTGGTGTTTTTCAATGTTGAAGTTTTTGTTGAATTTGTTGGTGTTTTTCAATGTTGATGTTGTTGTTGTTTTTCAATGTTGAGGTTGTTGTTGAATTTGTTGGTGTTTTTCAATGTTGAGGTTTTTGTTGTTTTTCAATGCTGAGGTTGTTGTTGAATTTTTTGGTGTTTTTCAATGTTGAGGTTGTTGTTGAATTTGTTGGTGTTTTTCAATGTTGAGGTTGTTGTTTTTCACTGTTGAGCTTGTTGTTGAATTTGTTGGTTTTTTTCAATGTTGAGGTTGTTGTTGAATTTGTTGGTGTTTTTCAATGTTGAGGTTGTTGTTGTTTTTCAGTGTTGAGGTTGTTGTTGAATTTGTTGGTGCTTTTCAATGTTGAGTTTGTTGTTGAATTTGTTGGTGTTTTGCATTGTTGAGGTTGTTGTTGAATTTGTTGCTGTTTTTCAATGTTGAGTTTGTTTTTGTTTTTCAATGTTGAGGTTGTTGTTGAATTTGTTGGTGTTTTTCAATGTTGAGGTTGATGGTGTTTTTCAATGTTGAGGTTGTTGTTGAATTTGTTGGTGCTTTTCAATGTTGAGGTTGATGGTGTTTTTCAATGTTGAGGTTGTTGTTGAATTTGTTGGTGTTTTTCAATGTTGAGGTTGTTGTTGAATTTGTTGGTGTTTTTGAATGTTGAGGTTGTTGTTGTTTTTCAATGTTCAGTTTGTTGTTGACTTTGTTGGTGTTTTTCAATGTTGAGGTTGTTGTTGAATTTGTTGGTGTTTTTCAATGTTGAGGTTGTTGTTGAATTTGTTGGTGTTTTTCAATGTTGAGGTTGTTGTTGTTTTTAACTGTTGGGGTTGTTGTTGAATTTGTTGGTGTTTTTCAATTTTGAGGATGTTGTTGTTTTTCAATGTTGAGGTTGTTGTTGAATTTGTTGGTGTTTTTCCATGATGAGGTTGTTGTTGTTTTTCAAAGTTGAGGTTGTTGTTGAATTTGTTGGTGTTTTTTCAATTTTGAGGTTGTTGGTGTTTTTCAATGTTGAGGTTGATGTTGAATTTGATGGTGTTTTTCAATGTCGAGGTTGTTGTTGAATTTGTTGGTGTTTTTCAATGTTGAAGTTGTTGTTGAATTTGTTGGTGTTTTTCAATGTTGAGGTTGTTGTTGTTTTTCAATGTTGAGGTTGTTGTTGAATTTGTTGGTGTTTTTCAATGTTGAGATTGTTGTTGTTTTTCAATGTTGAGGTTGTTGTTGAATTTGTTGGTGTTTTTAAATGTTGAGGTTGTTGCTGAATTTGTTGGTGTTTTTCAATGTTGAGGTTGTTGTTGTTTTTCAGTGTTGAGGTTGTTGTTGAATTTGTTGGTGTTTTTCAATGTTGAGGTTGTTGTTGTTTTTCAATGTTGAGGTTGTTGTTGAATTTGTTGGTGTTTTTCAATTTCGAGGTTGTTGTTGAATTTGTTGGTGTTTTTCAATGTTGAAGTTTTTGTTGAATTTGTTGGTGTTTTTCAATGTTGATGTTGTTGTTGTTTTTCAATGTTGAGGTTGTTGTTGAATTTGTTGGTGTTTTTCAATGTTGAGGTTTTTGTTGTTTTTCAATGCTGAGGTTGTTGTTGAATTTGTTGGTGTTTTTCAATGTTGAGGTTGTTGTTGAATTTGTTGGTGTTTTTCAATGTTGAGGTTGTTGTTTTTCACTGTTGAGCTTGTTGTTGAATTTGTTGGTTTTTTTCAATGTTGAGGTTGTTGTTGAATTTGTTGGTGTTTTTCAATGTTGAGGTTGTTGTTGTTTTTCAATGTTGAGGTTGTTGTTGAATTTGTTGGTGTTTTTCAATGTTGAGTTTGTTGTTGAATTTGTTGGTGTTTTGCATTGTTGAGGTTGTTGTTGAATTTGTTGGTGTTTTTCAATGTTGAGGTTGTTGTTGAATTTGTTGGTGTTTTTCAATGTTGAGGTTGTTGTTGTTTTTCAGTGTTGAGGTTGTTGTTGAATTTGTTGCTGTTTTTCAATGTTGAGTTTGTTGTTGAATTTGTTGGTGTTTTGCATTGTTGACGTTGTTGTTGAATTTGTTGGTGTTTTTCAATGTTGAGTTTGTTTTTGTTTTTCAATGTTGAGGTTGTTGTTGAATTTGTTGGTGTTTTTCAATGTTGAGGTTGATGGTGTTTTTCAATGTTGAGGTTGTTGTTGAATTTGTTGGTGCTTTTCAATGTTGAGGTTGATGGTGTTTTTCAATGTTGAGGTTGTTGTTGAATTTGTTGGTGTTTTTCAATGTTGAGTTTGTTGTTGAATTTGTTGGTGTTTTTGAATGTTGAGGTTGTTGTTGTTTTTCAATGTTCAGTTTGTTGTTGAGTTTGTTGGTGTTTTTCAATGTTGAGGTTGTTGTTGAATTTGTTGGTGTTTTTCAATGTTGAGGTTGTTGTTGAATTTGTTGGTGTTTTTCAATGTTGAGGTTGTTGTTGTTTTTAACTGTTGGGGTTGTTGTTGAATTTGTTGGTGTTTTTCAATTTTGAGGATGTTGTTGTTTTTCAATTTTGAGGTTGTTGTTGAATTTGTTGGTGTTTTTCCATGATGAGCTTGTTGTTGTTTTTCAAAGTTGAGGTTGTTGTTGAATTTGTTGGTGTTTTTTCAATTTTGAGGTTGTTGGTGTTTTTCAATGTTGAGGTTGATGTTGAATTTGATGGTGTTTTTCAATGTCGAGGTTGTTGTTGAATTTGTTGGTGTTTTTCAATGTTGAAGTTGTTGTTGAATTTGTTGGTGTTTTTCAATGTTGAGGTTGTTGTTGTTTTTCAATGTTGAGGTTGTTGTTGAATTTGTTGGTGTTTTTCAATGTTGAGATTGTTGTTGTTTTTCAATGTTGAGGTTGTTGTTGAATTTGTTGGTGTTTTTAAATGTTGAAGTTTTTGTTGAATTTGTTGGTGTTTTTCAATGTTGATGTTGTTGTTGTTTTTCAATGTTGAGGTTGTTGTTGAATTTGTTGGTGTTTTTCAATGTTGAGTTTGTTGTTGAATTTGTTGGTGTTTTGCATTGTTGAGGTTGTTGTTGAATTTGTTGGTGTTTTTCAATGTTGAGTTTGTTTTTGTTTTTCAATGTTGGGGTTATTGTTGAATTTGTTGGTGTTTTTCAATGTTGAGGTTGATGGTGTTTTTCAATGTTGAGGTTGTTGTTGAATTTGTTGGTGCTTTTCAATGTTGAGGTTGATGGTGTTTTTCAATGTTGAGGTTGTTGTTGAATTTGTTGGTGTTTTTCAATGTTGAGGTTGTTGTTGAATTTGTTGGTGTTTTTGAATGTTGAGGTTGTTGTTGTTTTTCAATGTTCAGTTTGTTGTTGAGTTTGTTGGTGTTTTTCAATGTTGAGGTTGTTGTTGAATTTGTTGGTGTTTTTCAATGTTGAGGTTGTTGTTGAATTTGTTGCTGTTTTTCAATGTTGAGGTTGTTGTTGTTTTTAACTGTTGGGGTTGTTGTTGAATTTGTTGGTGTTTTTCAATTTTGATGATGTTGTTGTTTTTCAATGTTGAGGTTGTTGTTGAATTTGTTGGTGTTTTTCCATGATGAGGTTGTTGTTGTTTTTCAAAGTTGAGGTTGTTGTTGAATTTGTTGGTGTTTTTTCAATTTTGAGGTTGTTGGAGTTTTTCAATGTTGAGGTTGATGTTGAATTTGATGGTGTTTTTCAATGTCGAGGTTGTTGTTGAATTTGTTGGTGTTTTTCAATGTTGAAGTTGTTGTTGAATTTGTTGGTGTTTTTCAATGTTGAGGTTGTTGTTGTTTTTCAATGTTGAGGTTGTTGTTGAATTTGTTGGTGTTTTTCAATGTTGAGATTGTTGTTGTTTTTCAATGTTGAGGTTGTTGTTGAATTTGTTGGTGTTTTTAAATGTTGAGGTTGTTGCTGAATTTGTTGGTGTTTTTCAATGTTGAGGTTGTTGTTGTTTTTCAATGTTGAGGTTGTTGTTGAATTTGTTGCTGTTTTTCAATGTTGAGGTTGTTGTTGAATTTGTTGGTGTTTTTCAATTTCGAGGTTGTTGTTGAATTTGTTGGTGTTTTTCAATGTTGAAGTTGTTGTTGAATTTGTTGGTGTTTTTCAATGTTGAGGTTGTTGTTGTTTTTCAATGTTGAGGTTGTTGTTGAATTTGTTGGTGTTTTTCAATGTTGAGGTTGTTGTTGAATTTGTTGGTGTTTTTGAATGTTGAGGTTGTTGTTGTTTTTCAATGTTCAGTTTGTTGTTGAGTTTGTTGGTGTTTTTCAATGTTGAGGTTGTTGTTGAATTTGTTGGTGTTTTTCAATGTTGAGGTTGTTGTTGAATTTGTTGCTGTTTTTCTATGTTGAGGTTGTTGTTGTTTTTAACTGTTGGGGTTGTTGTTGAATTTGTTGGTGTTTTTCAATTTTGAGGATGTTGTTGTTTTTCAATGTTGAGGTTGTTGTTGAATTTGTTGGTGTTTTTCCATGATGAGGTTGTTGTTGTTTTTCAAAGTTGAGGGTGTTGTTGAATTTGTTGGTGTTTTTTCAATTTTGAGGTTGTTGGTGTTTTTCAATGTTGAGGTTGATGTTGAATTTGATGGTGTTTTTCAATGTCGAGGTTGTTGTTGAATTTGTTGGTGTTTGTCAATGTTGAAGTTGTTGTTGAATTTGTTGGTGTTTTTCAATGTTGAGGTTGTTGTTGTTTTTCAATGTTGAGGTTGTTGTTGAATTTGTTGGTGTTTTTCACTGTTGAGATTGTTGTTGTTTTTCAATGTTGAGGTTGTTGTTGAATTTGTTGGTGTTTTTAAATGTTGAGGTTGTTGCTGAATTTGTTGGTGTTTTTCAATGTTGAGGTTGTTGTTGTTTTTCAATGTTGAGGTTGTTGTTGAATTTGTTGGTGTTTTTCAATGTTGAGGTTGTTGTTGTTTTTCAATGTTGAGGTTGTTGTTGAATTTGTTGGTGTTTTTCAATTTCGAGGTTGTTGTTGAATTTGTTGGTGTTTTTCAATGTTGAAGTTGTTGTTGAATTTGTTGGTGTTTTTCAATGTTGAGGTTGTTGTTGTTTTTCAATGTTGAGGTTGTTGTTGAATTTGTTGGTGTTTTTCAATGTTGAGGTTGTTGTTGTTTTTAACTGCTGGGGTTGTTGTTGAATTTGTTGGTGTTTTTCAATTTTGAGGATGTTGTTGTTTTTCAATGTTGAGGTTGTTGTTGAATTTGTTGGTGTTTTTCCATGATGAGGTTGTTGTTGTTTTTCAAATTTGAGGTTGTTGTTGAATTTGTTGGTGTTTTTTCAATTTTGAGGTTGTTGGTGTTTTTCAATGTTGAGGTTGATGTTGAATTTGATGGTGTTTTTCAAAGTCGAGGTTGTTGTTGAATTTGTTGGTGTTTTTAAATGTTGAAGTTGTTGTTGAATTTGTTGGTGTTTTTCAATGTTGAGGTTGTTGTTGTTTTTCAATGTTGAGGTTGTTGTTGAATTTGTTGGTGTTTTTCAATGTTGAGATTGTTGTTGTTTTTCAATGTTGAGGTTGTTGTTGAATTTGTTGGTGTTTTTAAATGTTGAGGTTGTTGCTGAATTTGTTGGTTTTTTTCAATGTTGAGGTTGTTGTTGTTTTTCAATTTTGAGGTTGTTGTTGAATTTGTTGGTGTTTTTCAATGTTGAGGTTGTTGTTGAATTTGTTGGTGTTTTTCAATGTTGAGGTTGTTGTTGTTTTTCAGTGTTGAGGTTGTTGTTGAATTTGTTGGTGTTTTTCAATGTTGAGTTTGTTGTTGAATTTGTTGGTGTTTTGCATTGTTGAGGTTGTTGTTGAATTTGTTGCTGTTTTTCAATGTTGAGTTTGTTTTTGTTTTTCAATGTTGAGGTTGTTGTTGAATTTGTTGGTGTTTTTCAATGTTGAGGTTGATGGTGTTTTTCAATGTTGAGGTTGTTGTTGAATTTGTTGGTGCTTTTCAATGTTGAGGTTGATGGTGTTTTTCAATGTTGAGGTTGTTGTTGAATTTGTTGGTGTTTTTCAATGTTGAGGTTGTTGTTGAATTTGTTGGTGTTTTTGAATGTTGAGGTTGTTGTTGTTTTTCAATGTTCAGTTTGTTGTTGAGTTTGTTGGTGTTTTTCAATGTTGAGGTTGTTGTTGAATTTGTTGGTGTTTTTCAATGTTGAGGTTGTTGTTGAATTTGTTGGTGTTTTTCAATGTTGAGGTTGTTGTTGTTTTTAACTGTTGGGGTTGTTGTTGAATTTGTTGGTGTTTTTCAATTTTGAGGATGTTGTTGTTTTTCAATGTTGAGGTTGTTGTTGAATTTGTTGGTGTTTTTCCATGATGAGGTTGTTGTTGTTTTTCAAAGTTGAGGTTGTTGTTGAATTTGTTGGTGTTTTTTCAATTTTGAGGTTGTTGGTGTTTTTCAATGTTGAGGTTGATGTTGAATTTGATGGTGTTTTTCAATGTCGAGGTTGTTGTTGAATTTGTTGGTGTTTTTCAATGTTGAAGTTGTTGTTGAATTTGTTGGTGTTTTTCAATGTTGAGGCTGTTGTTGTTTTTCAATGTTGAGGTTGTTGTTGAATTTGTTGGTGTTTTTCAATGTTGAGATTGTTGTTGTTTTTCAATGTTGAGGTTTTTGTTGAATTTGTTGGTGTTTTTAAATGTTGAGGTTGTTGCTGAATTTGTTGGTGTTTTTCAATGTTGAGGTTGTTGTTGTTTTTCAATGTTGAGGTTGTTGTTGAATTTGTTGGTGTTTTTCAATGTTGAGGTTGTTGTTGTTTTTCAATGTTGAGGTTGTTGTTGAATTTGTTGGTGTTTTTCAATTTCGAGGTTGTTGTTGAATTTGATGGTGTTTTTCAATGTTGAAGTATTTGTTGAATTTGTTGGTGTTTTTCAATGTTGATGTTGTTGTTGTTTTTCAATGTTGAGGTTGTTGTTGAATTTGTTGGTGTTTTTCAATGTTGAGGTTTTTGTTGTTTTTCAATGCTGAGGTTGTTGTTGAATTTGTTGGTGTTTTTCAATGTTGAGGTTGTTGTTGAATTTGTTGGTGTTTTTCAATGTTGAGGTGTGTTGTTTTTCACTGTTGAGCTGGTTGTTGAATTTTTTGGTTTTTTTCAATGTTGAGGTTGTTGTTGAATTTGTTGGTGTTTTTCCATGATGAGGTTGTTGTTGTTTTTCAAATTTGAGGTTGTTGTTGAATTTGTTGGTGTTTTTTCAATTTTGAGGTTGTTGGTGTTTTTCAATGTTGAGGTTGATGTTGAATTTGATGGTGTTTTTCAAAGTCGAGGTTGTTGTTGAATTTGTTGGTGTTTTTAAATGTTGAAGTTGTTGTTGAATTTGTTGGTGTTTTTCAATGTTGAGGTTGTTGTTGTTTTTCAATGTTGAGGTTGTTGTTGAATTTGTTGGTGTTTTTCAATGTTGAGATTGTTGTTGTTTTTCAATGTTGAGGTTGTTGTTGAATTTGTTGGTGTTTTTAAATGTTGAGGTTGTTGCTGAATTTGTTGGTTTTTTTCAATGTTGAGGTTGTTGTTGTTTTTCAATTTTGAGGTTGTTGTTGAATTTGTTGGTGTTTTTCAATGTTGAGGTTGTTGTTGAATTTGTTGGTGTTTTTCAATGTTGAGGTTGTTGTTGTTTTTCAGTGTTGAGGTTGTTGTTGAATTTGTTGGTGTTTTTCAATGTTGAGTTTGTTGTTGAATTTGTTGGTGTTTTGCATTGTTGAGGTTGTTGTTGAATTTGTTGCTGTTTTTCAATGTTGAGTTTGTTTTTGTTTTTCAATGTTGAGGTTGTTGTTGAATTTGTTGGTGTTTTTCAATGTTGAGGTTGATGGTGTTTTTCAATGTTGAGGTTGTTGTTGAATTTGTTGGTGCTTTTCAATGTTGAGGTTGATGGTGTTTTTCAATGTTGAGGTTGTTGTTGAATTTGTTGGTGTTTTTCAATGTTGAGGTTGTTGTTGAATTTGTTGGTGTTTTTGAATGTTGAGGTTGTTGTTGTTTTTCAATGTTCAGTTTGTTGTTGAGTTTGTTGGTGTTTTTCAATGTTGAGGTTGTTGTTGAATTTGTTGGTGTTTTTCAATGTTGAGGTTGTTGTTGAATTTGTTGGTGTTTTTCAATGTTGAGGTTGTTGTTGTTTTTAACTGTTGGGGTTGTTGTTGAATTTGTTGGTGTTTTTCAATTTTGAGGATGTTGTTGTTTTTCAATGTTGAGGTTGTTGTTGAATTTGTTGGTGTTTTTCCATGATGAGGTTGTTGTTGTTTTTCAAAGTTGAGGTTGTTGTTGAATTTGTTGGTGTTTTTTCAATTTTGAGGTTGTTGGTGTTTTTCAATGTTGAGGTTGATGTTGAATTTGATGGTGTTTTTCAATGTCGAGGTTGTTGTTGAATTTGTTGGTGTTTTTCAATGTTGAAGTTGTTGTTGAATTTGTTGGTGTTTTTCAATGTTGAGGCTGTTGTTGTTTTTCAATGTTGAGGTTGTTGTTGAATTTGTTGGTGTTTTTCAATGTTGAGATTGTTGTTGTTTTTCAATGTTGAGGTTGTTGTTGAATTTGTTGGTGTTTTTAAATGTTGAGGTTGTTGCTGAATTTGTTGGTGTTTTTCAATGTTGAGGTTGTTGTTGTTTTTCAATGTTGAGGTTGTTGTTGAATTTGTTGGTGTTTTTCAATGTTGAGGTTGTTGTTGTTTTTCAATGTTGAGGTTGTTGTTGAATTTGTTGGTGTTTTTCAATTTCGAGGTTGTTGTTGAATTTGATGGTGTTTTTCAATGTTGAAGTATTTGTTGAATTTGTTGGTGTTTTTCAATGTTGATGTTGTTGTTGTTTTTCAATGTTGAGGTTGTTGTTGAATTTGTTGGTGTTTTTCAATGTTGAGGTTTTTGTTGTTTTTCAATGCTGAGGTTGTTGTTGAATTTGTTGGTGTTTTTCAATGTTGAGGTTGTTGTTGAATTTGTTGGTGTTTTTCAATGTTGAGGTTGTTGTTTTTCACTGTTGAGCTGGTTGTTGAATTTTTTGGTTTTTTTCAATGTTGAGGTTGTTGTTGAATTTGTTGGTGTTTTTCAATGTTGAGGTTGTTGTTTTTCAATGTTGAGGTTGTTGTTGAATTTGTTGGTGTTTTTCAATGTTGAGTTTGTTGTTGAATTTGTTGTTGTTTTGCATTGTTGAGGTAGTTCTTGAATTTGTTGGTGTTTTTCAATGTTGAGTTTGTTTTTGTTTTTCAATGTTGAGGTTGTTGTTGAATTTGTTGGTGTTTTTCAATGTTGAGGTTGATGGTGTTTTTCAATGTTGAGGTTGTTGTTGAATTTGTTGGTGCTTTTCAATGTTGAGGTTGATGGTGTTTTTCAATGTTGAGGTTGTTGTTGAATTTGTTGGTGTTTTTAAATGTTGAGGTTGTTGCTGAATTTGTTGGTGTTTTTCAATGTTGAGGTTGTTGTTGTTTTTCAATGTTGAGGTTGTTGTTGAATTTGTTGGTGTTTTTCAATGTTGAGGTTGTTGTTGTTTTTCAATGTTGAGGTTGTTGTTGAATTTGTTGGTGTTTTTCAATTTCGAGGTTGTTGTTGAATTTGTTGGTGTTTTTCAATGTTGAAGTTGTTGCTGAATTTGTTGGTGTTTTTCAATGTTGAGGTTGTTGTTGTTTTTCAATGTTGAGGTTGTTGTTGAATTTGTTGGTGTTTTTCAATGTCGAGGTTGTTGTTGAATTTGTTGGTGTTTTTCAATGTTGAAGTTGTTGTTGAATTTGTTGGTGTTTTTCAATGTTGAGGTTGTTGTTGTTTTTCAATGTTGAGGTTGTTGTTGAATTTGTTGGTGTTTTTCAATGTTGAGGTTGTTGTTGTTTTTAACTGTTGGGGTTGTTGTTGAATTTGTTGGTGTTTTTCAATTTTGAGGATGTTGTTGTTTTTCAATGTTGAGGTTGTTGTTGAATTTGTTGGTGTTTTTCCATGATGAGGTTGTTGTTGTTTTTCAAATTTGAGGTTGTTGTTGAATTTGTTGGTGTTTTTTCAATTTTGAGGTTGTTGGTGTTTTTCAATGTTGAGGTTGATGTTGAATTTGATGGTGTTTTTCAAAGTCGAGGTTGTTGTTGAATTTGTTGGTGTTTTTCAATGTTGAAGTTGTTGTTGAATTTGTTGGTGTTTTTCAATGTTGAGGTTGTTGTTGTTTTTCAATGTTGAGGTTGTTGTTGAATTTGTTGGTGTTTTTCAATGTTCAGATTGTTGTTGTTTTTCAATGTTGAGGTTGTTGTTGAATTTGTTGGTGTTTTTAAATGTTGAGGTTGTTGCTGAATTTGTTGGTTTTTTTCAATGTTGAGGTTGTTGTTGTTTTTCAATTTTGAGGTTGTTGTTGAATTTGTTGGTGTTTTTCAATGTTGAGGTTGTTGTTGAATTTGTTGGTGTTTTTCAATGTTGAGGTTGTTGTTGTTTTTCAGTGTTGAGGTTGTTGTTGAATTTGTTGGTATTTTTCAATGTTGAGTTTGTTGTTGAATTTGTTGGTGTTTTGCATTGTTGAGGTTGTTGTTGAATTTGTTGCTGTTTTTCAATGTTGAGTTTGTTTTTGTTTTTCAATGTTGAGGTTGTTGTTGAATTTGTTGGTGTTTTTCAATGTTGAGGTTCATGGTGTTTTTCAATGTTGAGGTTGTTTTTGAATTTGTTAGTGCTTTTCAATGTTGAGGTTGATGGTGTTTTTCAATGTTGAGGTTGTTGTTGAATTTGTTGGTGTTTTTCAATGTTGAGGTTGTTGTTGAATTTGTTGGTGTTTTTGAATGTTGAGGTTGTTGTTGTTTTTCAATGTTCAGTTTGTTGTTGAGTTTGTTGGTGTTTTTCAATGTTGAGGTTGTTGTTGAATTTGTTGGTGTTTTTCAATGTTGAGGTTGTTGTTGAATTTGTTGGTGTTTTTCAATGTTGAGGTTGTTGTTGTTTTTAACTGTTGGGGTTGTTGTTGAATTTGTTGGTGTTTTTCAATTTTGAGGATGTTGTTGTTTTTCAATGTTGAGGTTGTTGTTGAATTTGTTGGTGTTTTTCCATGATGAGGTTGTTGTTGTTTTTCAAAGTTGAGGTTGTTGTTGAATTTGTTGGTGTTTTTTCAATTTTGAGGTTGTTGGTGTTTTTCAATGTTGAGGTTGATGTTGAATTTGATGGTGTTTTTCAATGTCGAGGTTGTTGTTGAATTTGTTGGTGTTTTTCAATGTTGAAGTTGTTGTTGAATTTGTTGGTGTTTTTCAATGTTGAGGTTGTTGTTGTTTTTCAATGTTGAGGTTGTTGTTGAATTTGTTGGTGTTTTTCAATGTTGAGATTGTTGTTGTTTTTCAATGTTGAGGTTGTTGTTGAATTTGTTGGTGTTTTTAAATGTTGAGGTTGTTGCTGAATTTGTTGGAGTTTTTCAATGTTGAGGTTGTTGTTGTTTTTCAATGTTGAGGTTGTTGTTGAATTTGTTGGTGTTTTTCAATGTTGAGGTTGTTGTTGTTTTTCAATGTTGAGGTTGTTGTTGAATTTGTTGGTGTTTTTCAATTTCGAGGTTGTTGTTGAATTTGTTGGTGTTTTTCAATGTTGAAGTATTTGTTGAATTTGTTGGTGTTTTTCAATGTTGATGTTGTTGTTGTTTTTCAATGTTGAGGTTGTTGTTGAATTTGTTGGTGTTTTTCAATGTTGAGGTTTTTGTTGTTTTTCAATGCTGAGGTTGTTGTTGAATTTGTTGGTGTTTTTCAATGTTGAGGTTGTTGTTTTTCACTGTTGAGCTTGTTGTTGAATTTTTTGGTTTTTTTCAATGTTGAGGTTGTTGTTGAATTTGTTGGTGTTTTTCAATGTTGAGGTTGTTGTTGTTTTTCAATGTTGAGGTTGTTGTTGAATTTGTTGGTGTTTTTCAATGTTGAGTTTGTTGTTGAATTTGTTGTTGTTTTGCCTTGTTGAGGTTGTTGTTGAATTTGTTGGTGTTTTTCAATGTTGAGTTTGTTTTTGTTTTTCAATGTTGAGGTTGTTGTTGAATTTGTTGGTGTTTTTCAATGTTGAGGTTGTTGTTGTTTTTCAATGTTGAGGTTGTTGTTGAATTTGTTGGTGTTTTTCAATTTCGAGGTTGTTGTTGAATTTGTTGGTGTTTTTCAATGTTGAAGTTGTTGTTGAATTTGTTGGTGTTTTTCAATGTTGAGGTTGTTGTTGTTTTTCAATGTTGAGGTTGTTGTTGAATTTGTTGGTGTTTTTCAATGTTGAGGTTGTTGTTGTTTTTAACTGTTGGGGTTGTTGTTGAATTTGTTGGTGTTTTTCAATTTTGAGGATGTTGTTGTTTTTCAATGTTGAGGTTGTTGTTGAATTTGTTGGTGTTTTTCCATGATGAGGTTGTTGTTGTTTTTCAAATTTGAGGTTGTTGTTGAATTTGTTGGTGTTTTTTCAATTTTGAGGTTGTTGGTGTTTTTCAATGTTGAGGTTGATGTTGAATTTGTTGGTGTTTTTCAAAGTCGAGGTTGTTGTTGAATTTGTTGGTGTTTTTCAATGTTGAAGTTGTTGTTGAATTTGTTGGTGTTTTTCAATGTTGAGGTTGTTGTTGTTTTTCAATGTTGAGGTTGTTGTTGAATTTGTTGGTGTTTTTCAATGTTGAGATTGTTGTTGTTTTTCAATGTTGAGGTTGTTGTTGAATTTGTTGGTGTTTTTAAATGTTGAGGTTGTTGTTGAATTTGTTGGTTTTTTTCAATGTTGAGGTTGTTGTTGTTTTTCAATTTTGAGGTTGTTGTTGAATTTGTTGGTGTTTTTCAATGTTGAGGTTGTTGTTGAATTTGTTGGTGTTTTTCAATGTTGAGGTTGTTGTTGTTTTTCAGTGTTGAGGTTGTTGTTGAATTTGTTGGTGTTTTTCAATGTTGAGTTTGTTGTTGAATTTGTTGGTGTTTTGCATTGTTGAGGTTGTTGTTGAATTTGTTGCTGTTTTTCAATGTTGAGTTTGTTTTTGTTTTTCAATGTTGAGGTTGTTGTTGAATTTGTTGGTGTTTTTCAATGTTGAGGTTGATGGTGTTTTTCAATGTTGAGGTTGTTGTTGAATTTGCTGGTGCTTTTCAATGTTGAGGTTGATGGTGTTTTTCAATGTTGAGGTTGTTGTTGAATTTGTTGGTGTTTTTCAATGTTGAGGTTGTTGTTGAATTTGTTGGTGTTTTTGAATGTTGAGGTTGTTGTTGTTTTTCAATGTTCAGTTTGTTGTTGAGTTTGTTGGTGTTTTTCAATGTTGAGGTTGTTGTTGAATTTGTTGGTGTTTTTCAATGTTGAGGTTGTTGTTGAATTTGTTGGTGTTTTTCAATGTTGAGGTTGTTGTTGTTTTTAACTGTTGGGGTTGTTGTTGAATTTGTTGGTGTTTTTCAATTTTGAGGATGTTGTTGTTTTTCAATGTTGAGGTTGTTGTTGAATTTGTTGGTGTTTTTCCATGATGAGGTTGTTGTTGTTTTTCAAAGTTGAGGTTGTTGTTGAATTTGTTGGTGTTTTTTCAATTTTGAGGTTGTTGGTGTTTTTCAATGTTGAGGTTGATGTTGAATTTGATGGTGTTTTTCAATGTCGAGGTTGTTGTTGAATTTGTTGGTGTTTTTCAATGTTGAAGTTGTTGTTGAATTTGTTGGTGTTTTTCAATGTTGAGGCTGTTGTTGTTTTTCAATGTTGAGGTTGTTGTTGAATTTGTTGGTGTTTTTCAATGTTGAGATTGTTGTTGTTTTTCAATGTTGAGGTTTTTGTTGAATTTGTTGGTGTTTTTAAATGTTGAGGTTGTTGCTGAATTTGTTGGTGTTTTTCAATGTTGAGGTTGTTGTTGTTTTTCAATGTTGAGGTTGTTGTTGAATTTGTTGGTGTTTTTCAATGTTGAGGTTGTTGTTGTTTTTCAATGTTGAGGTTGTTGTTGAATTTGTTGGTGTTTTTCAATTTCGAGGTTGTTGTTGAATTTGATGGTGTTTTTCAATGTTGAAGTATTTGTTGAATTTGTTGGTGTTTTTCAATGTTGATGTTGTTGTTGTTTTTCAATGTTGAGGTTGTTGTTGAATTTGTTGGTGTTTTTCAATGTTGAGGTTTTTGTTGTTTTTCAATGCTGAGGTTGTTGTTGAATTTGTTGGTGTTTTTCAATGTTGAGGTTGTTGTTGAATTTGTTGGTGTTTTTCAATGTTGAGGTGTGTTGTTTTTCACTGTTGAGCTGGTTGTTGAATTTTTTGGTTTTTTTCAATGTTGAGGTTGTTGTTGAATTTGTTGGTGTTTTTCCATGATGAGGTTGTTGTTGTTTTTCAAATTTGAGGTTGTTGTTGAATTTGTTGGTGTTTTTTCAATTTTGAGGTTGTTGGTGTTTTTCAATGTTGAGGTTGATGTTGAATTTGATGGTGTTTTTCAAAGTCGAGGTTGTTGTTGAATTTGTTGGTGTTTTTAAATGTTGAAGTTGTTGTTGAATTTGTTGGTGTTTTTCAATGTTGAGGTTGTTGTTGTTTTTCAATGTTGAGGTTGTTGTTGAATTTGTTGGTGTTTTTCAATGTTGAGATTGTTGTTGTTTTTCAATGTTGAGGTTGTTGTTGAATTTGTTGGTGTTTTTAAATGTTGAGGTTGTTGCTGAATTTGTTGGTTTTTTTCAATGTTGAGGTTGTTGTTGTTTTTCAATTTTGAGGTTGTTGTTGAATTTGTTGGTGTTTTTCAATGTTGAGGTTGTTGTTGAATTTGTTGGTGTTTTTCAATGTTGAGGTTGTTGTTGTTTTTCAGTGTTGAGGTTGTTGTTGAATTTGTTGGTGTTTTTCAATGTTGAGTTTGTTGTTGAATTTGTTGGTGTTTTGCATTGTTGAGGTTGTTGTTGAATTTGTTGCTGTTTTTCAATGTTGAGTTTGTTTTTGTTTTTCAATGTTGAGGTTGTTGTTGAATTTGTTGGTGTTTTTCAATGTTGAGGTTGATGGTGTTTTTCAATGTTGAGGTTGTTGTTGAATTTGTTGGTGCTTTTCAATGTTGAGGTTGATGGTGTTTTTCAATGTTGAGGTTGTTGTTGAATTTGTTGGTGTTTTTCAATGTTGAGGTTGTTGTTGAATTTGTTGGTGTTTTTGAATGTTGAGGTTGTTGTTGTTTTTCAATGTTCAGTTTGTTGTTGACTTTGTTGGTGTTTTTCAATGTTGAGGTTGTTGTTGAATTTGTTGGTGTTTTTCAATGTTGAGGTTGTTGTTGAATTTGTTGGTGTTTTTCAATGTTGAGGTTGTTGTTGTTTTTAACTGTTGGGGTTGTTGTTGAATTTGTTGGTGTTTTTCAATTTTGAGGATGTTGTTGTTTTTCAATGTTGAGGTTGTTGTTGAATTTGTTGGTGTTTTTCCATGATGAGGTTGTTGTTGTTTTTCAAAGTTGAGGTTGTTGTTGAATTTGTTGGTGTTTTTTCAATTTTGAGGTTGTTGGTGTTTTTCAATGTTGAGGTTGATGTTGAATTTGATGGTGTTTTTCAATGTCGAGGTTGTTGTTGAATTTGTTGGTGTTTTTCAATGTTGAAGTTGTTGTTGAATTTGTTGGTGTTTTTCAATGTTGAGGCTGTTGTTGTTTTTCAATGTTGAGGTTGTTGTTGAATTTGTTGGTGTTTTTCAATGTTGAGATTGTTGTTGTTTTTCAATGTTGAGGTTGTTGTTGAATTTGTTGGTGTTTTTAAATGTTGAGGTTGTTGCTGAATTTGTTGGTGTTTTTCAATGTTGAGGTTGTTGTTGTTTTTCAATGTTGAGGTTGTTGTTGAATTTGTTGGTGTTTTTCAATGTTGAGGTTGTTGTTGTTTTTCAATGTTGAGGTTGTTGTTGAATTTGTTGGTGTTTTTCAATTTCGAGGTTGTTGTTGAATTTGATGGTGTTTTTCAATGTTGAAGTATTTGTTGAATTTGTTGGTGTTTTTCAATGTTGATGTTGTTGTTGTTTTTCAATGTTGAGGTTGTTGTTGAATTTGTTGGTGTTTTTCAATGTTGAGGTTTTTGTTGTTTTTCAATGCTGAGGTTGTTGTTGAATTTGTTGGTGTTTTTCAATGTTGAGGTTGTTGTTGAATTTGTTGGTGTTTTTCAATGTTGAGGTTGTTGTTTTTCACTGTTGAGCTGGTTGTTGAATTTTTTGGTTTTTTTCAATGTTGAGGTTGTTGTTGAATTTGTTGGTGTTTTTCAATGTTGAGGTTGTTGTTTTTCAATGTTGAGGTTGTTGTTGAATTTGTTGGTGTTTTTCAATGTTGAGTTTGTTGTTGAATTTGTTGTTGTTTTGCATTGTTGAGGTAGTTCTTGAATTTGTTGGTGTTTTTCAATGTTGAGTTTGTTTTTGTTTTTCAATGTTGAGGTTGTTGTTGAATTTGTTGGTGTTTTTCAATGTTGAGGTTGATGGTGTTTTTCAATGTTGAGGTTGTTGTTGAATTTGTTGGTGCTTTTCAATGTTGAGGTTGATGGTGTTTTTCAATGTTGAGGTTGTTGTTGAATTTGTTGGTGTTTTTAAATGTTGAGGTTGTTGCTGAATTTGTTGGTGTTTTTCAATGTTGAGGTTGTTGTTGTTTTTCAATGTTGAGGTTGTTGTTGAATTTGTTGGTGTTTTTCAATGTTGAGGTTGTTGTTGTTTTTCAATGTTGAGGTTGTTGTTGAATTTGTTGGTGTTTTTCAATTTCGAGGTTGTTGTTGAATTTGTTGGTGTTTTTCAATGTTGAAGTTGTTGCTGAATTTGTTGGTGTTTTTCAATGTTGAGGTTGTTGTTGTTTTTCAATGTTGAGGTTGTTGTTGAATTTGTTGGTGTTTTTCAATGTCGAGGTTGTTGTTGAATTTGTTGGTGTTTTTCAATGTTGAAGTTGTTGTTGAATTTGTTGGTGTTTTTCAATGTTGAGGTTGTTGTTGTTTTTCAATGTTGAGGTTGTTGTTGAATTTGTTGGTGTTTTTCAATGTTGAGGTTGTTGTTGTTTTTAACTGTTGGGGTTGTTGTTGAATTTGTTGGTGTTTTTCAATTTTGAGGATGTTGTTGTTTTTCAATGTTGAGGTTGTTGTTGAATTTGTTGGTGTTTTTCCATGATGAGGTTGTTGTTGTTTTTCAAATTTGAGGTTGTTGTTGAATTTGTTGGTGTTTTTTCAATTTTGAGGTTGTTGGTGTTTTTCAATGTTGAGGTTGATGTTGAATTTGATGGTGTTTTTCAAAGTCGAGGTTGTTGTTGAATTTGTTGGTGTTTTTCAATGTTGAAGTTGTTGTTGAATTTGTTGGTGTTTTTCAATGTTGAGGTTGTTGTTGTTTTTCAATGTTGAGGTTGTTGTTGAATTTGTTGGTGTTTTTCAATGTTCAGATTGTTGTTGTTTTTCAATGTTGAGGTTGTTGTTGAATTTGTTGGTGTTTTTAAATGTTGAGGTTGTTGCTGAATTTGTTGGTTTTTTTCAATGTTGAGGTTGTTGTTGTTTTTCAATTTTGAGGTTGTTGTTGAATTTGTTGGTGTTTTTCAATGTTGAGGTTGTTGTTGAATTTGTTGGTGTTTTTCAATGTTGAGGTTGTTGTTGTTTTTCAGTGTTGAGGTTGTTGTTGAATTTGTTGGTATTTTTCAATGTTGAGTTTGTTGTTGAATTTGTTGGTGTTTTGCATTGTTGAGGTTGTTGTTGAATTTGTTGCTGTTTTTCAATGTTGAGTTTGTTTTTGTTTTTCAATGTTGAGGTTGTTGTTGAATTTGTTGGTGTTTTTCAATGTTGAGGTTGATGGTGTTTTTCAATGTTGAGGTTGTTTTTGAATTTGTTAGTGCTTTTCAATGTTGAGGTTGATGGTGTTTTTCAATGTTGAGGTTGTTGTTGAATTTGTTGGTGTTTTTCAATGTTGAGGTTGTTGTTGAATTTGTTGGTGTTTTTGAATGTTGAGGTTGTTGTTGTTTTTCAATGTTCAGTTTGTTGTTGAGTTTGTTGGTGTTTTTCAATGTTGAGGTTGTTGTTGAATTTGTTGGTGTTTTTCAATGTTGAGGTTGTTGTTGAATTTGTTGGTGTTTTTCAATGTTGAGGTTGTTGTTGTTTTTAACTGTTGGGGTTGTTGTTGAATTTGTTGGTGTTTTTCAATTTTGAGGATGTTGTTGTTTTTCAATGTTGAGGTTGTTGTTGAATTTGTTGGTGTTTTTCCATGATGAGGTTGTTGTTGTTTTTCAAAGTTGAGGTTGTTGTTGAATTTGTTGGTGTTTTTTCAATTTTGAGGTTGTTGGTGTTTTTCAATGTTGAGGTTGATGTTGAATTTGATGGTGTTTTTCAATGTCGAGGTTGTTGTTGAATTTGTTGGTGTTTTTCAATGTTGAAGTTGTTGTTGAATTTGTTGGTGTTTTTCAATGTTGAGGTTGTTGTTGTTTTTCAATGTTGAGGTTGTTGTTGAATTTGTTGGTGTTTTTCAATGTTGAGATTGTTGTTGTTTTTCAATGTTGAGGTTGTTGTTGAATTTGTTGGTGTTTTTAAATGTTGAGGTTGTTGCTGAATTTGTTGGAGTTTTTCAATGTTGAGGTTGTTGTTGTTTTTCAATGTTGAGGTTGTTGTTGAATTTGTTGGTGTTTTTCAATGTTGAGGTTGTTGTTGTTTTTCAATGTTGAGGTTGTTGTTGAATTTGTTGGTGTTTTTCAATTTCGAGGTTGTTGTTGAATTTGTTGGTGTTTTTCAATGTTGAAGTATTTGTTGAATTTGTTGGTGTTTTTCAATGTTGATGTTGTTGTTGTTTTTCAATGTTGAGGTTGTTGTTGAATTTGTTGGTGTTTTTCAATGTTGAGGTTTTTGTTGTTTTTCAATGCTGAGGTTGTTGTTGAATTTGTTGGTGTTTTTCAATGTTGAGGTTGTTGTTTTTCACTGTTGAGCTTGTTGTTGAATTTTTTGGTTTTTTTCAATGTTGAGGTTGTTGTTGAATTTGTTGGTGTTTTTCAATGTTGAGGTTGTTGTTGTTTTTCAATGTTGAGGTTGTTGTTGAATTTGTTGGTGTTTTTCAATGTTGAGTTTGTTGTTGAATTTGTTGTTGTTTTGCCTTGTTGAGGTTGTTGTTGAATTTGTTGGTGTTTTTCAATGTTGAGTTTGTTTTTGTTTTTCAATGTTGAGGTTGTTGTTGAATTTGTTGGTGTTTTTCAATGTTGAGGTTGTTGTTGTTTTTCAATGTTGAGGTTGTTGTTGAATTTGTTGGTGTTTTTCAATTTCGAGGTTGTTGTTGAATTTGTTGGTGTTTTTCAATGTTGAAGTTGTTGTTGAATTTGTTGGTGTTTTTCAATGTTGAGGTTGTTGTTGTTTTTCAATGTTGAGGTTGTTGTTGAATTTGTTGGTGTTTTTCAATGTTGAGGTTGTTGTTGTTTTTAACTGTTGGGGTTGTTGTTGAATTTGTTGGTGTTTTTCAATTTTGAGGATGTTGTTGTTTTTCAATGTTGAGGTTGTTGTTGAATTTGTTGGTGTTTTTCCATGATGAGGTTGTTGTTGTTTTTCAAATTTGAGGTTGTTGTTGAATTTGTTGGTGTTTTTTCAATTTTGAGGTTGTTGGTGTTTTTCAATGTTGAGGTTGATGTTGAATTTGATGGTGTTTTTCAAAGTCGAGGTTGTTGTTGAATTTGTTGGTGTTTTTCAATGTTGAAGTTGTTGTTGAATTTGTTGGTGTTTTTCAATGTTGAGGTTGTTGTTGTTTTTCAATGTTGAGGTTGTTGTTGAATTTGTTGGTGTTTTTCAATGTTGAGATTGTTGTTGTTTTTCAATGTTGAGGTTGTTGTTGAATTTGTTGGTGTTTTTAAATGTTGAGGTTGTTGTTGAATTTGTTGGTTTTTTTCAATGTTGAGGTTGTTGTTGTTTTTCAATTTTGAGGTTGTTGTTGAATTTGTTGGTGTTTTTCAATGTTGAGGTTGTTGTTGAATTTGTTGGTGTTTTTCAATGTTGAGGTTGTTGTTGTTTTTCAGTGTTGAGGTTGTTGTTGAATTTGTTGGTATTTTTCAATGTTGAGTTTGTTGCTGAATTTGTTGGTGTTTTGCATTGTTGAGGTTGTTGTTGAATTTGTTGCTGTTTTTCAATGTTGAGTTTGTTTTTGTTTTTCAATGTTGAGGTTGTTGTTGAATTTGTTGGTGTTTTTCAATGTTGAGGTTGATGGTGTTTTTCAATGTTGAGGTTGTTGTTGAATTTGTTGGTGCTTTTCAATGTTGAGGTTGATGGTGTTTTTCAATGTTGAGGTTGTTGTTGAATTTGTTGGTGTTTTTCAATGTTGAGGTTGTTGTTGAATTTGTTGGTGTTTTTGAATGTTGAGGTTGTTGTTGTTTTTCAATGTTCAGTTTGTTGTTGAGTTTGTTGGTGTTTTTCAATGTTGAGGTTGTTGTTGAATTTGTTGGTGTTTTTCAATGTTGAGGTTGTTGTTGAATTTGTTGGTGTTTTTCAATGTTGAGGTTGTTGTTGTTTTTAACTGTTGGGGTTGTTGTTGAATTTGTTGGTGTTTTTCAATTTTGAGGATGTTGTTGTTTTTCAATGTTGAGGTTGTTGTTGAATTTGTTGGTGTTTTTCCATGATGAGGTTGTTGTTGTTTTTCAAAGTTGAGGTTGTTGTTGAATTTGTTGGTGTTTTTTCAATTTTGAGGTTGTTGGTGTTTTTCAATGTTGAGGTTGATGTTGAATTTGATGGTGTTTTTCAATGTCGAGGTTGTTGTTGAATTTGTTGGTGTTTTTCAATGTTGAAGTTGTTGTTGAATTTGTTGGTGTTTTTCAATGTTGAGGTTGTTGTTGTTTTTCAATGTTGAGGTTGTTGTTGAATTTGTTGGTGTTTTTCAATGTTGAGATTGTTGTTGTTTTTCAATGTTGAGGTTGTTGTTGAATTTGTTGGTGTTTTTAAATGTTGAGGTTGTTGCTGAATTTGTTGGAGTTTTTCAATGTTGAGGTTGTTGTTGTTTTTCAATGTTGAGGTTGTTGTTGAATTTGTTGGTGTTTTTCAATGTTGAGGTTGTTGTTGTTTTTCAATGTTGAGGTTGTTGTTGAATTTGTTGGTGTTTTTCAATTTCGAGGTTGTTGTTGAATTTGTTGGTGTTTTTCAATGTTGAAGTATTTGTTGAATTTGTTGGTGTTTTTCAATGTTGATGTTGTTGTTGTTTTTCAATGTTGAGGTTGTTGTTGAATTTGTTGGTGTTTTTCAATGTTGAGGTTTTTGTTGTTTTTCAATGCTGAGGTTGTTGTTGAATTTGTTGGTGTTTTTCAATGTTGAGGTTGTTGTTTTTCACTGTTGAGCTTGTTGTTGAATTTTTTGGTTTTTTTCAATGTTGAGGTTGTTGTTGAATTTGTTGGTGTTTTTCAATGTTGAGGTTGTTGTTGTTTTTCAATGTTGAGGTTGTTGTTGAATTTGTTGGTGTTTTTCAATGTTGAGTTTGTTGTTGAATTTGTTGTTGTTTTGCATTGTTGAGGTTGTTGTTGAATTTGTTGGTGTTTTTCAATGTTGAGTTTGTTTTTGTTTTTCAATGTTGAGGTTGTTGTTGAATTTGTTGGTGTTTTTCAATGTTGAGGTTGATGGTGTTTTTCAATGTTGAGGTTGTTGTTGAATTTGTTGGTGCTTTTCAATGTTGAGGTTGATGGTGTTTTTCAATGTTGAGGTTGTTGTTGAATTTGTTGGTGTTTTTCAATGTTGAGGTTGTTGTTGAATTTGTTGGTGTTTTTGAATGTTGAGGTTGTTGTTGTTTTTCAATGTTCAGTTTGTTGTTGAGTTTGTTGGTGTTTTTCAATGTTGAGGTTGTTGTTGAATTTGTTGGTGTTTTTCAATGTTGAGGTTGTTGTTGAATTTGTTGCTGTTTTTCAATGTAGAGGTTGTTGTTGTTTTTAACTGTTGGGGTTGTTGTTGAATTTGTTGGTGTTTTTCAATTTTGAGGATGTTGTTGTTTTTCAATGTTGAGGTTGTTGTTGAATTTGTTGGTGTTTTTCCATGATGAGGTTGTTGTTGTTTTTCAAAGTTGAGGTTGTTGTTGAATTTGTTGGTGTTTTTTCAATTTTGAGGTTGTTGGTGTTTTTCAATGTTGAGGTTGATGTTGAATTTGATGGTGTTTTTCAATGTCGAGGTTGTTGTTGAATTTGTTGGTGTTTTTCAATGTTGAAGTTGTTGTTGAATTTGTTGGTGTTTTTCAATGTTGAGGTTGTTGTTGTTTTTCAATGTTGAGGTTGTTGTTGAATTTGTTGGTGTTTTTCAATGTTGAGATTGTTGTTGTTTTTCAATGTTGGGGTTGTTGTTGAATTTGTTGGTGTTTTTAAATGTTGAGGTTGTTGCTGAATTTGTTGGTGTTTTTCAATGTTGAGGTTGTTGTTGAATTTGTTGCTGTTTTTCAATGTTGAGGTTGTTGTTGTTTTTAACTGTTGGGGTTGTTGTTGAATTTGTTGGTGTTTTTCAATTTTGAGGATGTTGTTGTTTTTCAATGTTGAGGTTGTTGTTGAATTTGTTGGTGTTTTTCCATGATGAGGTTGTTGTTGTTTTTCAAAGTTGAGGTTGTTGTTGAATTTGTTGGTGTTTTTTCAATTTTGAGGTTGTTGGTGTTTTTCAATGTTCAGGTTGATGTTGAATTTGATGGTGTTTTTCAATGTCGAGGTTGTTGTTGAATTTGTTGGTGTTTTTCAATGTTGAAGTTGTTGTTGAATTTGTTGGTGTTTTTCAATGTTGAGGTTGTTGTTGTTTTTCAATGTTGAGGTTGTTGTTGAATTTGTTGGTGTTTTTCAATGTTGAGATTGTTGTTGTTTTTAAATGTTGGGGTTGTTGTTGAATTTGTTGGTGTTTTTAAATGTTGAGGTTGTTGCTGAATTTGTTGGTGTTTTTCAATGTTGAGGTTGTTGTTGTTTTTCAATGTTGAGGTTGTTGTTGAATTTGTTGGTGTTTTTCAATGTTGAGGTTGTTGTTGTTTTTCAATGTTGAGGTTGTTGTTGAATTTGTTGGTGTTTTTCAATTTCGAGGTTGTTGTTGAATTTGTTGGTGTTTTTCAATGTTGAAGTTGTTGTTGAATTTGTTGGTGTTTTTCAATGTTGAGGTTGTTGTTGTTTTTCAATGTTGAGGTTGTTGTTGAATTTGTTGGTGTTTTTCAATGTTGAGGTTGTTGTTGTTTTTAACTGTTGGGGTTGTTGTTGAATTTGTTGGTGTTTTTCAATTTTGAGGATGTTGTTGTTTTTCAATGTTGAGGTTGTTGTTGAATTTGTTGGTGATTTTCCATGATGAGGTTGTTGTTGTTTTTCAAAGTTGAGGTTGTTGTTGAATTTGTTGGTGTTTTTTCAATTTTGAGGTTGTTGGTCTTTTTCAATGTTGAGGTTGATGTTGAATTTGATGGTGTTTTTCAAAGTCGAGGTTGTTGTTGAATTTGTTGGTGTTTTTCAATGTTGAAGTTGTTGTTGAATTTGTTGGTGTTTTTCAATGTTGAGGTTGTTGTTGTTTTTCAATGTTGAGGTTGTTGTTGAATTTGTTGGTGTTTTTCAATGTTGAGGTTGTTGTTGTTTTTCAATGTTGAGGTTGTTGTTGAATTTGTTGGTGTTTTTAAATGTTGAGGTTGTTGCTGAATTTGTTGGTTTTTTTCAATGTTGAGGTTGTTGTTGTTTTTCAATGTTGAGGTTGTTGTTGAATTTGTTGATGTTTTTCAATGTTGAGGTTGTTGTTGAATTTGTTGGTGTTTTACAATGTTGAGGTTGTTGTTGTTTTTAACTGTTGGGGTTGTTGTTGAATTTGTTGGTGTTTTTCAATTTTGAGGATGTTGTTGTTTTTCAATGTTGAGGTTGTTGTTGAATTTGTTGGTGTTTTTCCATGATGAGGTTGTTGTTGTTTTTCAAAGTTGAGGTTGTTGTTGAATTTGTTGATGTTTTTTCAATTTTGAGGTTGTTGGTGTTTTTCAATGTTGAGGTTGATGTTGAATTTGATGGTGTTTTTCAATGTCGAGGTTGTTGTTGAATTTGTTGGTGTTTTTCAATGTTGAAGTTGTTGTTGAATTTGTTGGTGTTTTTCAATGTTGAGGTTGTTGTTGTTTTTCAATGTTGAGGTTGTTGTTGAATTTGTTGGTGTTTTTCAATGTTGAGATTGTTGTTGTTTTTCAATGTTGAGGTTGTTGTTGAATTTGTTGGTTGTTTTTAAATGTTGAGGTTGTTGCTGAATTTGTTGGTGTTTTTCAATGTTGAGGTTGTTGTTGTTTTTCAATGTTGAGGTTGTTGTTGAATTTGTTGGTGTTTTTCAATGTTGAGGTTGTTGTTGTTTTTCAATGTTGAGGTTGTTGTTGAATTTGTTGGTGTTTTTCAATTTCGAGGTTGTTGTTGAATTTGTTGGTGTTTTTCAATGTTGAAGTTGTTGTTGAATTTGTTGGTGTTTTTCAATGTTGAGGTTGTTGTTGTTTTTCAATGTTGAGGTTGTTGTTGAATTTGTTGGTGTTTTTCAATGTTGAGGTTGTTGTTGTTTTTAACTGTTGGGGTTGTTGTTGAATTTGTTGGTGTTTTTCAATTTTGAGGATGTTGTTGTTTTTCAATGTTGAGGTTGTTGTTGAATTTGTTGGTGTTTTTCCATGATGAGGTTTTTGTTGTTTTTCAAAGTTGAGGTTGTTGTTGAATTTGTTGGTGTTTTTTCAATTTTGAGGTTGTTGGTGTTTTTCAATGTTGAGGTTGATGTTGAATTTGATGGTGTTTTTCAAAGTCGAGGTTGTTGTTGAATTTGTTGGTATTTTTCAATGTTGAGTTTGTTGTTGAATTTGTTGGTGTTTTGCATTGTTGAGGTTGTTGTTGAATTTGTTGCTGTTTTTCAATGTTGAGTTTGTTTTTGTTTTTCAATGTTGAGGTTGTTGTTGAATTTGTTGGTGTTTTTCAATGTTGAGGTTGATGGTGTTTTTCAATGTTGAGGTTGTTTTTGAATTTGTTAGTGCTTTTCAATGTTGAGGTTGATGGTGTTTTTCAATGTTGAGGTTGTTGTTGAATTTGTTGGTGTTTTTCAATGTTGAGGTTGTTGTTGAATTTGTTGGTGTTTTTGAATGTTGAGGTTGTTGTTGTTTTTCAATGTTCAGTTTGTTGTTGAGTTTGTTGGTGTTTTTCAATGTTGAGGTTGTTGTTGAATTTGTTGGTGTTTTTCAATGTTGAGGTTGTTGTTGAATTTGTTGGTGTTTTTCAATGTTGAGGTTGTTGTTGTTTTTAACTGTTGGGGTTGTTGTTGAATTTGTTGGTGTTTTTCAATTTTGAGGATGTTGTTGTTTTTCAATGTTGAGGTTGTTGTTGAATTTGTTGGTGTTTTTCCATGATGAGGTTGTTGTTGTTTTTCAAAGTTGAGGTTGTTGTTGAATTTGTTGGTGTTTTTTCAATTTTGAGGTTGTTGGTGTTTTTCAATGTTGAGGTTGATGTTGAATTTGATGGTGTTTTTCAATGTCGAGGTTGTTGTTGAATTTGTTGGTGTTTTTCAATGTTGAAGTTGTTGTTGAATTTGTTGGTGTTTTTCAATGTTGAGGTTGTTGTTGAATTTGTTGCTGTTTTTCAATGTAGAGGTTGTTGTTGTTTTTAACTGTTGGGGTTGTTGTTGAATTTGTTGGTGTTTTTCAATTTTGAGGATGTTGTTGTTTTTCAATGTTGAGGTTGTTGTTGAATTTGTTGGTGTTTTTCCATGATGAGGTTGTTGTTGTTTTTCAAAGTTGAGGTTGTTGTTGAATTTGTTGGTGTTTTTTCAATTTTGAGGTTGTTGGTGTTTTTCAATGTTGAGGTTGATGTTGAATTTGATGGTGTTTTTCAATGTCGAGGTTGTTGTTGAATTTGTTGGTGTTTTTCAATGTTGAAGTTGTTGTTGAATTTGTTGGTGTTTTTCAATGTTGAGGTTGTTGTTGTTTTTCAATGTTGAGGTTGTTGTTGAATTTGTTGGTGTTTTTCAATGTTGAGATTGTTGTTGTTTTTCAATGTTGGGGTTGTTGTTGAATTTGTTGGTGTTTTTAAATGTTGAGGTTGTTGCTGAATTTGTTGGTGTTTTTCAATGTTGAGGTTGTTGTTGAATTTGTTGCTGTTTTTCAATGTTGAGGTTGTTGTTGTTTTTAACTGTTGGGGTTGTTGTTGAATTTGTTGGTGTTTTTCAATTTTGAGGATGTTGTTGTTTTTCAATGTTGAGGTTGTTGTTGAATTTGTTGGTGTTTTTCCATGATGAGGTTGTTGTTGTTTTTCAAAGTTGAGGTTGTTGTTGAATTTGTTGGTGTTTTTTCAATTTTGAGGTTGTTGGTGTTTTTCAATGTTCAGGTTGATGTTGAATTTGATGGTGTTTTTCAATGTCGAGGTTGTTGTTGAATTTGTTGGTGTTTTTCAATGTTGAAGTTGTTGTTGAATTTGTTGGTGTTTTTCAATGTTGAGGTTGTTGTTGTTTTTCAATGTTGAGGTTGTTGTTGAATTTGTTGGTGTTTTTCAATGTTGAGATTGTTGTTGTTTTTAAATGTTGGGGTTGTTGTTGAATTTGTTGGTGTTTTTAAATGTTGAGGTTGTTGCTGAATTTGTTGGTGTTTTTCAATGTTGAGGTTGTTGTTGTTTTTCAATGTTGAGGTTGTTGTTGAATTTGTTGGTGTTTTTCAATGTTGAGGTTGTTGTTGTTTTTCAATGTTGAGGTTGTTGTTGAATTTGTTGGTGTTTTTCAATTTCGAGGTTGTTGTTGAATTTGTTGGTGTTTTTCAATGTTGAAGTTGTTGTTGAATTTGTTGGTGTTTTTCAATGTTGAGGTTGTTGTTGTTTTTCAATGTTGAGGTTGTTGTTGAATTTGTTGGTGTTTTTCAATGTTGAGGTTGTTGTTGTTTTTAACTGTTGGGGTTGTTGTTGAATTTGTTGGTGTTTTTCAATTTTGAGGATGTTGTTGTTTTTCAATGTTGAGGTTGTTGTTGAATTTGTTGGTGATTTTCCATGATGAGGTTGTTGTTGTTTTTCAAAGTTGAGGTTGTTGTTGAATTTGTTGGTGTTTTTTCAATTTTGAGGTTGTTGGTCTTTTTCAATGTTGAGGTTGATGTTGAATTTGATGGTGTTTTTCAAAGTCGAGGTTGTTGTTGAATTTGTTGGTGTTTTTCAATGTTGAAGTTGTTGTTGAATTTGTTGGTGTTTTTCAATGTTGAGGTTGTTGTTGTTTTTCAATGTTGAGGTTGTTGTTGAATTTGTTGGTGTTTTTCAATGTTGAGGTTGTTGTTGTTTTTCAATGTTGAGGTTGTTGTTGAATTTGTTGGTGTTTTTAAATGTTGAGGTTGTTGCTGAATTTGTTGGTTTTTTTCAATGTTGAGGTTGTTGTTGTTTTTCAATGTTGAGGTTGTTGTTGAATTTGTTGATGTTTTTCAATGTTGAGGTTGTTGTTGAATTTGTTGGTGTTTTACAATGTTGAGGTTGTTGTTGTTTTTAACTGTTGGGGTTGTTGTTGAATTTGTTGGTGTTTTTCAATTTTGAGGATGTTGTTGTTTTTCAATGTTGAGGTTGTTGTTGAATTTGTTGGTGTTTTTCCATGATGAGGTTGTTGTTGTTTTTCAAAGTTGAGGTTGTTGTTGAATTTGTTGATGTTTTTTCAATTTTGAGGTTGTTGGTGTTTTTCAATGTTGAGGTTGATGTTGAATTTGATGGTGTTTTTCAATGTCGAGGTTGTTGTTGAATTTGTTGGTGTTTTTCAATGTTGAAGTTGTTGTTGAATTTGTTGGTGTTTTTCAATGTTGAGGTTGTTGTTGTTTTTCAATGTTGAGGTTGTTGTTGAATTTGTTGGTGTTTTTCAATGTTGAGATTGTTGTTGTTTTTCAATGTTGAGGTTGTTGTTGAATTTGTTGGTTGTTTTTAAATGTTGAGGTTGTTGCTGAATTTGTTGGTGTTTTTCAATGTTGAGGTTGTTGTTGTTTTTCAATGTTGAGGTTGTTGTTGAATTTGTTGGTGTTTTTCAATGTTGAGGTTGTTGTTGTTTTTCAATGTTGAGGTTGTTGTTGAATTTGTTGGTGTTTTTCAATTTCGAGGTTGTTGTTGAATTTGTTGGTGTTTTTCAATGTTGAAGTTGTTGTTGAATTTGTTGGTGTTTTTCAATGTTGAGGTTGTTGTTGTTTTTCAATGTTGAGGTTGTTGTTGAATTTGTTGGTGTTTTTCAATGTTGAGGTTGTTGTTGTTTTTAACTGTTGGGGTTGTTGTTGAATTTGTTGGTGTTTTTCAATTTTGAGGATGTTGTTGTTTTTCAATGTTGAGGTTGTTGTTGAATTTGTTGGTGTTTTTCCATGATGAGGTTTTTGTTGTTTTTCAAAGTTGAGGTTGTTGTTGAATTTGTTGGTGTTTTTTCAATTTTGAGGTTGTTGGTGTTTTTCAATGTTGAGGTTGATGTTGAATTTGATGGTGTTTTTCAAAGTCGAGGTTGTTGTTGAATTTGTTGGTATTTTTCAATGTTGAGTTTGTTGTTGAATTTGTTGGTGTTTTGCATTGTTGAGGTTGTTGTTGAATTTGTTGCTGTTTTTCAATGTTGAGTTTGTTTTTGTTTTTCAATGTTGAGGTTGTTGTTGAATTTGTTGGTGTTTTTCAATGTTGAGGTTGATGGTGTTTTTCAATGTTGAGGTTGTTTTTGAATTTGTTAGTGCTTTTCAATGTTGAGGTTGATGGTGTTTTTCAATGTTGAGGTTGTTGTTGAATTTGTTGGTGTTTTTCAATGTTGAGGTTGTTGTTGAATTTGTTGGTGTTTTTGAATGTTGAGGTTGTTGTTGTTTTTCAATGTTCAGTTTGTTGTTGAGTTTGTTGGTGTTTTTCAATGTTGAGGTTGTTGTTGAATTTGTTGGTGTTTTTCAATGTTGAGGTTGTTGTTGAATTTGTTGGTGTTTTTCAATGTTGAGGTTGTTGTTGTTTTTAACTGTTGGGGTTGTTGTTGAATTTGTTGGTGTTTTTCAATTTTGAGGATGTTGTTGTTTTCAATGTTGAGGTTGTTGTTGAATTTGTTGGTGTTTTTCCATGATGAGGTTGTTGTTGTTTTTCAAAGTTGAGGTTGTTGTTGAATTTGTTGGTGTTTTTTCAATTTTGAGGTTGTTGGTGTTTTTCAATGTTGAGGTTGATGTTGAATTTGATGGTGTTTTTCAATGTCGAGGTTGTTGTTGAATTTGTTGGTGTTTTTCAATGTTGAAGTTGTTGTTGAATTTGTTGGTGTTTTTCAATGTTGAGGTTGTTGTTGTTTTTCAATGTTGAGGTTGTTGTTGAATTTGTTGGTGTTTTTCAATGTTGAGATTGTTGTTGTTTTTCAATGTTGAGGTTGTTGTTGAATTTGTTGGTGTTTTTAAATGTTGAGGTTGTTGCTGAATTTGTTGGAGTTTTTCAATGTTGAGGTTGTTGTTGTTTTTCAATGTTGAGGTTGTTGTTGAATTTGTTGGTGTTTTTCAATGTTGAGGTTGTTGTTGTTTTTCAATGTTGAGGTTGTTGTTGAATTTGTTGGTGTTTTTCAATTTCGAGGTTGTTGTTGAATTTGTTGGTGTTTTTCAATGTTGAAGTATTTGTTGAATTTGTTGGTGTTTTTCAATGTTGATGTTGTTGTTGTTTTTCAATGTTGAGGTTGTTGTTGAATTTGTTGGTGTTTTTCAATGTTGAGGTTTTTGTTGTTTTTCAATGCTGAGGTTGTTGTTGAATTTGTTGGTGTTTTTCAATGTTGAGGTTGTTGTTTTTCACTGTTGAGCTTGTTGTTGAATTTTTTGGTTTTTTTCAATGTTGAGGTTGTTGTTGAATTTGTTGGTGTTTTTCAATGTTGAGGTTGTTGTTGTTTTTCAATGTTGAGGTTGTTGTTGAATTTGTTGGTGTTTTTCAATGTTGAGTTTGTTGTTGAATTTGTTGTTGTTTTGCATTGTTGAGGTTGTTGTTGAATTTGTTGGTGTTTTTCAATGTTGAGTTTGTTTTTGTTTTTCAATGTTGAGGTTGTTGTTGAATTTGTTGGTGTTTTTCAATGTTGAGGTTGTTGTTGTTTTTCAATGTTGAGGTTGTTGTTGAATTTGTTGGTGTTTTTCAATTTCGAGGTTGTTGTTGAATTTGTTGGTGTTTTTCAATGTTGAAGTTGTTGTTGAATTTGTTGGTGTTTTTCAATGTTGAGGTTGTTGTTGTTTTTCAATGTTGAGGTTGTTGTTGAATTTGTGGTGTTTTTCAATGTTGAGGTTGTTGTTGTTTTTAACTGTTGGGGTTGTTGTTGAATTTGTTGGTGTTTTTCAATTTTGAGGATGTTGTTGTTTTTCAATGTTGAGTTTGTTGTTGAATTTGTTGGTGTTTTTCCATGATGAGGTTGTTGTTGTTTTTCAAATTTGAGGTTGTTGTTGAATTTGTTGGTGTTTTTTCAATTTTGAGGTTGTTGGTGTTTTTCAATGTTGAGGTTGATGTTGAATTTGATGGTGTTTTTCAAAGTCGAGGTTGTTGTTGAATTTGTTGGTGTTTTTCAATGTTGAAGTTGTTGTTGAATTTGTTGGTGTTTTTCAATGTTGAGGTTGTTGTTGTTTTTCAATGTTGAGGTTGTTGTTGAATTTGTTGGTGTTTTTCAATGTTGAGATTGTTGTTGTTTTTCAATGTTGAGGTTGTTGTTGAATTTGTTGGTGTTTTTAAATGTTGAGGTTGTTGCTGAATTTGTTGGTTTTTTCAATGTTGAGGTTGTTGTTGTTTTTCAATTTGAGGTTGTTGTTGAATTTGTTGGTGTTTTTCAATGTTGAGGTTGTTGTTGAATTTGTTGGTGTTTTTCAATGTTGAGGCTGTTGTTGTTTTTCAGTGTTGAGGTTGTTGTTGAATTTGTTGGTATTTTTTCAATGTTGAGTTTGTTGTTGAATTTGTTGGTGTTTTGCATTGTTGAGGTTGTTGTTGAATTTGTTGCTGTTTTTCAATGTTGAGTTTGTTTTTGTTTTTCAATGTTGAGGTTGTTGTTGAATTTGTTGGTGTTTTTCAATGTTGAGGTTGATGGTGTTTTTCAATGTTGAGGTTGTTGTTGAATTTGTTGGTGCTTTTCAATGTTGAGGTTGATGGTGTTTTTCAATGTTGAGGTTGTTGTTGAATTTGTTGGTGTTTTTCAATGTTGAGGTTGTTGTTGAATTTGTTGGTGTTTTTCAATGTTGAGGTTGTTGTTGTTTTTAACTGTTGGGGTTGTTGTTGAATTTGTTGGTGTTTTTCAATTTTGAGGATGTTGTTGTTTTTCAATGTTGAGGTTGTTGTTGAATTTGTTGGTGTTTTTCCATGATGAGGTTGTTGTTGTTTTTCAAAGTTGAGGTTGTTGTTGAATTTGTTGGTGTTTTTTCAATTTTGAGGTTGTTGGTGTTTTTCAATGTTGAGGTTGATGTTGAATTTGATGGTGTTTTTCAATGTCGAGGTTGTTGTTGAATTTGTTGGTGTTTTTCAATGTTGAAGTTGTTGTTGAATTTGTTGGTGTTTTTCAATGTTGAGGTTGTTGTTGTTTTTCAATGTTGAGGTTGTTGTTGAATTTGTTGGTGTTTTTCAATGTTGAGATTGTTGTTGTTTTTCAATGTTGAGGTTGTTGTTGAATTTGTTGGTGTTTTTAAATGTTGAGGTTGTTGCTGAATTTGTTGGAGTTTTTCAATGTTGAGGTTGTTGTTGTTTTTCAATGTTGAGGTTGTTGTTGAATTTGTTGGTGTTTTTCAATGTTGAGGTTGTTGTTGTTTTTCAATGTTGAGGTTGTTGTTGAATTTGTTGGTGTTTTTCAATTTCGAGGTTGTTGTTGAATTTGTTGGTGTTTTTCAATGTTGAAGTATTTGTTGAATTTGTTGCTGTTTTTCAATGTTGATGTTGTTGTTGTTTTTCAATGTTGAGGTTGTTGTTGAATTTGTTGGTGTTTTTCAATGTTGAGGTTTTTGTTGTTTTTCAATGCTGAGGTTGTTGTTGAATTTGTTGGTGTTTTTCAATGTTGAGGTTGTTGTTTTTCACTGTTGAGCTTGTTGTTGAATTTTTTGGTTTTTTTCAATGTTGAGGTTGTTGTTGAATTTGTTGGTGTTTTTCAATGTTGAGGTTGTTGTTGTTTTTCAATGTTGAGTTTGTTGTTGAATTTGTTGTTGTTTTGCATTGTTGAGGTTGTTGTTGAATTTGTTGGTGTTTTTCAATGTTGAGTTTGTTTTTGTTTTTCAATGT